>PVHX01000299.1:0-340919 GCA_004024805.1 Geosciurus inauris
GATGCCCAAATAAAAAGCTGATCAGCAGAGCTGCAAGCCAGATGTGACGTCACTAGTGGACACGCCTCCTGTCAATCAGCGAGTTTTCCTGACCCATCAGGAAGGACTATGGCCTTCTCTTCCTGTACCCAACCCCTCCCCTTCCTGACCGGGTTTTCTTGAAATTCTCTAAACACGAAATCTCTGGCGCCATTTCTCCCGACCCGCTCTGATGGACGGGGAAGTGGTCCGAGGGCTCGCCTTCCAATAAAGCCTTGCCGAGTGGCTTAATTCATCTTCTCCTGGTCCTGTGAATTTTACACTGTTCATTGACCACTGTTTGCTCATTCTGGCTTTTATCAGTCCCACAGACCCACATGAGTAGCCATTGAGATCATTTGCTTTTGAGTCAAATGAGAGGGCATTAAATTTAGTAGACCTTAAGTTAGGTTGACACTGGTAGGACTAATTACCATGTTTGAGAATTCATGCAAGAAATCCCTAGAGAAAGCATATAGATGCCCTTAACTGAGAAAAATATGCACACATGTGAAGTGTCCTCTTTTGAATATGAAACTTCTTTCTGGGGGGGCGGGTACTGGGGATTGAACTCAGGGGTACTTGACCACTGAGCCACATCCCCATTCCTATTTTGTATTTTTATTTAGAGACAAGGTCTTATTGAGTTGCTTAGCACCCTGCTTTTGCTGAGGCTGGCTTTGAACTTGCGATCCTCCTGCCTCAGCCTCCTGAGCCACTGGGATTATAGGTGTGTACCACAATGCTCGGCATGAAAGCCCAGGGCATGTTTCCATCATGTGACTCCCATATTCTACTCAGATATTGTGCCTCTGTCAAGGTCTTTGATAAGGTTCAGTTGTCATTTCTTATGCATGTTACATTATTTCCTGTTTGTGCAAGATTTTGGTGATTTATCTCATATTCTATTGAAGGATTTTCTTTTTAATTTGTATTTGAGAAATATCTAAAATCCTAACTTTTCTGAATGTTTATGGTTGAAACCCTTATATGAAATTATTGTACTTAAGAATTAGAAAGGACTAAAAGATCATCTGATTGGACTCTTTGCAGATGGATAGAGTCACCAAAGGTTAACTGACTTGCCCAGACCACATCCATTTAGAGACTGAACCAAGACAAAACGTGATTTTTTTTTTCTTTTTTCTTTTTCTAGACCTGTGACCCTTATTCAGTGGCATGAAATTCAAAGTTTCCATTCACTTGTTGCCAAGGTCTGCCACTTCGGAGACTTTGTCTGTGTTAGAGTAGGTGCATGTTGCTGAATGAAAAATAGCTTGGATATGTGACTGAAGAGACATTAAGTATTTATTGTGGCTGCAGCTGAATTACCAATTGTTTTAATCATTGTCACCATTGCTTGTTTTGATCTTTACTTGAATTTTTAAAATTCTGCATTCCTGTAACATATAATGGGGAGTCATGGTAGCCATCAAGCAAGGCACTCACTCTTGAGCCCTTGCTGAGTCTCTGCTTCTTCCTCCATGCTCCTAGATAGCAAAATGAGAATCTCATAGTAAGGTGGCCTGTTCCACCTGAATAGCCCTCCTCCTACCATGTTTGCTCCTGTAGGCCCAGGAGGAATTAATTTTAGTGAAACAAACTTGGAGGCTAGGCAATCTATAATCATTGGTTAGGTAGTGAGAACTAGGTCAGAAGCTTCTTTTCATTTTTTGATGAGCACTAGATGTTTGAGGTTGTTGATGCAACCTGAATTTTTAAATGCAGGTTAATGCCTTTACTGGAAGCCAAAGGCAGTTAAGATTTTCTTGTCCATAAAGAGGTTATAGTTGCAGAGGGAGGTTTTTTTTTTTTTTTTTTTTTAAGTTTTTCAGATTCTTATGACACTTTGTATTTATTTTTTCTAACAAAATCTGACCTTAAGCTTGAAAATAATTTTGTCAGATAACCTTGTGTTCCCTTGAGCTAGCTTTGAGACCCAAATGAACTAACTGCAAAGTGACAGCTCTTGGGCCACCCTACAACAGGCTGGTACAGCTGAATGATGAGGAATCCATTTATTAAAAAAAAAATTGTATGGAGGCTTTTTCCAAGTTTATAACAGTATTTCTTTATCAGGTCCAGTATAATTTTATCTTTGTAATATAGTATAGTCTCAGTCTAATAGGCAGTAATTTCCTTTATTAGACTTGCAGCTACAATGGGTTAGTAATTCTCTTAGTTCATTCATCAGATTTTTGTCAGATACATTCTTTGTATCATGTATTGTGCTGGGTCCTGGGAGATAATTAAGAAATGGTTTCTGAACTCACTGAGCTCACAATCTATAAGAAAGAAAGAAATAAAATTAACCAGTCTACTGAATGCACTTTTACAGCACAGACATATGGTACAGAGGTGTAAAGCAAAGATATTGCCCTGCTTGGAGTCAAAAAAGACCACACAGATGAAAGACAGTGTAGCAGAAGAAAGAGAAAGAACTGGTTGGGCAAAGATGAGGCAAAGGGCCTTCTAAGAAAAGGGAATAACTTGTGCAAAGCAGTGGAGGCCTTATCTTAGTCAGTTTTTCATTGCTGGGACCAAATTACCTGACAAAAACAATTTAGAAGAGGAAATCTTTATCGTGGTTTATGGCTCCAGAGGTTCAGCCCATGGTCAGCTGAGTCAACTCCTCTGGGCCCAAAGTGAGGCAGAAAATCATGGCAGAGATCTGCCCCATTCATGGTGGCCAGGAAGCCGAGATCTCATGAAAGGGAGAAGGGGCCACAGGGCAAATGAACCCTTCCAGAGCACACCCCAGTGACCCATCTCCACCAGCCATGCCCATCTGCCCACAGTTACCCCCAGTTAGTCCATTCACACTAGGGTGGACGAATTAGGTTGCAGCTCTCACAATCCAGTCCTTTTACCTCTGAACATTCCTGCATTGACAAAGGAGCTTTGGAGGGTCAGGGTTGCCTCATTATCCAAACTGTAAGGAGGCCTGAAAGAGAAGAGTGATCTGTTAGCACTGAATTCAGTGTGACTGTCTTTGTCTTCAGTTGGTTGAGGGAATAAAATTAGTATTTGCTGGCTGAGATGAGCTGTGTCAAGTATTTGAAACATCATCCTCTATCAACAGGAACTACTGGAGGTATCTCACAAAAGGAGTGAAATCAGGTTCATGTTTGAGGAAAATATTTTAATAATTAAGTGGTGAATAGAATAAATGGAAATGGGGACTTTGGCATTCAGTGATTGTGGTGTAAAAATTGATTTGTATATTTAAGAGGTAGATCTGGAACTCAGTACAGCAAGGAGTTTAGTAGAGAAGGCAAGCTTGAGAAATTAATTAAACACATCATTCGCTATGGGAGGGCATCATTTCTTTGTCGATATTGTAAGTAGGGATATTGTTTTCTGGGCTACCTGCATTCATAGCATAACTTACAGCCTTCTTTGGCATAGCTTTTATGACTTTATATTGTAATTGAGTTTCTTTCCTGAGCTGTAAGCTCTTTGATCTTAGGGGCAAATTGTATTGGTGGTAGTTTTTTTTTTTTTGTTGTTCATAGCACCTTGTACAGGGTTTGATATATAGTAAGTGTTCAGTAAATATTTGAATATTTGGATGGATGCATCACTCATCCACGTAAATTATTCAGTTGAATTCTTCTTTTTGTTCAAAACCACTTTTATTTCTTGTCAGAAACAAGACTAATGTAATTTCATCATATGGTTATGTTTCTGTGGATTTTAATTTTCTATAAACTAGCCAAACTTACATTTGGCTCTTTGGTAACAACTTAGTAAAGTTCTTATTGTTTAGAGATTACATGATAAAGTGTACCTATATATATACATTTATTTTTCTTTTAAAACTTTGGCTATTTGAACCCTTGGCTCAGTGATATAAATAGTGATTCCTTTCTAGATGTATTTATTTGGAAAATTTTTTTAAAAATGCACTCTCATGTGTCTGGTCTTGAGTTAAATACACTCAGGACTTCCATGGGGGTTCTTCTGGCATCATCACAGCTGGAGGTCTGGTGGGCTTTTGTAAATGGCATTTGGAAGAATGTTTAGTTTGCCAAAGCATTAGCAATCTTTTGTATTGTTTCCATCTGCTTTTTGTCTAAAGAGACAAGTGTTGGGATTTTGTTTATTTAATGGACTTTGTTTGAATTAGCTAATTCAATTCAGCTAAGTCCAAAATTACTAAGGGAGGACATGAACATTTCCTTCAAGGATTTACTTTATCGATTTCTTGTTGGTGAGTGTAGGGGGGTGAACACTCACTCCTGTAACCATCAGCCACCTGGAATTCTGAATTGCTGTGATTAAATCATAAAAAGAATCTCATGAAATTGCCTGGGTTGGCTGCAAGGACAATAATTTGCCATGAGATATGTTGGTTCCTTTTTTTGTTGTTGTTTGTTTTAAAAAGAAGAGAGAGAAAATAGATATCTTTACATTTTGAATTTTTTTATTGAGTATCTGTTTTGTGCCCAACTCTTGTATTATTTTTATTTCACATTAACACCAACCTCCTTGAGTCTATTATTATTTTCACTATACTGTTAATAACAAAGTTTCCTACAACCAGAAAAATGGAAAAACTGAGCTCTGATTATGTACTATGACTTGAAACGCATTTAAATAAAATAACTAAATTTTAAAAAAAAAGAATAAAAACGTTTCACATCTTTAAAAAATAATAATAATAACAAAGTTTCCAGGGCTGAGTATGGCTCAGTGGTAAGAGAGCTTACCTAGCATGAAAGGCCTTGGGTTCTATCTCTAGCACCACCCATAAAACAACAATAACAACAACAAACCCTTAGCCAGACGGTGGCACATTGCCTGCAATCCCAACAACTTTGGAGACTGAGGCAGGAGGATTGCAAGTTCAAGACAAGCATGGAAACTTAGCAAGACACTGTCTCAAAATGAAAAATAAAAAGGGCTGCCGGTAGATCTCAGTGGTAGTGTGCCCCTGAAGCCAATCCCTGGTACTAAAAAAAAAAAAGAAAAACAAACAAAACAAAAACCCACAGTGAGCCGGGTGTGGTGGCACAAGCCTGTAATCCCAGCACTTATGGAGGCTGAGACAGGAGAATCCCAGCACTTATGGAGGCTGAGACAGGAGAATCGTGAGTTCAAAGCCAGCCTCAGCAACAGTGAGGCGCTAAGCAACTCAGTAAGACCCTGTCTCTACATAAAACACAAAATAGGGCTGGGGATGTGGTTTGGTGGTTGAGTGCCCCTGAGTTCAATCCCTGATACCAAAAAAGAAAAAAAAAACAAAATAAAACAAAAAAACCCCACAATGCTTAAGTACTCTATAAAATTCCCTTAGCAGTTAATACCAAAGGTGGTTTCAACCCAGGTCTTCTAACACATGGGAGAAGCTTTGTACCACCTCCATTCCCTCCATGGCTTCTGGAGGTCTTCCAGATGCTTATAAAATTGATGAAAATGGAAGGTGAAGACTTGACCTCAGTTGGAAGGGGTGACAATTGTGCTGTGAAAAACCAACCAGAGTGGGTATGTTTCAGTTCTTCTTTGCTAACTATGGAAATCATAAATGAATTATGGCACCTCAGTATATTAGAACTTCTCATTTCAGAAAGTTAATGGTCTTTGCGTTTCTCTCCTTCAGCACAATATATGTAACCACTGATTAGCTGACTCACTTGGTACAGTTGGCAGACATGGGAGTAATAAGTTTTACTTGTCTTGCTGTTTAAAAATTGCGATAATTTTTGCACTCTCATTGTGAAATGGATGAGTTCAGAAATGGGTTCAGGGAATATCTGTATTAAACCAACGCATAAGTGATTTCACCTTCAGTAAATTTAATTCCTGGCTTCAGCTTTAGAACACAGTAATCTTAAATGAGACGTTTTGTTGCATGCTAATAAGCTCAGGGATTTTATCTGCTGCTGTTATGGTCTTTTGAAGAGGATGCTCCCATTGCAAAAGATGTCTACAATACAATGAATGGCAAGAAGTATCAAGAGTATTTCTGATTGCTTAAACCCGTCTGAGGTTTATTAATTTTCCGGATATGGGTTAACATGGTTCCATGAATAGGCACAAGGCCTAGAGAGTAGGATTAGGAAGGTTTCCAGGGGCTCTGAATTCATGTCAAGCAAAACTGGCATGCTAGGCAGCTAAGTCAACTGAAGAGGGAAAAGACCTCGAAAGTGTTTATCTCACCACATAACGTTTGTAAATTTTATTCAATTAATTTACAGCTACAGGGCTCGTGAGGCTGAAATTAAAGTTTTGTAAAGTTTCGATAAGGAGGCAGCCGAACAAGTTTGATTAGCAGTGGCTGTTTTGGAAATGAGTTGGCAGCAATGTAAAAATAGAAGGTTTGGGTATCAGAGGCATGTTGGCATGGTCGTGCCCATTTCATTAACTGTGGGAAGCCTGTATTTTCCACCTGTTATCAGAAGCATTTCTGTTCTCTGCTGTGCCCTTTCCAGACTGACCTCTAACATTGCAATAAGCATCTCTTATAATTAAGTCTCATCAGCCCCATATTCTTAGCTTGTTTTGATTTGTGAAAATCAGTTACCTGTGCTGTCTTTTTTTTTCTACACCCTTACAGCATAGTGTGTAATTTTTATTTTCAAGTTGTGGGCATTCATATAAGGTGTTTATCAAAGTTTGAAGCAGTAAATGTTCCTTTATATGGACAATCAGGTTGGCCAGTTGTGGCCAAAGGGGTCACAGATAGGGGATACAGAACAGGCTTTTACATAATAATAAATAGACTATTGTATTGCAGGCTTCAAAGTAGCAGTTACCATTATTAATTTTTAGTGGGTTTTCTTTTCTTTTTCTTTCTAAGAAAACATTGCCACCTAAACTTCAGCAGGAAGACAAAGATTCTTTTCTTGACCAAGCTTTAGTCAGTCTCTTGAACCTTCTGCCCAAACAAGGCCCACCTCTGTGTTTCCTTGTCAAATCCAGCTTTAGGAAGTACTCTGCTAAGTCATTTTAGCCAGAACCTCCTTTTCCTCAGTCCTCCATATCTGATCATCTTCTATATCTCATTGGTTCCTTAGCCTCATCCATTCTCCAGGTGATGTCTGATCACCCTGGCCTGTCTTTAGCAAGGATCCTCTCAGATTGCCTTAGCCAGAATTCCTTTTACCCCTGATATTATCTTTTAGTCATTTTCCATCCCTGGGCACTACCCTGCTCCTTACCTATAACTTTCCATTTGCCAATGCTGTATTCAGAACTGAGGTCTGATCTATACCAAGGTCTTTCCTCCTAGTGCCATAGTCCTAAATGAAATTTCTATTTTCCACCTTAACTACTTTTTAGCTCTGATTTGCTTTGACAATAGCCTATTTAAGTTATATTGGAGAAACTGTCTCTGGAGAGCAAAGAGGGACACAAGAACTGGGAAGGGATACAAAAGTGGCTTCCATCTGGTTGTGGAACATAGAAGTTTGTTATTCCCTTTGATAGTGCTTTTTCAATTGTCTCTGGTGAAAGACCTTTTTCATTTCCAGTCTATCGTGGACCAATATGTGATCTTCTTGTACTGTGGTTTTTCCTGCAGCCCTTGTCCTACATGCCACTTAGCACATGAGTTAGACAAGATTCAAACCTGTCAGCAACCCCCCTAAAAACAGACCCCCCCACCTCTGAAGACAGAGTCGCTGATTATGCATTGGGATGTCTCAGCCATGTCAGGCTGCTATAAAAGTTCCTGAAAACTTATTCTTAATTTTAGTTCTTATCTCATAGTGGACCCATAACAGAGGTTTCTGGTCAGTGCAGAGGTTTCTGCACTCTGTGTAGCCGTTTTAACATCTTTGCGTGCTACATATATGCCATAATAAAAGGGTCTAAATCATTTTGGATATATTTACCTTTTCAAAGTACTGTATTCTAACTTATTTACTTATTCTGCATATTTGTCCCCAAAATTGGGTCATTCTTTTATTCCACAGATGTGTCTGGATCTTGAAGGTGTTCTAGATGCTCCCAAAAATTTAGTGATGAAGAAGGCCTTGTTCTTCCTCTTAGGGTTTGTTATGTAATGAAGACAGCTTCATTCAGCAAACATTCATTGGATCACTTGTTTTGCCTCAGGCTTTATCTTAGACAGCAAATATTCAAGCATATGTAATTTATAGGCTTTTTTTTTCCCAAAGAGTTTCTCTTTTATAATGGTTATAGATCCAATATTTTGTATTTTATACCAGGTTTATAAACTACATGCTATGGAAACCCTGAAAATGGCCATTGATTTGTGATTGGACAGGTTGAGAGTTTTTGCCCAGAAGAAATATTTGAATTGTGTCTTCTGAAAAGATGAGTAAGACATCGTTGTTGTTTGTTTGTTTGTTTTTAAGTTGGCAGAGGAGTAAAGTCAAGATAGAGTGTGAGCAAAACTGGAGAAACTCAGCCCACCAGAGCTTGATGGGAGGTGATGGACAGGTTAGTGAGATTCTAGCATGTAGTCTGGAGGCAGGTAAGAAAGGCAGGTGGTGCAAGACAGTGTGGGCCTTGCAGTTCAGACTGACAAGATTCAACTTGTTCTTAACCACATGAGAAAATTTTAAGGAATGATCAGATTTTGGTTAGAGCACAGGCAGTATAAAAAGTGGATTGTATAAAGGGAGAGACTAGTAGAGGGGAGACTAATTAGGAGGTAGTTAAAATAGTGTAAGTGGGAAATAATAAAGATCTTAACTGTCACATTGGCTCTGAATGTTTAGAGGAAGGAAGACATCTAAGGACTATTTCTGAGATGGAAGTGAAGGAATGGTGTATAGGAAGTGAGAAGGTGTAGGTGAAAGTCTGGTGCTTGTTTACATGGACAAACTAAACCATCCAGAGAGGGACACATTTTTCCATGGATGAAGATATAGATAAGTTTTGCAGCTAAGAGGATAGAAGATAGAAGTGCCATTTTGAATGGCCTTGATACTTTCAAAATAGTTGACATTATTTCAGAAAAGTGAGATGTAGTGTAAAAATTGAAATGGAGGAAATTGGGACAAATATAAATTTGTCTTGGGGAATATTAACACTATTTTCTTTGTTATTGCAGCTAGGATATTTAACTTTGTTTACTGATATAGACCTTTAGCTATCACTGTTGAGCTTCACATATCCATTCATCATTTTTTTTTTTTTATTGAAGACTTACCATGTGGGAAACATTGGGCTATGAGCTTGGGATGTAAATATAAGTTGTAAATCCTGCCCTTGAGGCGTTAGCAATATGGTTGGGGTAGGTGGGCTCACAGGAAGGATAGCTAATCTGTTATGAGTGTGGGGCCATGAAAGGCATGGAGGAGGTAAGTGTGATGTTGATTTTAAGTGTCAGCTTGGCTGGGCTAAAGGATGCCCAGACAGGTGGTAAATCATGGTTTTGTTATGTCCGTGAGGGTGCTTCTGAAGATTGGCATTTGAATCAATTACTGAGTAAAGAAGATCTGCCATTATCCAATCTGTTGAGGGCCCAAATAGAACAAAACTGTAGAGGGAAAGGTTCTACTCAGGTTATTCTCTTTCTTACCTGCAGAAGGAACATCGAACATTAGTTCTCCTTCCCTGTTCTTTGACATTGGTTCTCAGGTTCAGACTCGGGAGCTTCCAGCAGTGGGCACTCTATTTTCTTCTCTTCCCACTTCTCTAGTTTTTGGCCTTTCACTGGGAATCAGATATACCATCAGCTATCCTGCCTCTCAGGCCTTGGGACTTAGGTTACACCACTAGCTCCTCTTTATCTATTTTTCTTTCTTTCTTTCTGTCTGTCTTTTTTTTTTTTTTCCCCTCCTGTGCTGGGGAGTGAACCCAGGGCTTCACAAACGCTAGACAAGCTTTCTGCCATGGAGCCTGCATTCCCAGCCCTCAGCTCCTCTTTATCTAGCTTGCAGATGGCAGTTATGGTACTTCTTGGCTTCTATAATCACATGAACCAATTACCATAAATAATGTGCATGTGTGTATCTCCTAATGATTTTATTTCTCTGGAGAACCCTGATTAATACAAGTTTTGAGAGTAGTCTTAAAGGATGAATACAAGTTAGTAGCTGAAAAGAGACAAGAGGAACTTACCAAGAAAAGAGGTATGGAGGGTAGAGAAAGAGATAACAAGGCTAGATTCTCAAAGTTCAGTTTTACACGTGAGAACTTATGGTTGAGCAATCAAGAAAGAGCCACATAAGGGTTTAAATGGAGGACTTAGCCAGTCAAATTTCATTTTAGGTGGATTGTGCTGGCCACACCATGTGGAGAATGCAGGTTGAGATTCTACCCTAAGGCAGATAGGAGACAGCACAGTTGTTCAGTGAGAGATGATTGGCGTCTGAACTAGGTTAAGCAATATTGGGAATGAACTAAATAATTAATAAATACAAGGCAAAACTGGCAGGGAGTGGAGATTGATTCAGATCAGAAAGTGAGAGAGAGCTGATGCAGACTTGAACTGTTTAAATGGTGCAGCCACCATGCAGAGCCTGTGACAACTATGTTGGGGAAAAGGGTGACCAGTTCACCATTAGACACCATAGGAGGTGCTAGGAAATGTCTAGCAAGTGATAAAATATTTATATGCAAAGGTCTGTAGAAAGGTGCAGGGCAAGAGAACTTTGGAAGTCACCAGCATGTAGGGTAAAATAGTTAAAATGGACAATTTAACTATTTTAAATTTACACAGTATTTACACAGGCTAAGCTAAGATAATTTCAAGCAACTGCATTCTGTTTCATTCTTTAGTTAAAATTTACCAACAATCACAACAGGTAGGAAGTAGGGCTGCTTTCAGGGCACTGAGTTCAAAGGAAAAAAGAAAATATATTTAACTGAATGATGTTCATATTATGCTTATCTATCAGGAAGAGTGCAGAGATGCTAAAGAAATATGGGAACCTGGTCTTTCCTTGAACTGTTGAACTGAAGGAATTTTTTTAAAAAGCAAGTGTGACATAAGTTGAGAAAAATAACTAAGCTACATATTAATATAATTTGTACAGTAAAAAGTACCATTTTAGATGAACAAAATGTACAATTAAAGTTTTTTTTTTTTTTTTTTTATAATATGGGTCTTGCTGTGTTACCCAGGCTAGCCCTGAACTCTTGGGCTCAAGCCATCCTTCTGCTTCAGCATTCTGAGTAGCTGAGACTAGCAGTGTATGCCATTACACCCACCTCAATTTAAATGAATTTTATGAAATTTACATAAGCTATATTTTTAAAACTTTGTATATGTGATGACTGAGAGAGTGGATAGTGGAAAATGAGGCAGATTCCCTTCCAGTTGAAGGATTAAAAATTGGGTTGGGCAGAGATTTAAGGAGCACCCACTTTTTAAAAAATATTTTTCAGTTGTTGATGGACCTTTATTTTTTATTTATTTATATGTGGTGCTGAGGATTGAACCCAGTGCCTTACACATGCTAGTCAAGTGCTCTACCACTGAGCTACAACCCCAGCCCCAAGGAGCACCCACTTTATGGTACATAATGTTCTGGAAGATGTACAAAGAAATGGACAGAGCTTGGGAGTTTTTTAAGGAGAATAATACCCTATCTTCATAAAGCCATCGATATAAAGTCCTAAGTCATACTATGATATGGTTTCATTAAGTCATACTATGATACGTGTTTGTTTGCTGACTTTAGTCCTAAACTGAAAGGTATAGAGTCAGATTTGCTGTTTTAGTGAGCTTTTTCACCAGTGTGACCAAAAGACCTGACAAAAACAACATAAGAGGGCTGGGGCTGTAGCTCAGTGGCAGAGCACTCGCCTTGCATGTGTGAGTCACTGGCTTCGACCCTCAGCACCACATAAAAATAAATAAAGATATTGCGTCCATCTACAACTAAAAAAAAAAAAACTTAAAAAAAAACAACAACAACAGCATAAGAAGAGGAAAAGTTTATTTGGGGCTTATAGTTTCAGAGGTCTCAGTCCATAAATGACCAAATCCATTCCTCTGGGCTTGAGGTGAGGCAGAGCAACATGGTGGAAGGGTATAGAGAGGGAAAGCAACTCAGGACATGGCAACAAGGAAGCAGAGAGAGCTCCACTCACCAGATACAAAATATATACCCCAAGACATGCCCCCAGTGACCCACCTCCTCCAGCCACACCCCACATACATAGTTACCACCCAGTTAATCCATTCAAGCAGATGAATGCACTAGTTACCATAAGGCTCTCACAGTCCAGTCATTTCACCTCTAAACTTTCTCACATTGTTTCACACAGAAACTTTTGGGGGAACACCTCATATCTAAATCATAACATTTGCATTACAGTTATTTTTGTGTTACAAATATTATATTTGGCCGCCACTAATTGATAATATAATTCTAAACAGAACAGCAGAACCCACCCTAGCATCTCCAGAAATTGTAGACAGAACTTCACATGTTTTAAGGTTTTTAATCTGGAAAAATTACCAACATATTACTAGTGGTTTAGTTATTGAAATGAATTTTCACAGTTTACCTAGGTTCTGGAATAGACAAACTTGGTAATTCCCTTTACCTCAGCCTGGTGTTCTAGAGCTTGTTTCCTGGCAGTTTTCATTGATATTGCTTTATTTTTTTCTTTATCCTCAAAGCCTGTTTTTCTCCTTGATAATATCCATAAGACTGTGTAGAAAAATAAATTGCTTAGAGAATAGAATATTCACAGTCTCTTTTGTATAACTTTTATGCAAAGTAAGTATTGGGTTTGTTGCGGATCTTCTTGTAGGAGTTCATGTTTGTTTTTGTAGAGGTGATTGTCCTACGATACTCATGGTTGCAAGTAATAAAAGTCAAAGAAAATTGTATTTGCAAAAAGGATCTTGTTCACAGCTCAGTGGGTGGGTGTCCTTGGTCTTGGGAACGTGGAGACAATCTTGAATATTGAACTAGACCCCTAGTCTCTGGAGCCAGGTTTGTCCAGTCCTAAGGGACAATAAGCTGGTGGATAGGGAAGCAAAGGCTGCAGGCCGCTATGTGGAAACACTGGGTGTTGATGTGGGGTTGACCCAGGTGGCCTCTGCCAGTGTGGGTACATGCTCACCCAGGAAGCCCACAGACCTGCGAGTGACTCCTGAGTAGGGGGATATGACCCATTACATTGGAAAGCAGTGACAGCCGCAGTACTGCCTGATTTCTTCATTGTCTTCTTGGAACTCTTAATCAACATTTCTGCACTGTCAGTTGAGGGGCTATGAAAAGGTTATGCTAATCTAAATATTAACACCAGTAAAACAATTAGGAAGGGCAGTGTGTTAGGTAAATGTAACCTAGTGCATCCCAGAGATGAACAGAATTTATTATTATTTTAAACTAGCCACTCCAGTTTTTCTTTTCTTTTGGCATGGAGAATTGAGAGCTGCTTATTTGTGCTGGACTGCCCATAAATACTTCCTACGTACTGTACTGCTAACGGTTATTTAATGATTTAATCAGAAAGGGCTGGCTTTGGATTTCTGATGAGGTAATGAGAATTGGCATTTAACAAGTTAATTGGAATTGGAAAGAGCTATTAAAAGGCCATGAGAAGGTCTTTCATGAAACCCTTGAATATGCTTCAGTCTGAAGATCTTATTAAATTATGCTAAGGGTGTATTTTCCTTTCACTTTAAATCACCCATTAGGATCATCTAATCAGCTTCCTGAATGTTGCTTCAGATGAAATTATTATTAGCATCATAATGTTAGAATTTTTATTTTTTTTCTTCAATTGTCAGTAGTGAATCAGTGTTCAATAGATGGCAGTTTTTCTTAGCCCCATTGGGACTAAACCAGAATCAGTTTTAAATTTTCTTTACATAATTTTGGGTTTAAAACATCATCATTCTGCATATTGGTGATGGCTCTTAGTACTTATTTTCAGCAATTGTTCCGTTCGTGTTGAAGGCAGGATTGTTTCTTTTGAACAGACAGCTTTGCTTTATTCATTTGTCACATGGAAATCAGTTTCTTGCCACAAAGAAGCAGATGGAAATGGCCAAATTCATTCATTCATCCGTTCTCCCCTCTCCTCCCCTCCCTATCACTGAGCTAGACTGACAGCCCTTTTTATTGTTTTTATTTTGAAACAGAATCTAAGTTGCTTAGGCTAGCCTCAACCTTGTGATCCTTCTGCCTCGGCCTCCCAAGTGGCTGGGATTATGGTGTCCATCAGCAGCCAGGCTTCATTGTTCCTTTACTAACTGTTTATTTCACAGGTAATCATGAAACAGAATAATTGTTTCAAAATAAATATTCTATTAAATTTATTCTTATGAAGTAACATTCTGTTAGATCCAAGGCAAACTGTTAGGATATTGCTTTTTTGTTACTCAAATCTCCAGTTTCATAAAACCAAGTATATTAAATTTGTTAATTGAAAATTATTATAGGTCCCTAGTGTTATTTAAAGATTGAGATTGGGTAGAAGAGGTTGGCTCAATAAAGGGTAGGAGAAAAGAAAATTCAGAAACATTTTGTGGCTTTAATGACCAGAAATCTCACTTTTCTTTGTTCAGAGACAACCTGAAAATAGTTTGACAGATGACATCTCAGTTATTTTTGGAACTTCTTTTCAATATTTTAACATGTGTTTATGTATAATCCTCAAAGGATTAAATTGTGTGTATGTGTGTGTGTGTGTGTGTGTGTGTATACACATCAAACTGGTTCTACCTTCCTCTACATAGTGATTATGTTTTTGAAAAGTTGAGTAGAATACAATTTTTGTAATTTAAATGCCAGTTTTATAGGACCAGGGAAGCTGCCCAAAGAAATGCAATCTCATATTTTCAGTAATAAAAATACTTTTGTTTTCTTAATGTAAAATTCCAAACAATATAGAATAAATTTAACCCAGAACAAATTTTTTCTACTATTTTGTTATGTAAGCATACATATATTATATTTTATAGATGAAATAAAATATTGTAAGGAAATTTGAAAAGAGATTCTATTGAAGAAACTAATAACTTCTAATTGGCCTTAAATACTTAATGTTCAAATAGTAGCCTTTTTCTAGATCCACAAAATGTAAAATATTTTCTTTGAAAGTTCATGGTTGGTGCTTTTCGACTTTCTTGAACTCAACACAGTAGTTTCTTAATTGTGCAGGACATCTAGAAACTTGAGTAATTCCCATAGGGCTTTTGACCTAGGACTCAGGACTTCGACTGACAATGACAGAATAGTGGACATGTACCTATTGATGTGCAAGAGGCAGATGAATGTGAGGGTCGGTAGTTTCCAAACTAATCCACTTTCTTGTGACTTTCACTTGTATACCAAATTGTAGCACTATTTTGAGTGGATGTGTAGACATGATTTTCCTCAGTTTATTACTAATTTTTAAGGATATGTTTATATTCTGTTCATCTTTTTATTCAAATAATATATTAAAAACAAGTCTAAGTAATTTGCAAATAAGTAGACACAGGAAAGAAAAACAGGATTGCAAAAAACAAACCAACAACAACAAAACCAATACTACAACCTTTAAGGATGGTGAAAATCAAGTAGGTAAATTTAATGCCAATAGCTGTCTCTGAAATAAAATATAAACTAAACTTCACACCAAATAATTTCAATTACAGAATCATAATTGAGAAGAAAATATGTGCTTGACGAAAACCAACTACATTTAGGATTGTCACTAAGCTTTTACTTTATTTATTTTATTTGTTCTTTTTGGATATACATGACAGTAGAGCATATTTTGACATATTATACATACATTAGGATAGGATTGTCACTAAGGAAAGTTCGTGCAGAGGCTAACTAGGGTGACCTGGGTTTAGTGCACCATACATTTCTCCAGATCATATTAGTATGGAGATGTGCAAGTCTAATTTGGGCATGAAGCAGAGCAAACTGTGCCTGAGAGGGGCATAGCCCTCCCAGTGGGAAGTATTGACTGGGAACTAGGGTAGTCTCCCTCCTTCTGCTCAGTGCTTGGCACAAATGGAGCAAACATAAAATTAAAGGGCTTGAATCAAAGAGAATTTTGTTTCTGGGGAGAAATTATACGGCCACCAGAGCTGTTTCTTTGTTTGAAAAAACTCTTGTTTTTCATGCTTTATACATCTTCTAAGAACTTGTAAGAGTTGAAGAAACAAATACTCTGTAATTAAAGAATATTTATCAGGCCCCATGAGGCAGTTTCCTATTGGATGTCCATATCTAGTACTTTTGAATCTTAGATTCCTGGATTATGTATAGGGAAAATAATCAAATAAATCAAAGACTTGGATGAACAGTGCCCGTGATGAGCAGAGAGCCCATCATTTCCTTGTCGTTGATGCAATGGGCAGATCATTTGGCTCTTGCTCTAAGTGTCTCTTCTTATAAACTGTACTTACTGTCATATAATTGCACATGGAGTTAAAGTGATAAACATTTGCAAGAACCATAAATTTTTTTGTTCAACAAAAGCTGGTTTGGGTATCTTTTTCATGTACATTGTCATATTAGTCCTGCAGACTTTTACTACTTTTTGATACTAAGGCTCACAATTATTTGGTATTCTAGTTAAGCCTTTGTGGACCGACTCCGAAGTACTCACATTTATCAGTATATCTAAAAAGAATTCCCATTAAGTACCGTGGACTGAGATTGCCAGATGTCTTATATGGAACAAAGAATATTGCTGTTTAAAGGATTTAAACATCAGATCTTCATTCTTCCCACTGTCATAATTTTCTGAGTGCTGAGGCAATGCAGATCTTGTCTTTTTTTTTTCTTTCCAGTTAGGCTTTTTGCCAGCAAAAGGGCCTGGACAAGGGAGTAATAAAAGAGACTTTCTGCACAGAGCTTCTGCCTAGCCCACCACTGCCCTCTGAGAAGAGCACTTAACGGTTTAGTATTTCAGATAGTCTGTTCTCCTTGGTCTGTTTGCTGTTGAAAAAAAGCAAGCCTTAGACAAAAAGCAAGCTCTAGATACTTGAGTTTGACTGACTGCATATACATACTCCATAGCAAGCTATTCTGCATTCTTTTTTTCTCTTTCTTGTTCCTTAGCAGAAAATGCTAATGCTTCTTTCTCAGCTCTAGAGAAGTTGTTTGTTATATGGTACTTATGTTCACTCCATCCTCCTTGGAATTGCATTTCTAGAATTCATATGGGATAATATTTTATATAATTTCCAGTTAGTATTACAGCATACTATTATATATAGTATGGTGAGCTAGAAGGTGTGTTTGTATGACTAGGTTATTTAAAGGAAATGTTAATACTGATCCTGATGTGTAAAAATAATAATAGGACTGAAGTTGATATTTCAGGCCCTATTTCTCCTTTGAAAGGAAGCAGCTGGGTTGTGCAAGATTGGCTATTGGCTTCATTAATTTTGTGATTTTTGAGTCATGAGTTGCATTTCCCTGTGTCTTTCACTGTTTAATTCCTATTGATGCATCAGTACCCAGTTCAAATATCCAAGCTTTTGTGCATTTTCTTTTCTTCCAATCCTTTAGGTAGGATTTGTCTTCCTAATGTGTGCTCCCAAAATACACACGTGCTCCCTGTAGTTTCCTCTTTTCTGATAGATGTTGGGTACTTTTAAGCAGCAGTTTAAGTTTGCACTGTGCCACATAAAATGTTTGAAGCCACTACAGCATTTTTCCTTTGTCCTTTAGACAAAAATAAGCACTTAAAATAACCCCAACCCTGGAAATGTAAGATTGTACATTTTAATTAATTAAATTTACAAAAGTAAATATAATACCACACACATAGCCTTTAATCTAAATTGGCTCTTTGCTTGAAGCAAGATTTGAATGGATAACATGCGTAATAGGACAAAATCATTTATCTTTTATAATGTAAATAAGTAAAAGCTACATATGTTTTAAAGAAAATTTTATTAAATGATTAGGGGATGTACTCAGATTTTTCTGTTTCTATGATTGACCAACTTTGCTGGTGATAGTTGATAACTTGGTTAAGACACTATTTTCTTGTCTCTTTTGTCTTTGTTCCCAATATAAAGGTTACAGGTATTGTAGAGATTAATGTTTATATAAAAATCCTGTGACATTAAAAATAAAAGTAGCATTTGAAGCACAGGATTAATATTCCTGATGCAGACTTAGCACCAACTTAATCTTTCATGCCTGTTGGCACTATATTTAACTCAGTGAGCTCATGCTTTTCCAAGAACTATAAGGATTTCTAGTGAAGCATCAGTCACACACAGAACTTTTTCTAAACCACTCGAGTATGTTTAAAAAGAGCTGTCTTTAAGTATGCCATGGAAATGCCAGAGCACAAATCAACAGCATATTCTCCTTGACCACTGAAGGAAAGAGCTGTAGCCAAATTTAAAGCATATTTCCCCAGTGTGATTCCAGAACTGATTTCAGTTCTTGGCTGACATCAGGGTTTTATTGAGAAAGACGTTGCCGTTCTTTCAGCTTCTCCTGTGCCCATTTAATGACCTACTCTTAGCTGTTGCTGAGATATTGGGGGAGAAAAGATCTTGCACGTGATTATGTAGACTGTCCTTTGCTGGAATGGATTTCTCCCCTTTTCAGGACACATGGAATGCCTTCACAAGGGTTTTAATGGTTGTCATTTTTGCTGTTCATATACATCTTTGTGGATTTTTCTACATTCTTTCTATTTTACTTTACTGTTTTGTTTCTTCGCAGCTTAAGGGTAGATTTGAAACAATTTCACTTTAATCTTAATAATACTAGCTGATTCCTCTTCAATCAGATTGAAAAATGGTCCCTCAGAGGCCACCTCCTAAGGTTCCAAGGGAACAGAGGGAGAAAAAAACAGGAAGAAAATTGACTGGATTTTTTGAGTCTCAGCCATTTGGGAAATATAAAGAAATTTCTTTCTCATGCATTTTCCCCAATCACTGCTGTACAAAACACCTTCCCACCCTGAAAAAAGGCACCAATTTGAGACCAAGGCCTTTAGAACAGCATCATGGGAGTGACGGGTGCCTTGGAGGGTGAGGAGATGCTAACGATGTGTGTGGCTTATGTTTAGGGTGACAACAGGTGCTAAGTGTCTGTCAGTTGTGTCTGCTCCTCTTGGTTCATACTACATAAGATGAAGAGGCAGTTCTGCCAGAGGCTTTTGGTGGAGTAGTCAGAACCTTGTATTTATGGGTGTACAAAAAGAAATGTAAGTTGAAATCATGATCAGGTGAAATGAAAATATTTTTGGAAGCTGAAAGTTTCAACAAGCTTCTGAAAGGTTTATGAATATTTAAATGATCCTTTTGGGAGGTCTTAAAGAAGCAGTTTAAGTGATTTTAGACAGTTAAGTTATTTTGACTGGAAATATAGACGGATTGGATATACAACTTTTTCAAAATTATCCTTTGGATCTAAAATTTATAATTAAAATAGATACTAAGAAATACATAAAGCATTATTCATGGTCATACAGAATATAACTTCAGATGCCTAATGTTTGGTTTATAGGAGAAAGAATATAGTAGGGAAATGTAATCTTTATGAATTGAAATTTCACATAATGTCAAATAATTACTCACACAATAGTCAAAGGACCCAAAATCTCTGAAGCTAAAAATGCCATTTAAACTCCTTTGGATAGAGCATATATATGTATATAGGCATGCACTCATATATATCCTTAAAAATAAACATGTAACTTCTATCAATAGAAATTATAAGTTTTCTGAAATTATTAAAATGGAATGCAGCAAGGGAAGTATATTGTAGCCTATACAAAGCTAATTCTCCATTTGGGAATATTCTGCTGAAAACAAAAATAAGTAACAATCAATCCCCTCAGACTTACCAAAAAAAAAAAAGTTTATTTATTTGTGGAATTTCTGTCATTCTCTTAACTTTGGTGCCAGAAATAATAAGAAATTGAGAACTGCTGAGTGTTAAGAAATTGAGAATATGTATGTCGATGTCCCTATGTGCCTTTATGTGTGTTACATTCTGTGGCAGTTCTGGACTTTGTCAGATGGGTGTTTTCTGTTGAAAGTTGTATGGTCACTGTCTCAGGTAGGGATAGTCTGTAATGGAGTTTTCAGAAATTAAGATGGCTCATGTATCTGAAGCTTCCATAGAGGAACAAGAGTGCAGTATTTATTCTGAACCAGATATTTGAATTTTTTTTCTTATTAGTAGATTTCTTTTAGTTAGAAAGTCAATGTATAAACATATTAAGCATTTGGTTGATATCACTTGATTGTTAGTATCAGGAACTGGTCATGATTAACATTTGGAAGGAAGATAAGGATGGGGCTTCAGTCTTTTTAAATCTTCCCTGTTAAGTTCAGAATGGATCTTATTTGTACTTTACCTAAACTGATAATCATGGCAGTGTTGGAATCCTACTTCTCAAATTGTGTTGGTTTGTTTTACTGTAAAGTTAAAAATTAAAATGAAGAGGCACAAGCAGGTTCTGTCATGCCATATTTGCAGATAAAGTTCCTATGTTGGTAGGTGAAAGTGTTTCTGATAGAATATATTTGTCTTAGACTGTTTTTTATTGCTGTAACAAAATACACGAGTCTGAGTACTTTATAAAGAAAGATGTTTGTGTAGCTCACAGTTCTGGAGGTTCAAGAGCATGGCATCTTCTTTTGGCTCTGGTGAGGGTCACACGATGGCACCACATAGGCAGGAACACCTTAGAGTAGCAAGTGACATGCTAAAGAAGAAGATCACGTGGTGACATAGGAAGCAAGAGACTAGGGAGTGGCCAGGCATAGTCTTTGAATAACAAGCTTCTCTCACAGGAGCTAATCTACTACTGCAAGACACTTTGCATTAATCCATCCATAGGGTGGAGCCTCCACAACCTAATCACCTTCCCTGATGCCCCACCTCTTAAAGATTCCATCACCTCAACATAGCTACACTGGGCACAAAGCTTCCAGCTTATGAACCTTTGGTGGAACAAACCATGTCTGAACATGACAATGTTCTTTATTTGGAGAAAAATGTCATAGATACTATGAAAAACAACTACCCTTCAGCTTTTGTGAGAGCCTCTGCGATTTTTTTTTTCTTAATATTGTTTTGCCACTATTTGAAGAGGAGAGAAGCACCTACTGAAGTCAAGATGAGAAACCAGGAAAGCTTTATTTTACCTCTTCAGTCAACAAATTTTTATTGACTAACTGATATATTCCTTTGTGTAAAACCCAGGAATATAAAGATGAAGCTTTCCTGGTTTCGTGAATCTTAATAGTCTCATAGGGGAGTGAAGGTATTGTGTAAGTGGTAAAAAGTAGCAAGAGGTGCTTATTCCCTTAGAACAAAAATAACAGAAACAAGTTTATGTGTTTTGTAGATTTCATGGCAAGAATATGAGGGTACTTCTAACCAAAAGCTCTATTTGCTTTGAATTACGGAAGGAATGTTCATCTGCTAGAATTTTTCAGGGTAAATGGTGAATTTGGATTTTTGGAGAATCAGGAAGGCCGTAAATGATCATTAGAGAATGAGAAGGATAAACATAAGACAAAATTTAATCATAAGCATAATTTTAAGCATAAGACAAAATTTAGGGCCAGTTGAGAGTGGTGTCCATTCATGTGTAATGGTGCTGAGCTTCTATACATTTGGCCTGTCTTCACTCTGTAGTCAGCGGTAGGCAGGAAGAAGAAATGCTTATTTTGCAGTCATATGAAGGATTGATATTTATTGAGAATCTCTCCATGTTCATTGAATTATTGTATTTATTCTGGAATATGCAGAGGACTTGTTCCTTTGCTGAAAGCATTTGACACACAAGAAATTTTCACTAGCTTATTTAATCAATTAAGTTGACAAAAATGGTTTAGATTGACATTGTATGCACCATAGAAACACTGAAATATTGGCTAATGGGGGCTGGGGTTGTGGCTCAGTGGTAGAGGACTTGCCTCGCACTTGTGAGGCACTAGGTTTGATCCTCAGCACCACATACAAAATACATAAATAAATAAAATAAACATTAAAAAATATTGGCTAATGATCTTTTTTGGGGAGCTGGGGATAGTTTTAGTTCCACGTAATCGATTACTCTCATGTGGGCTGCAAGTAGGTCCTCAGTCCCAGGGGTGCTATTCTCAGGGGAGGGGCTGGCAAGCCAATCTGGTCTGCTTTCCTTGAGGCCTTAACCAGAAATGATTTGTTACAGCTTGTCAGACTTCATTGTTCCAAAGTCAATCAAACTAATGCAAAGTTCAGTATATTGAAAGGAATTTAAACTTGTGTTCAGTTGTTCTCACAGGTTGAAATCTACCTAAAAGAAAAGGTAATACTTCTTAGGCTGTATGTATATTTCTTTTCAAGTAGGTTTCATGCATGCTGTTCTTCTCTTTGTGTTCTGAAACATTCTTTTTGATTTTGCATATGCACATATGTTCATTTTTATTTTGTGTAAAATTAGACTTCGTGCCAACACAAATATAGCTTATTGCCATACCAAAACATGATTAAAAGTTGATGAAACTGAGAACTTTGGATGTCTGTTGCTTCTATGTGTTGCTGTAAAGATGCAAATATGCTGAATTAAGTTTGCCTTTTGAACACATTGTAGAAATTGTTTCATGTTTATAGGAACCAATAATAAAGAGTGAAAAGATATAAACAATGGTGCTGTTGGCATGTTATGCATGTTGTGTTCTTCAGCCATATGAGAAAAAGAGAGAAAAACCTCCCCGGCGCCATCGTGGAACAAAATCACATTTGCTTTGAAGAGCTTGATAAATGTTCATGGCAGTTCTGCTCTATTTGAGTTTGTTATTATCCCAATAATCAAAGGATTTCCAACTCCAATGTTGATTTAATTTCCAGAGCTGAAGACTTAGGCTTTTTATTCATTTTGCTTGTTTTTGACATAGTTTTATCTTAGGAACTGAAATATTTCGCTCTCTTCCTTCTTGTACTGTTTTGTAAATGTGTAGTCCATTCATGTCACTATTTTTGCCATTCAACTCTATTTTCATGGCTTTTACATCTTTGTGCATAGTGACAAGCCTCATAGTGTCCTCAAGGTTGTCCTCAACTGTCCTTAGGTCAGTTGCAAACTGACCTAAGCAAATTCATTTGTTTATTTATTTATTTGGTACCGGGGATTGAACTCAGGTGTCCTTGAACACAGCCACACCCCCAGCCCTATTTTGTGTTTTATGTAGAGACAGGGTCTCACTGAGTTGTTTAGCGTCTCGCCATTGCTGAGGCTGCCTTTGAACTCGCAATTCTCCTGTCTCAGCCTCCCAAAGTGCTGGGATTACAGTCGCCACTGCGCTCTGCTACAAATTAATTTTTTTAAATAATTATATATAAATATATCTGTAGCCTCCAAGAATTAGAGCTAAACAGAACTGGAGGTCTTTTCATCCATAGTTCCAGGCAGCATGTTATAATGAAAGCAAGTCTCAGACTGGCTCACACACAAAAATACAAACATTTTTGCCAAGCAGACGTAAAAACTGCTCTACCAGCCTGCCTCCTTGTCCTTATAGATACTTAAATAAATACCTCACATGGAAGGATTCACTCAAAGCAGATGAAACAGAATTTTAACTTCAGGGTTCAGCTCACCTACTTGTAGTTGGTTGACAGAAATCCACAGCTTTCAGTTCCGTGATATTATTAAGCATAGCATGCCTTGTAGAAATACATGCTGTTATAGGGTGTCTATATATTATCCAAGTAGAATACTTCAAGAACAAAAGGAGGAGCTGTTGATAATTACGTGGGGATGTGTAATATTAAATGGGACTATTGCAACCTATGGTTCCTACAAATTGACAATTTGGAACCTATGATTATAGTTATTGTAGCCATTGAGCATGTTGGACTCTCATGCCCTGTTCATGCAAATGCATTTAAACACCCCCTTGTTTCACAAGGAAGAATTTTTTTAAGGTTGATCAGAGACAAAGATATTTGAAACCTTTTTGTAATGTAGGGGAATAAAAATCTGCCCATCTTGGATTCATGTGGGGCTACTATAGCAAAGATTGATTAACCTGAGAAAAGCATACAAATTATTTAAGTTTTATGGGACTCAGGAGCCTTGAAAATAAGGACTGGAAGAAACAGTTAAACCTGAGTGTTTTCAGTAGTAGGTTTGGTGGAGAATGGAGAGTAAAGGGGAAATATGGTAGGAAAAGTGGGGGTGAGGTAAGTGTAGTACATGTAGTAAGCTGGGGTTCCTTAGCAAGGCCTGTTTTTTCAGATTCTTCTCTGTGCCCCTGTGTGTTAGAGGTAAGGATGCTACTTTCTGGGTCTATGGAGGCCATCTTTCTTTCACATGAGGGTCTTTTGATCTGCTAAAATGTCCTTCTTAAGCTTTATAACCTGTTTCAGGGAGTGGGGCAGAAGGAAGGTCAGAGTGGCCTTCCTGCTTCTTGTCATTTTCCCCAAATCCTTTAACTTTAAATATCCAATATACCAAGATGCTATATGTTGGAATAGCATGTCCTGAACTCTGTCAGCTACCTCTGGGTTTGTGGCATGTGATCAAAGCATAACTATACCTAGAGTAATTTTTCATTGGGGTACTTGAGATATTAACTAATGCCATTAGGACATGAGTTACAACTAAACAAAATATGTATAAATCACATTGTAAATATTTAAATAATGATGAGTTTAAAATTTATTGAAGGTAGTGTAACAGTGCCTTAGGTTGAAATAAAATCCAGTGTTTTCAGGAGAAAATGCCGTATTCTTTAGGATCTAACTTTGAAATAAGCATTAAGAGGAAAACACAAGTAAATGCAGCATTTAGCCACAATGTGTGCTCTTTTTTGTATTCTTGTGGGTCCTCTATAAAATATTAATGTGTATCTTTGCAGGTAAAATAGTGTGCTCTTAAGAGTATGGATAGTCACTGATAATTTGTAATTATTTGCTAGATTTTTTAAACTAAATAATTCAAAGATAGCACTAAAGGATCAATAATCAGCCTGTTGAAGAATGAATAATGCAATCAGTTTACATTTCTTTTGTTGCAACTGATAGAGCAATAACAATTTGCCTTTCTTATGTTCTGAAGGCATCTAAGAAGAAAGTATATTTTGCAAAAAGGTAAAAATATGATTCTCATACAAATACTTGGGAAGCACATGTCATAATTTTTATTTTTATTTTTGATTTCTTGGGTCTGATGAATGAGGGAGTCAATAGGATAGTAAAGCAGATCTTTAGAAAATTCCAGAGGTTAAGTATTTATAGACACTGAGGGAATGCTCGAGTAAGTTTGTAAGATTAGCAAATTGGTTAATGACTCAGGGTGATAAAACTAATCATTTTGGTTTATCTTTATCATATAAGAATCATTTATACTCTTATGGACAAAAATCTGAAAGTTAGCGTGTCCTTTATCATTCTGACCCTGATAGATAACATACCACTGTTTGATTTATTATTTATTATTTTAAACTATGATGTAATCCTTCAGTGGGCGTTTAGACAGTGGTCTAATATAGAAATTGAAAGAATATTATTCTTTTGTTCCATTTCTTCATTTTTTATAATATTGATAAAAAAAGATTTTCTTTGCTTTGGCTTTGGTTTATGTTGAATTATACAATTATTAAGCAAATACCAAATTGTGACTTGTATGTATATGGTGTTTTGTTTGCATGTTAATTTGTTTGGACAAGAGTGCCTCTTAGGATCTAGTAAGAGAAGGGGCTTATCATTTCAATCTGCCTGATTTATAAGTAAGACCAACTGTGTTTTGATTTGGAGCTTTTATTTTGGATGAAGAAAGTTCCTTAACTATCCAGAAGCATATATGGCCCTTAGGCCACCTTGGAGAAGTGTATCTATTTTAATTTTTTTTTTTCCTAGCAAGGGGAAAGTTGGGTTCAATTCTGAGCTGGCACGTTAGTAATTAAAAAATTGAATTGAGGACAAAAAGAAATCAATCCTTATATTTAACTGTACTTATACCTTGCAAAAATTGTCTTCTTTTTGGAGCTTGAAAGAAAAATGCCTTTTTAATGCAGAGAAGTCTTTCAGGTCTAAGATTTTAGGCTTTGCTTATGTAGTAGTTTAGGTTCTGACTTTGGGTAACCACACTCTTTCCAGGTAGAAACCAGCTGACTCTGTGTAGATGACACTTTTTCTTCATCACAGTCAAGGTCATGGGAATTAAATTGTCTCAAATTTTTATTGCATTGGGTTGCATTGTTTGTTAGACTGTACTAATTAAACAAATTGGTAACGTACTTGCATTGGTGATACACTTCTCTAAAAAGTGTTTCAGTGTGTTTCTGATTGACACACACTAATTACCTATACATGCAATCCAAAAATAGGCTGTACAGCCATCTAAGCCTTGATTCCTTTATCCATTCAGCAGCTGCTATTGACAATCTATTAGCTTATTAGCAGGCATTGTTGTAGATATTAAGAAAACAGCAGTGAAGAACACAGGAAAAAGTTCTTATCTTTTTTTATTTTAATATTTTTTTAGTTATACATGGACACTGTATTTTAATTTTTTGTTTGATTTATTTTTTCTTTTCTTTTCTTTCTTCTTTTTTTTTTTTTTTTGGTACTAGGGATTGAACTCAGGGGTACTCGACCACTGAGCCACATCCCCAGCCTTATTTTGTGTTTTATGTAGAAACAGGGTCTCACTGAGTTGCTTAGTGCCTCGCCATTGCTGAGGCTGGCTTTGAACTCGCAATTCTCCTGTCTCAGCCTCCCAAAGTGCTGGGATTACAGGCATGTGCCACCAGGCCTGGCTTTTATTTTGTTTATTTATTTTTATGTGGTGCTGAGGATTGAACCCAGTACCTCACCTGTGCGAGGCAAGTGCTCTGCCACTGAGCCACAACCTCAGCCCCAAGTTCCTGTCTTTATAATAGAGTTCACATTCTAGTTGGGAAGATAGACAGTAAACTAATATAAATAAAATCTTATGATTTGCAGTAGTTTGTGTAGCAGAAGAAACCCTAAGTTTGGACATCAATTTAAAATATCCTAAGGATTTTACCCCTCATTTGGCAAAAGGGACAGAGTTCTGGGCAGTCTTTATAATTGTAGTATTTAGATTCTTCAGCTTTCTCAGTTATTTTTTTTCTTAAATAGAAAAGAACTTTTCATATAAATATGATAAGGTTACGCTAGAACATTAACTTAAGAGTTGATAAGGAAAGTAAATAAGAACTTTAGGGATCCTACACAAAGGATAAATAAAGGATTTATTTAGGATAAATAAAGTTGGGTTGTCATGAGGAGCACTAATCTTTCTAATTGCCCAAAGTGTTCAGAAATTAAGCCCCCACCATGGAATTTTTTTTAAATTTTTTTCTTCCCTTGCATTAATGTGATTTTCTAGTCAATAGAAATCACATTTTTGACTGATAAAAGTCATTTAAAATTAATATCAATATTTATGATTTTGTGTGAAATATTTATTTAATTGTTTTCTTTCATGAGATCCTATTACTAATATTCCTGAATTTGTTTTGGGTTGTATTTCCACTCAGCTTGTCTTTTTTTTTAAGCATTTCACAGGTGCCAGGAACTCTGCTAGTGGCCAGAGAGAGGTAAAGACATGCAAGGCTTGCAAGGCTCAGTTTTTGTCTTCTGTGAGTCTAAAACTTCTTGGAAGCTTATACGTATCATTTTATTTATTTACCCATAAATTGTTATTTCAACAATTAGAGAAAAATAACAAGAAATACAGTGGAGTCTACCTGGGAAGTTGGGATGGGAAACAAATTACATTTTAAACTTACCATATAATGTGCAAAAAGTATAGTCAACATTCTCTTGAAAATTTCTTAAATTGTCCCAAAAGTACAGGCAATATCTTTTTCTTCCTAGAAGCCAGAAAAATCCTTAAAAATCATTTAGACATTTTTTTCAACATAAATAGCCTATTTCAGACTTGATCTGCTCCATCAAGATGGAAGAGTTCCACCCGTGCTTATCAATCCATCATTGTATGTATGATGTGAATCTGCTCTGTGTCATTAGATTCCAAAATGCATGGTATACTGTGTACATCTAAGGAAACAGAACTAGTATTAGCCAGAATGATCACAGGAGGTTTTGTGGGGGCTCTTTATTTGTTTACTGTCTGTCTTCTTTTACTAAAATAAAACTGCCATAAGAATGAAACCTTTTGTTCGTTGGTGTATCTGTGGTACCTAGAAATATGGTATGTGCTAGGTGCTCAGTAAGTAATTGTTGAATGGCTCTATGAAGGACCCTGAAAGTCATTGTTGACTCCCTTCTCCCTTATCTCCACATCTAGTCAGTCAATACATCTGGTCAGTTCTATCTCCTTATTCTTCTGTTTTTTCTTTTGTAGTGCCAGGGATTGAACTCCTGCTCTGGCCTCACCTAGGTGAGTGCTGTACCACTGAACTATATCCCCGTTCCTTTTTTCTTTTTAACTTTGATATAGCATCTTGCCAAGTTGCTGAGGCTGGCCTCAAACTTGAAATCCTTCTGCATCAGCTTCCCTATTTGCTGGGGTTACAGCTGTGCACCCCTTTGCACCCAGCCTGTTCTCCTTTTTAATTTCAGCATTTCTCTCAAACTCTACTACCAATACTTGAATTCAGGCTACTACTAAATGGGTCACTGCATCACCCTTTGATCTTTCTATGCTTCCAGTTTGGTCTTCCTTCCTACAGCCAAGAATAGCTCTATAGTGTGTTGATGGAAATTTCTTCTCTTCTTTAAACCATCTGGTGATTCTCTATTGCCTTCAAATAACACCCAAGGTTTTTTCCTTAGAGTAATGAACGACAAGACCCTCACACTCTGTTCCCTGCTGACCTCTCCAGTCTTTCTGGATGTGTCTACTCACTTTGCATTGGTGCTCCTGCCATATTGAGGTTCTCCAGTCCTGCTGTTTTCTGTCCTGTGACAGTACCTGAATTGCCTCCTTTCCACTCTCTGTCTACATTTTTCAGGGCTATACCTTTTTTCCCCAGGCTCTCCAGTCTCGGTTAGATGTCACTTCTTTATGCTTCAATAATGTCCTGGTTCTTTCTTCCCAGAATTAGGGTACTTTTCCTGGGGGATTGATGGGATCCACATCACCTGTTGCTTATCTGCCTCCTCTGTTTTTTTGGTCATCTCTTTGAGGTAAGGAATTGTGTCATGAATTTTTGTAACTTTAGAAACTAATGTAGATCTGAGATGTAGTCTATAGCATATGTTTGAAAGATGGATGGGCTTCACGTATTCTAAAGACCAAAGTGAATTGAATATTAGAACATAATGGATAACAGATTCAGAATAGAGGAGAACCAAGTACAAAAGAGTTCATTTTGTTGTTGCTGTTGTTATAAATTGTGAATAGCAGGCTATGCCCTCATCTGAGTTGCTCTGTATTGTATAGAACAGCAACATACACCTGAGTTACTACATTTTATGAATCAGCAGTTTGCCTCAGCTGCTGCTGCTGCTTCTCCTTCTCCTCCTCCTTTTTGTGTGTGTGTTTTTGTGTTTTTGGTATTAGGGATTGAACTCAGAAGCACTTATCCACCAAGTTACATTCCTATTTTGAGAGAGGGTTTCGCTAAGTTTCTGAGGCTTGAACTTGCAATCCTCCTGCCTTAGCCTTCCAATTTGCTAGGATTACAAGCATGTGCCACAACACCCAGCTGAGCTACTCCATTTTAAGTCCAAGTGCTAAGGAAGAATGCCTTGGTAACTTGTCTAGGCAAATAGATAACCACCAGATGTTGAACACACAGAACTTATTGAAAAGAATAATCCCCAACTGCAAAGCTCAATCTTAAGGCACAAACGGGTGATAATATTAATTGTTCTAATAAAAGATGACCACCTGTGAACTTAACAATTTAAATCAGAATCATATGGATGTGTGGACTTATCAAACCCATAGTAGAGGAACCAAGCCCATGAGCTTATCAGATGAACCAGACCACCAAATATGCAACCTCATTACCTGAAACACATCAAAGAAGAAGCATCAAAGACAGCAGTACTTTGGTGGCACACACTGACCTGTCAATGGTGAATTCATTACGAGGTTGACAGGTTATGAACTCCTGACTGTATGCCCAGGGCTTCAGCTCAGTTCTGTCTCTGTGCTTGACATGGCCCACTTAGAAACTACCTGCCATCCAGACCCTTGCATAGAAGTTCTGTGCCCTGAATGCCTCTCGGAACAAGTTCCTCTGTGGCTGGCTGTTCATAGTTTTATCTGATCACCTACAGTGAATCTTGTATCTGTATCTGCTCTCTGCCTTTGCTCTTGGCAAGACCCCTTGAAGTCCTCTGTTCTCCTTAATCCTTCCGTAGCCTTTCTGTGACTTATATATTGTTATGTGAAATATAATGTGTGACTTGAGGGTTATAAGTATTAGAAATCGGAATGAAATGAAAGAAATTGTGACTGCCTCAGTTATGACAGCAAGTGAACTGTGGTATTTTGGTGATTAAAACTGAAAAAAGTGATGTAGCTTATGAATTTATTGTTGCTCAATAAATTCTAACATTGTGAAAAGACAGTGTCTGGTCTATGTTAATGGCATAGGTCACTCATGACTGAAATAGCTATGATTGTCCTGCGAAACACTGGGAATTGGGGATATCTGGGCCCAATGTGATATTTGAGACATTAACATCATTCATTTTGTTAAGAAATTTTTTCATTAACTTTGGTTTCAAGATCCAATTGGCTTTTATTAGTAATCCATGCATTGGACAACATCTCATCCAAAAATTTACAAAAGGTGCTCTGATGAGCTGAGCACAGGAGATGGGCTTTACAGGAAGAAAAGGGCTGAAGCAAAAATGGAACAAGTAGATTAGTCATTTTAAAGTCAGTTTCCTTGTAGGGATAAAGAAGAGGAGGACTTCCTTAACACGCTGGCTAAAACTGACCTCTTTGGAGATTCGTCTGTCACTTCTCTGTTGAGTTCTCAGAAGGTCACATATATAACTTGGTTCTGGTGTGGTGATCTGGAACCTTAGCAGGAGTAATTCCATTTTGGTTCATTCTGTTGGGCCCTTGTGCAGGAGCTTAGTCTACACCTAAGTCTGCCATATGTTTTTTTTTTTGGTGGGGGGGAGATTGAACTCAGGGGCACTCGACCACTGAGCCACATCCCCAGCCCTATTTTGTGTTTTATGTAGAGACAGGGTCTCACTGAGTTGCTTAGCGCCTTGCCATTGCTGAGGCTGGCTTTGAACTTGCGATTCTCCTGTCTTCCATATGTTTAACATTTTTTTTCCTTAAGTTTTCTGAGAGTAAAATTAGGGTAATAATAGCACAATGAGGAGTATTTGGGGGTAGCGAAAAGTTAGAATGTCTCAGATAAGAGTTGCCCCAGGTGTTTTCACAGTAAGAATACTTACATTATTTCAAATCCATGGTAAAGTTTTATTTGTTTGTATGTGTATTTATGTGTGTATTCTGCTTGTTTTATGAAGGGCACTTTAAAAGAAGCTACTAAAATGTACTTGATTGAACATAATAAGATGTTGAGTCTTGGAGCAGCCGTTGTAGCTCAGTGGTAGAGTATGTATGAGGCACTGCATTCAATCCTCAGTACCACATAAAAATAAATAAAGGTATAAAAGATATAAAAACATTATAAAAATATTTCTTAAAAAAGATGTTGAGTCTTATTATTAATAAGATTTTTATTTGAACTAATCTTGAAACTTTCAAGAAAAGAAGATAATAGGTCTCTTTTCATTTGATAAGCCATTCTTTTCTTTTTTCAAATAAGAATATCACAAGAGTGGGAAAGGAACACTGGAACATTGGCAGAAGCAATTATGCATTAATTTTTGCCACACTAAAACATCTTTTTTCTTTCAGGCCACTGATATTATTTTATACTATTTTATGGCCTACTAGATGATAGGTATTCTTTTTTTTTTTTTAAACATTTTTTTAGTTGTTGATGGACCTTTATTTCATTCATTCATTTATATGTGGTGCTAAGAATCGAACCCAGGGCCTCACACATGCAAGGCAAGTGCTCTGCCACTGAGCCACAATCCCAGCCCCAATAGGTGTTCTTATTACAGCAAAGAGTAGATTGATTTTCTAGCCTCTTCTTTTCTTCTTATTTTAAATTATTCTTTCATTTGTGTATTGAGTGTAGACTGGAGGACCTGAATTTGGTAAGTCAGTCCCAAGATCAACATATTAGCTAGATCCAGGTACAGTATGTTCTTCTTTCCTGCTGCTTTAGAAATTATTGTTCTCTGTAGCTCCCCTGTTAGACTGCACTATTCCACTTTTAGCTTCCTATTGCTGACTAAGAAATTACCACCAACTTAGTGATATACCATGTGACTAATGATTTTCATAATTTGAGAATTTAAAAGTCCAGAATGGGTCTCTGAGCTAAAATCAGGGTGTAAGCCGACTTCTGTTCCTTGTAGAGTCTTTAGGGGAGGATCTCTTTTATTGCCGTTTTTAAAAAAAGAAATTAAATTTGCTCTTTTTAGATATACATGACAGTAGAGTGTATTTTGACATATTATACATACATGGAGTATAACATCCTAATTAGGATCCCATTCTTGTGGTTGTATATGAGGTGGAGTTTCACTGGTTGCGTATTCATATATGAACATGGGAAAGGTATGTCTGATTCATTCTACTGTCTTTACTAATTCCATCCCCCTCCCTTCCTGTCATTCCCCTTTGTTTAATACATTGAACTTCTATTCTCTGGCCCACAACCCTCTTGCTGCCTTTTCTGTCTTCTAAAGGATACCCCAATTTTGTGACACACGATCTCATCCTTCTACCTTCAGAGCTAGCAATGTCACAGCCATCTCTTGCTTCTTTCATTTATGACTACCTCTTCCAATTATGTGGACATTTGTGGTAATATTAGGGCCTGTTGGATAAGCAAGGAAAACCTCCCCATGTCAGGATCAGATGATTAGCACCCAGGTTTAAAAAAAAATTTCTAATTAGTTACACATGACAGTAGAATGCATTTTGATACATTGTACACAAATGGAGCACAACTTGTCATTCTTCTGGCTGTACATGGTGCAGAGTCACAAGGGTCATGTAATCATACATGTAATAATGCCCGTCTCATTCTACCATCCTTTCCATCCCCACACCTCCTCCCCTCCCCTCACTCTCCTCTGCCCAATCCAAAGTTCCTCCACAACCCCCCTCCCATTATGGATCAGTATCTGCTTATCAGAGAAAACATTCAGTCTTTGGTTTTTTTGGTTTGGCTTATTTCACTTATCATGATATTCTCCAGCTCCATCCATCTATCAGCAAATTTCATTCTTCTTTAAGGCTAAGTAATATTCCATTGTATATATATATACCACATTTTCTTTATTCATTCATCTGTTGAAGGGCACCTAGGTTGGTTCCATAGCTTAGCTATTGTGAATTGAGCTGTTGTAAACATTGCTGTGGCTGATTTTAAGTTCTCTGAATATAAACCAAGGAGTGGGATAACTGAGCACCCAGTTATTATCTGAAACCTCAATACTCCTTTTCCATGTAACCTAACATAATAACTGATTCCAGGGATTTGGACTTACATATTTTTGGTACGACTGTTATTTTGCCATCACAAGGATGTTTCACTGTCTTGTGGCCTCCATAGTTTCTGAGGATCAATCAATCGATCAATAGATAGATAGATAATGTGTCTCTGACTGCTTAAGATATTTAAGTATGACAATTATATATGATATACTTAAATGTGGGTTTTTAAACATTTATCCTATTCATGGTCACCAATAATTTAACAAAATATTTATCTATATTTCTTTCTCCACATTTAGCAAAGTTTTGGTTATGTTTTCAAGTCATTTGTTTTTCTGTTGCCTTATCTCTTTCTGTTTTCTTTCTGGGATTTCATTTACACATATGCTCTACTTTTTGATATGACTTTTGAGGCTGTTTACAATTTTTTTATTCTTCTCTATTTTCTGTAAGATTGGATTATTTTGCTGACTTTTTCTGTTTTTTTCTAATCTGATGTTAAACCATCCTGCAGTTTTAAAAATTACAGGTATTGGAGTTTTTAGTTTAAAATTTAAAATTTTCCATTGGGGCTCTTTGTGTTCATTTTTTTAAATACACGTTTTAATTTTTTTCCTATTCTCTCATTTGCTGCAGGCATATTTCTCTTTCCTTTCTTAGGCATAGTAATAAGCTGATTGATAACATCTTTATCTAGTTATTGCATTATCTGGATCATTTGGGTTGGTCTCCACTGATTTAATTTTTAAAAATTTCCTTGAGGGGCTGGGATTGTGGCGCAGTGGTAGCGTGCTCGCCTAGCACGCGTGAGGCACTGGGTTCGATCCTCAGCACCACATAAAAACAAAGATATTCTGTCCACCTAAAACTAAAAAATAAATAAATAAATATTTAAAAAAAAATTTCCTTGAGAACCATTAACTTTTCCTCCTTTTTGTCTAGTAATTTTGGAATTCATTCAGAACATTAAAAATATATATATATATATTTATATTTTAGTTGTAGATGGACACAGTATCTTTATTTATTTATTTATATGTGGTGCTGAGGATCAAACCCAGTGCCTCACGCATGCAAGGCAAGTACTCTACCACTGAGCTACAATCCCAGCCCTCATTCAGAACATTTTAAAGATGTGGGTTTTGAGATTCTGTTTTATTCCTCTGAAGAGTATTGATATTGGTTTGCTCTAAGAGGCTATTAGCTTGGCTGAATCCATGACCTCAAATTGTTACCCCTAAAACAGTTGAACAGTAACTGAAATAAATTTTCAGTTCTTTTAGACTGAGCTGGACTGTTTGACATCTGCCAAACGCATATAGTTTTCAGGGGTCACTTAGAGGTTCAGGCAGAGTTGATGCACTGAATCACAGTTTCCTCTCTTGACTCTCACTGGTATATTTCCTCTTATCTTTCTTCAAACCAGGAAACTGCAAGTTTCTATTCCAGTTTTAGTTCTCCGGCTAGCATAGCTATATAGCTTGTGGCTCCGCCAAAATGACTTTAAAAACAGAAAATTCACTGTGATGGGTAATTTTGAATGTCAACCCAACTGGATGGAAGAATGCCTAGAGAATTGGTAAAGTATACTTCTGGGTGTGCCTGTGAGAGAATTTCCATAGAAGACTGGCACGTGGGGAAGACCCATCCTAATGTGGGTGGCACCATCTAATAGGCTGGGGGCCTGGATAGAATGAAAAAAATTTGGAAGAATTAGGAGCTTGCTTTCTTGCTCACTTCTCTGTCCCCCGGCTTGCATATGTGTGTGTGTGTGTGTGTGTGTGTGTGTGTTGGTACCGTTGCCCCTGGACATCGCTCGAAAGTGCTTTAGCATTTGAATGTGGACTTGCATAGTGCTCCTGTTTTAGTCAGTTTTTTTGCTGCTCTGACTGAAAGACCTGATAAGAACAATTTTAGAGGAGGAAAGATTTATTTGGAGTTCTTAGCTTTAGAGGTCTGAGTCCACAAACAACTAACTCCATTGCTCTGGGCCTAAGGTGATCCAGAACATCATGGGGGAAGAGTGTGGTGGAGGAAGGCAGTTTAGGACATGATGACTAGGATAAAGAGAGAGAGCTCTGCTCATCAGGTACAAATTATATACCTCAAAGGCGAGCCCAAGGTTTATTTGTCCCTTTGGACAAGGCGATAAAATAATTTTTTTTCTCCTCCTTTTTTAATTTTCAAAGCATACTTTATTCAGAATTAGCCTAAAATTTTCTAAAGTACTGTTAAAAGTAAAATGCTCTGGAGTTGCAGACCACTTCCTTAAGTTAGTGTAATTCTATTTAGATGTCCTTCTGATATTAACAACCTTGATTAAGATCAATTTGTTATTTATTACAGTTTATTTCTCCTTGGGAAATTGTGCCTGAGACATGAAGCACATGAGGTTGCGGAACAATGGTGTCATGTTTTAGGACCTTGAATAGCATCTAGCATAGTACTTTCCTATTACCTCTAAGAACTAGGCTTCTTTGATACTTAGTAATTAATTACAATATGATAAAAATAATCAGAACTTTAAAAATTGTTTTTAATTGCAAAAAAATTATCCACAGTCACTTTATTAAAAATATAAAACATTTCATACAAAACTAAAATCCCCTTTGATCACTGTTCTTAATCCAGATTTACTCTTCTCACACCTCTTTTGCCCTCCTGCCCAGAGGTAATTATTGCTAGCCTTTTGTCATATACTCTTCATGATCACACACACCCAAACACACACACACACATCATGACAAACAGAATTGGTTTGATAAGTAGCATCTTATTATATACATATCACCATCATCCTTATTTTTATATACTAAAATATCTTAGATATCTTTCCATGTTTATTACATTCAGATCTACTACATTTGATATTATTCACTCCAGTGTTTCTGCCAATAGAGTTAATTTATCCTATTGTGATCTCCTCAGGAAATCCTTCAACTTGTATTCCTAATTAAACCAGTAAAGCCTCATTGTTTTAGAGCCTACTTATTTGAAATATGTGATAATTAGGCTGAGCATAGAATTAAAATTTATGGTTGCCAATTAATGACTTTAAAGAAAAAAATTCCCAACTAAAATATAAATAGCTTTTAAACACCAGTTTTAAATGTACCAATTACACACAAAATTTTATGTGTGTTTCATAATCTAAGAAAATAGTAGAGTAGCTGAGGGGCTGGGGTTATGGCACAGTGGTAGCGTGCTCGCCTAGCATGCGTGAGGCACTGGGTTTGATCCTCAGCACCACATAAAAATAAAATAAAGACATTCTGTCCACCTACAACTAAAAAATAAATATTAAAAAAAAAGAAAAAAGAAAATAGTAGCTGTGCTGTTCTATCTGAGCATTTGAATACAATAAAAGGTACATTCCATTAAAATAATTCTATAATCAGACTCATCACTCTTAGGACTCTGCTTATGTGAATTTGGACATGGTCATTCCCTTCCCACTTTATTCTACTTCTTTATTTTGTTCTATTGTTTCTAATTAGTGCCCCTCCAGATCCCTGAGTTAGGACTTTACCTCTTGTTGAGGAATACTCCACTTGAGCAGATCATTGGTACTTCAAGAGGGAATCCATGAGCATTCTTTTTTGGTGTTATATTAACCTGAAGTTTTTCATCATTTTGGGTGTTGTTTTTCAAAAGACAAACTAGGGGTTTGGGGATGTGGCTCAGTGGTGGAGCGCTTGCTTAGCACGTGTGAGGCACTGGGTTCGATTCTCAGCACCGCATATAAATAAATAAATAAATAAATGTCCATCAACAACTAAAAAAATTTAAAAAAAAAAGACAAATTAGGAATTTGGGGTGTGCATTAGTCATTTTTTTGTTGTTGTGACCAAAATACCCTACAAAAACAACTTTGAGGAAAACTATTTTGGCTCATGGTTTCAGAGATTTAGTCTGTGATGGGCCCAAGGGTTGGGGCACAACATCATGATGAAAAGGCATAGCAGAAGGAAGCTGCTGAGGACATGTCAGCTGGGAAGGGGAGAGAGAGGTGGAGGAGGTGCTGCAGGGAAGCCAGACCCTTGTGACCCACCTCTTCCAGTCATGTCCCACCTGCCTACAGTTACCACCTGCTTATTCCATTCAAACTAATGGATGGACCGATAGGGTTTCAGTTCTTAAAATCTAATTATTTCATATCTGACTACGTCTGTATTAACACAGAAGCTTTTTGGGAACATCTTATATCCAAACCATAACAGATGTTTCAGAGAACTAATAACTTAATGCACATTATTTTGAAATGGACACATTTTAAAGGTCTATTTCAGAAACGCCCATATGTATTTCTTGCTAAATATGGAGAGAGTATAACTGGATCTGATCAATATTAGATACTGCTTCCTTTTTCTCCTTCTTTAAGAGTTAGACTCATTTGTGACATCTTTTTTCACCATCCATAAAGAGGTAAGGGGAATGTTATTAGTTCATTCCTCAGTATAGACAGAGTAAAGAAGAGGAGCTGAGGGAGTGCTTTGCTGTGGGGTTAGATTGCCAGCCCTCTCCCAGCGCCCACTAGTGTTCAGTGTGCCTCTTTGGTAGTCTTTGTGACGCCAAGTCCCCAGGCCTCTCAGCCTTGAAGATGGTTTTAAAGAGGGGAGGGCTAAGAGATGGCCACCTCATCCATGGGCATGCTTCAGGGAGAGTGAGGACAGGGGCCTGTTGTGGTTCATTTTTCTTCCCAAGAGGCTGCACATACTAAATAGGAGAAAATAAATGATGACTTCAAAGGCTGTATACAGTCATCTGCCCACCTAAGCATTTCCAGGAAGAATTAGAGCATTTCCTGCTCTCTACCAACCCCAATGGGACTTCAGCCCTGGGAGGTGGCTGGGGTGGTGAGAAAACATTGCTACCTCTGCTTCAGGAATTAGCCTGTGGAAAATGTTGAATTCTTGTTCCAAGGAGCCAGCAATGTGTGAAAGCAGCATGCTGGGCTGTGGATGTAGCTCGGTGGTAGGGTGCTAGCATGTGCAAGGCCCTGGGTTGGATCCCTAGGAGGGGGTGGGGGGGAATCTTTCTCTTCCATGCTGCTTCATTTCCTGATTTGGGATTGTATTTCTTAGTTTGACTTATTAAAATTAAATAACTATAAAAATAATGCATTCATTTAGGAACTCGTTATATGTTTAATTTCTGGCACTTTTTTCCCCTTAAATGCTTAGCATAGTTTATTGTCAAGAACAAACACAGTACATTGTGGGTTAGCGGATTAACATCTACAAATAGGCCTGCTCTCAAGGTTTTTAAAAATCTAATTTAAGGGCTGAGGTTGTGGCTCAGTGGCAGAGCACTTGCCTTACACATGTGAGGCACTGGGTTTGATCCTCAGCACCACATAAAAATAAATAAATAAAGATATTGTGTCCATCTACAACTAAAAAAAATTTTAAAAAAACTAATTTAAGATCATAATGATCATGATTGTATTCTTTTGTTTTATTTGAAATGTGTTGGCTATGAATGTTGAGTTGAAGATTACAGTGCCTCAGTTGTAATATCTGAAAAATGGAGATATTAATTCAAATAATATTGGCTTCTCCCATTTTATTTTGAGGTGAGAGTCACCCTTGTCTTCTGTGTGACCAGAACCTTGCCAGGGACCCTTCTTCCTCCATGTTGATTTTTGGTAGTTTCAGTTTTGAAGGGGAGATCATCTTTGCATTTACTTTTCTAGCAGAGGCATCAAGATAAGGCACTGACCCTTTCCCTGCTCCAGCTGTGAGGGCTAATTCTGAACTGAAAACTTTGCAAATGTGTGGCTGTTTTACCTACAGGACTAGTGCCCTGCCAAAAAGCCAGATTCCATATTAAGGAAAGTGCTTGGTTTGTGACTAATAAGAGAGGTACTTGTTTTGTTGTTTGTGTGTAATGCTGGGGATGGAACTTCTGGTTTTGCAGGTGTTAGGTAAGCACTCTACCACTGCATTTCATCCCTAGCCTCTTATCATGGTTGTTAGTGTAATAGCAAATGCTTTTATAGTGCAATACTATAGATAATATACTTAGGTACATTATTATACTTTTGTGTAGAGGTGAGGACACTGTGGCTAGGGATTTGATTGGTAGCGGTTACTGGTACACTGTACTCTAGCTTTACCCTCCTGTGTTTCCTGCAGCTTTTCTGGTTCCTTGTCAGTCACATCCTCCTCTTGAATATTGCATTGATCAGCAGACATATAGTTTTCTATTGTTACCTGATTTTTCTTTTCTGATACCATCAGAAGAGGCTTCATTATGAAGAATGGTATAAAACATAGAATTTAGGGGACCATATTATATATACCCTTTTAGTAAAGGCAACTGTGAAATGAAAGCTTTAATACTTGCTGACCTGTAGTTTAATTTCCAGTGTCTAGACTTAATAGTCTTAATTTAAATACAAGTCATATAAACGAAAATCATCTGGAACTGATTTTTTCCACACTAAACACTTCATTCTGAGCCCAGTTTCCAGAAGGCTTCTTCTTCCAACCACACCTCCAGATGAAAATCACTTAATTAACCGAGGAAGATTTAACCATCCGTAATTGCTTTTCTAAACAGTCACACATATTAAATTCACTTATGTTGAGAAGTGACTAGTCAGTTGCAAACCACAAATTCATGCTCATGGATCCTCCTCACAGTCTCTAGTTCAACCCAAATAGGTCTTGCTAAAGCCCACTTGTTCTCTTCCAGCAACACCAGCCCCATTTGGTACGGGAGTGTGTGGCCTTGGTAACTATCTGTGGTGTTCCTGCCTCATGAGGCTGAGTGTTCTAGACCTCTCTGGGCGTGTTGTACATACAGTGTCATGCAACACAGAGCTCCTATTTCTCCTCCAGGTTGCTGCTGTGCATCTGTTTTGCATTCAAACAAAATAATAGAATAGACTTAACTCAAGCCATTTATACAATTATGTGTGTAATGCAAATAATCTTTCTTGCTGGATTCATGTCCAGGAGTAAGTTGTCCTAAGTAAAGTTTTTGAGCTTTACTTTCCTTGGAGATCCCCAGGGCTGTGGGCTGCAGGAGGGCATTGGTGGGTGGAGGAGTGTCTATTTGTACCAGGAGGCACAAGTCTGCAGAGCAACATTAAGATTTAGAATTGGAAGAAACTACAAATCCTGACACACCAGGTGATAAAAACCACAGGGTGATAAAACTCTTTGGCTGGATTTTTTAAATCTTCTAGTTCAGGAGATAGAGTAAGAGACTGGTAGAGGGAGTCTAAGTAGATGAGAGAATGTTTGGCTTACTTGCCAATCAGATAGTTCCAGCTCAAAATAGTGTTCCATTTAAGAACAAAATAAAACCATTCTCTCCCACTGATGGTCTGTGTATAGACAGATAGGGACACTTGTGAAAAACAGACCTTATATTAGAGTTTGATGCATTTCCACATTGAAATAGGGTTTCCATTATTTTGTCACTGAGGATAATTATGATCTTTATGACATCCCCAATCCCTCTTGTTCTTCTAAAACTGTCTTAATTGAACTCTGTTGTCTTTATATGGCTGTTATAGTGATTTAAAAATGACTCTACCAACTCTTAATTCATCGGAACTTTTACTGACTCACTCCAAAAGTTTGCTAGTTCAAAGAAAGACTGTTCATACTGAATAAAATTCTGAATTCTGCCACTCTCTCTTCCCATCCCATTCTTTAATTATAAAACCACAATCACACCAGATAGTAAACCTTAAATATTTAAACATTTTCCCCAGCAGGGAGACAGCAGCACATAAAGCAACATGTAATTATACTGAAAGATTTATTTGTCCCTGACCCAGGAAGCTATGCCTCAGTGCTTTAGGATGATGAAGTCTGCCTGCCCACCCTGAGGGAGCTAATGAATTAGCGTAAATACCCATGAGTAGGTTAAGTACACTCAACAGGACAGAGGACAAAAAAAGAAAACTTTAAGCAATTAATAAGGATTTTAAAACATTGATCTATCAGACTTTCTGGAAATATTTGCTTGTAAATTTAGCATTTAGTTCAGATTTTATTGAGCTTGTGAGAAGCTAATTATAAATATATCAATTCATTGAAATTAAACCTTTTAGGATATCCACAAGCCACCTTTTATAACTTTTTTAATTTAACATTTTTAAAAAAATTTTGGCTAGTCACTTTTTAGTAGCCTAGTTTGAATGACTTTATGTACTTGAGATAAATTGAACTGAATTGCCTTTAAAATTTCAAATCTGTAATGAATTCACAAAGAGTTTTCATCTAGCAATCCAAAAGAGAAGTCAGAACTAGTATTAAATTCAGACATTTATATGGTGAGGAGCTTTAACTCTTACAAAGCAAATTAATGACAGTTGTCTCATGCCAGGGAGTTTATAAAACAAAATCAGATATAAAGAAAAGAGATAAAATAAAAACAGATTAAGGAAGAAGAAAATCTGGTGTCAGTAATAAACATTTTTCAAAGGTATGTGAGATGCTGGGCATGGGCCTCGTGCATGCTAGGCAAGTACTCCACCACCCAGCCTTATCCCCAGCCCCTAGGTATTCCTGCAATAATGAAGAAAAGGGAAAAGGAACAAAGAGAGTTTACTGTTTAAGGCGGCAGTAAGTTCCCTGAGAGCAGGAACTTTGCCTTAATTATAGAAAATCCATTAACACCTAGGGAAGGAATGTGTTACTCAGGAAGTTGTCAAAGAATATTTGTCAAATCAAGGTGCAGGGGATGAATTAACAGGGCTTTGAGAGCATTCTCACGTTTGAAGCACTAATAATTTCTAGTGTGAATTTGGTGATAACAGTGTTTCAATATTTAATATTAATTTTATTTTTCTGTCTGGTTATGAACTTGAATTATATTTAGAGGTGATGATATAAATGAAGAGGATTATATGTTTATATATAGTAGAACCTGAGCAAGGTTTTCTAATCGACCACCTAAAATTGCCTTAGCACATAAATCTGGGATTACCAAATAAACAAATTTTGGCATGATTTCTCCATTCACCCTAAAATTACTTCATTGATTTGTCCTTGTGTTCCTTTTAATAAATTTCTTTGGAAATAACTCATTCCACATATAGCTTTTCAGTAGCACATGGACTGTACAAAGCAAGGTGCAGGACTGGACTTTATTCAAGCTCACTGACTTGCATACTGCTGACTTAAGAACCAGATAGGAAATATTTACACGGTGCATTAAAACAGTTTGGATTCCTCTAGGACCAGAAAACAGAAAAATGGAATAATGCTTTCATTTCTCAGAAGATTATCTATCTATCTATCCTTCCTTGATCCAAAAAGAATTGATGCTTTGAAAAACATGACTGCCACACACTTGCAAAGAAAAAAATAAAATGTAAGTGAAGTAATCAGCATAAGATGTTAGGAAAGTGAAATCAGAAGTTGGATTGGTATACCAATGACAGGCTGCAACAACCTATAGTCACAGTAGAAGGCCACACATCTGGCTGTTAGTTTTTGAGTAAAGCCAGTCCACAGAGGATCATGTAAAGAATGCAGCAATCCCAGTGTCTGGGCCAGAGTTGACTCAGTCCTCTTCCAAGGCTAGGGGGTAGAGTTGACCTCAGGAGAACCCTGCTAAAAGTGTGATATTCATCAAGTCAACAAATATTTATCAAACCTGAACAATTTATCCATTGCCATGCTGGACACTGAGGATACTCAGTCCATACCTTTAAGAATACATTTAGTATGTGGTGCCGTACAATTAATTCCACAGAAAGGACCAAGTATGAGGTATTTATATACCTAATTCAGACTCGGGGAGGGGGAGTTCCTGGGGATGGTTTGAGTTGATGCCTCAACTAAATGACAAACGATCCACACTTTTTAACCCAGGCAAAAGTCAAAAAGCATTTTAAATAGAGAAGTTAAGTGACATTGTAGTAGGATGAAACAGGTAAGAAAACAGAATGCCTTCTGCAGAGTGCATAGTGATAATTCAGTTTGACGGAACAGAAAGGGCAAAATGGAGAAAGCATTGAGAAACGAGAGAAATTAACTGGGCACATCAGAAAAAGGCTGTGTCAGGAGATTGAGGGCAGTGAGAATTCGCCCTTCAGCAAGGGAGCAACTTGTGGCAGATGGACTGGAGGATGGTCAGGGAGACAAGACAGGAGCTACAGCAGTGATTCAAGTAAGAGATAACAGCAACATGGCTTACAGCAGTGATGGTGGGAATAGAGGGAAGGTTATATATGCAAGTTATTAAGGAGCAAAACCAATGGGATTTGGCCTTGAAGACATGAGGGGCAGAAGAAGTAGGAGTGGAGGTTATTCTTTGTTTTCTGGTGTGGTCACTGTGCATCAGAGTTAACTTAGGAAGCCTGAGTTATTATCCTTGAGAAGGCCTGCTTCCAGCACCAGCTTTTGGCTGGCATCTGGCAACTTAGATTTCAGGAAGGTTTTGCCACTAACCTGTAAGCATGGCTCACTGTGCCGAAACTGTATAAGCAATGTGGTTTATGCTGAACATGCACTGTCTTTCTGGGAGTTTAAACTTAAAGAGAGGCTGCCTATGTGATTGGCCTCCAATAAAAACCCTGGGCACTGAGTCTCTAAGAAGCATCCCTTGTTGACAGCATCCCACACACATGTTCTCACCATCCTTGCTGGAAGTATTAAGTACCTCCTGTGTGACTCCACTGGGAGAAGATACTTGAAAACATGCACTTAGTTTCCCCTAGACTTCTCCCCATGCACCATTTCACTCTGTTAACTTTACTTATTCTTAATATAATAAACTATAGTCATTAGTGTGATTAATATGCCAAATCCTATGAGTTTTCCTAGTGAATCATTGAAATAGAGTTTTCTTGTGTTCTTCCTGACACGGGCACCCGTTGATATAGAAGATTAAAGACCCAAATGGAATAGCTGGCTTGGGAATGGGAGCAGTAATAACATTGTACTGTAAATTTTCTAATTTAACTAAATTAGAAAATTGCCTATATTGCTTTACTTGGGTTATTTTGAGCTAATATTCAGTTATTGATAGTATGCTGCCTCTTCCAAAATTAATTTACTAGGAAAATCTATTTTTTCAGCATAACTTCATTCATTATTTCATTCAACAAATATTTACTGAAACTTTATTGAACATTTGTCATCATTTAGGCATTTTAATGGCCTTAATGTTGCTTAGGAATATGATTGATTATTTCATCCTTGAAACGTGAATATTTTTGTCATTGAGACATTACCCGGTGTGTTCCTATGTTAGTGGTCAAGATGACTGCTATATGCAACTGAGAAAATTGTACTTAATTCAGAATGGACAAAGAACATATTCCTGTTCATCATGACTTTGGCAGTTTCTTTCCTCATTTGATATGACAGGATGTTGAACTATGTTATGATATGTTTAAAATGGGACCATTTCACCAATTTAGGAGTTGTATAACAGGGCAGTGTCTTCTATGAGTGCTCTAAATTCAACAGGTTTTATGCTGTTCCCAATATTTTTTCTTGCAGAGGGGTCAAGTCACTCCGAAATGGTGGACAAAAATGACCCTTAAATCAATGACCAATCTCTGTATTGTCTCGGGAAATTCTCTTTGGATGTTTTATTCCCTTATGCACAGTGAATAGGGATGATACTTATGTTATAGTAAGTCAATGATGTATATCACACATAGGCGAACTAAATGTCTTTTATTATTCTCAGTTCCAATGAGCTGCTTCTCATTTAATTTGCACCGAAAACCTATGAAGAGTTTTGGCTTGAGGGGGTTGAGATCCTAAAGAAATAATAGCCAAATAAGTTAGTTTAAGTAGGGGAAAATCAACTTACTTTTCCTCATTCAGATTTTTAGATTCTAATATTATGTCCTGTTTTTCCCTCAATGAAGAAAAAATAGAAATTCAGTTTCTGGTTGGAAACTTTGAGCTGCATGGCTGCTTGCTCTCGCAGTGCACATCTGTATAATACAGCCAGTCTGTCACATCCATCAAGTCTGTTCTCATTTCATGGCATATGAATCAAAGGGTCCACTTCATACCATTATTTCTTAGTTTTTGTATATTAGTGCTCATTTTGTTAAACTTAATACTTTTTAACTACTGTATTGGACATGAAAGAATTCCCATACCCCGCGTTTGAGTTTTTGTTTTTGTTTTTGTGTTTTGAGGTAATGCAGATTGAACCCAGGGGTGCTTTACCACTGAGGAATTGTTATGGCTGAGGAACCATAAAAATGTGCTAAAAATGTATTAAAAATGAAACAAGAATCAGTTTCTCTTTACTGCTTTTTCTTTATTTCCTTATCTCCAGATATCAAGGAAGATACTTTGCTACTTTGGGAATGCCATGTCATTTTTATCATTAAGAAAAACATTCCGAATTAAGATATGATTAGGACAGGGTAAAACTTCATGAAATATTCTATAGAACTCTTGAAATGTATAGAACTCTTAAATCAGCTGTTTAAAATGAGATACTTATATTTCGCGGCTCTTGTCACATATGTAATGTTTTTAAAAATCAACTTCTTTTAGTTTAAAGCAAAGTGTGATAAAAATAATTTTAATATATTTAGTGATCTCTGGAGTGGTTCTATTTGTTAACACTGACAAATTTGAAATTACAACTTAAATAGTTTGTGCTGTCTCTTCTATTTTAACTTTCATATTAATGTTTAAATGCCTTCTGTTTCAACATAAATGGATTTTGCTTTACAAACATTGCTAGTAATTAGGCTCTTACCAGTTTAAGCTGGCTTCTGTAAGCAACACATTTCTTCTTCATTAGTTCTCCTAATTGAGTTCCAGAAAATGAAATATTAATATGCCACAGAATAATTATCTTATTTTCCATTTTAAAAAGCTTTTTAGAAAGTTTAAGACCTTTTAAAGGGAAAGGAACTCCACCTATCCCTCAGCTTCAAGTCTGATAATTTCTGATAGCTTCTGAGACATATTGCTTTTAGCTTAGGGCTTCAAAACTATGCAATACTTTGATGCGGCAATGGTTGGCTCAACTGACTTGTTAATAAACTGAGTAAATGATCCTTATTCCAGTGGAGTAGCCGGAGATGAAATACCTCCAGTTGATCAAACCTCTGTACAGTTTTAAAAGCAATGTGATTTTAATGTCTTCTCATTTAAAATTCTATTAATATATAATATTTATAGTCATTTAAACTTAGTTCTTTTTTTCCCCTAAGTGCATGCATTTTATATCCCAGAAGCTGATAGTTTAGAAAACCTAGCAGAAGCATGCCATCCAACAAGGCTAGAACATCATACCCAAAGGATCCAGTGCCCTTGTCATTGACTTTTACCACTAGTGATTTTGAATTCATTAGCAATATACATGTGAGTACAGAAGTAGACACACTTTTGTTAACTGTAAGAAACACAATTGATATGTTATTTTTATTACATTTTAAAGTCTTTCTTGGTACTACATAATTTTGAAAACTTCCAACAATTTTTATTGTTTCCTTGATAATAATAGTTTTGCTTTTCTGAGCGCCTCCAATTTAAGTTCTGTAGACCAGCAAAGTGTTTTTATACAGTTTTCCAGACTGCCAGCTGTTATACTTGGCTATAAAAAGGCTTCCTTGAGCTTCCTTATTCTGCTTTTCAAAGAGAATCTTCCAAGTGTTTGAAAAAGTGTAAAATTTTTATTTCCCTAGAAAGAAAAAGGCAGGGAAAAGGCCCAATTCTGCCAAAGATAAATGAATCATTTATTATTTCATAAGATAATGTACTGCTTTAGGTTACTGCCTGGGGTTTGCATGCATCATTCATAATTTTATCATACATATTTTTAAAATATATTTTCGAGAGATTTTAGGTTCACAGCAAAATTGAAAAGAAGGTGTAGAGATGTGACATATCTCCCTCATACATGCAGAGTCTTCTCCATTATCAACTCCTCGTCCCCAGTGGTACATTTGTTACCGTTGATGAACTTGCACTGACATATTACTATCACCTGAAGTGTATAGTTTACCTTAGCCTTCACTCTTGGTGTTGTAAATTCTATGTGATGGACAGATGTATGTTGACATATATACACCTTTATAGTATTATATACAATAGTTTGACTACCCTAAAAATCGTTCACACTCCATCTGTTCATCTCTCTTTCCCCCATAATCTCTGGTAACTACCAGTCTTGCTAGAGTCTCCATAGTTTATCTTTTCCGTAATATCATAATAGTTGGATAGCCTTTAATTGTTTTCTTTCACCTAGTCATATACATTTAAGGTTCCTTCATGTCTTTTCATAGCTTGACACCTCATTTCTTTTCAGTAGTGAGTAATATTACCTTATCTGGATGCATCATGGTTTGCTTATCCAGTCACTTATTAAAGGACATCTTTTGTTTCAAAGTACTGACAATTAGGAATAAAACTGCTATAAACATTCACATGCAAATTTTTGTGTAGAAATGAGTTTTAAACTCTCAGGTAAATAGCAAGGAGCGAGACTGTCAGATCATGGCGAAAAACTATATTGTATGAGAAACCACTCAGCACTTCCAAAGTGATTGTACCATTTTGCATTCCCACCAGCAGTGAAGTAGTTTCTGTTACCTTACATCCGCACCAGCATTGGTGTTTTCAGTGTTCTGGATTTTGTCATTCTAATAGGCATATAATGGTATCTCATTGTTTTAATTTGCATTTCATTGATGACATATGATGTGGAACGTCTTTTCATATGCTTATTTGCCATCTATATCCATTATGTATTTTTAATGCAACAACTATATTTGAGGAACAGTAATGTATTTGAAGGGACAGAGGATGGGAAGAGGGAAAGAAAACATCTGTGAATCCAAACTACTACCTCAGAAAACTAGCTTTTTCTTTTCTTCTCTCTCTCTTTTTGCATGCAACTGTACTTACATCCATTGTTTAATTTTTTCATCACAAAAGCCCTTTGAGGTAGATGCAGTTCCAAAACTTTTCCAAAGACAAAAGTTTTGGAAATGCTTTGCAAGAGGTCATTGAGTGGGAATGGAAGTGCCTTATTTTTCAATGTTATTTTGACTGATCACGCACAATTCCAAGGGCTTTGCCTGTCGCTATTTTCCCTGGTGAAATCACAAGAAGAAAGTTTCAGCCATGCACATCTGTAAAGACTTCCAGCCACTAATGGTGGTGACAAACTTCATCATTTACTGTGTGACCTAGATGAGTTACTTCACCATGCCAAACCTCAGTTTTCTCATCCATAAACCTGTAACACTGTTACTGCAGTAACAGTTGAAATTGATTTTCCTTAAATATCTATTGAATGAATGAGTTTTTCTCTTTTTTACTTTCTTTTTTTCCTACTTCCCAAAGAAAAGAAAACTAGTAGGCTTGGTAAGATGAAATAGGGTAAGGCAGGAAGGAGAGATATAAATTATATTCTTGCTAATTTGCTGGTGTCTTTTTTCCCCCTCATCAACTTTATTGAGCAGTAATTTTATACAATTAAATGAATCTATTTAATTGGATGAGTTTTGACAGTTCCACACACCCATGAAACCACACAGTCACGATTAAGACACAGAATATTTTCATTACTTTTAAAAAAAATTTTTTTTTTAGTTGTAGATGTACACAATACCTTTGTTTTATTTTTATGTGGTGCTGAGGATGGAACCCAGTGCCTTATACATGCCAGGCAAGCGCTCTACCACTGAGCCACAACCCCAACCCCTATTTCCATTACTCAGAGGTTTTAGAAGACTCCCTGTGCCATTTAGGGTTTTATTTTGTTTTGTTCTGTTTTGTTTTGAGATGGGTTCTTGGTTTGTTGCCCAGGCTGACTCCTGAAACCCTGGCTGAAGCAACCCTCCTGTTTTAGCCTCTCTAGTAGTTGGAACTACAGGTATAAGCCACTGCAACCACATTTATACTAATTTTTTTTTAATTGTGATAAAATATACATAACATGACTCTTGCCATTTTAACCATTTTTAAGTAAACAGTTAGTTTTAGGCATATGTGTATTACCATGCAACCACCACTCCCACCCATCTCTAGAACTTTTCTAACATTTGAAATGGAAACTCTAAATCCCTTCAACAGTCACTCCCCATTCCTCATTCCAGAGGAAAATTGTGGCAGCCACAATTTTTGTTTTATCTCTATGACTTTAACTATTCTAGGTATCTCATATAGGTGGAATTAAATCTGTCCTTTTGTGTCTGGCTTCTTTCCCCTAGCATAATATCTTCAGAGTTCATGATTATGGTGTTCATCAGAAATTACTTCATTTTTGAGGTTGAATATGTATGTATATATCACACTTTATTCATCCATTTGTTTGTTGACAGATAGTATTTGGGTTATTTCTACCTTTTGGCTGTTGCAACTAGTGCTTCTGTGAACATTGGTTTGCCGATATTTGTTTGAGTCTCTGCTTTCAGTTTCCTTTGGTTTTATATGCAGAAGTGGAAGTGCTAATTAATTAATTTAAAGTAAATAAATAAATAAAATTTACTTCACACACACACACACACACACACAAGTGGAAGTGCTGCATAATATAGTACCTCTTTGACTTTTGGCTTTTCTTTCTTGATTTTTTCTTTATCCACAACTTTTTTTCTCTTCTGGGTCTTTCTCTTTTTCCTTCTATATTTTGACTATCTTGCTATCTTGTTTTTTTTTTTTTTGTTTTGTTTTGTTTTTTTGTTCTGAGGATTGAATCCAGAGTTGCTTAACCCCTTAGCCACATCCCAGCTTTCCTTATTTTTTATTTTGAGACAGGGTCTCACTAAATTGCTTAGAGCCTCACTAATTGCTGAGACTGGTTTTGAACTTGTGATCCTTCTGCCTCAGCCTCCCGGGCTCTGGTATTACAGGCGTGCACCACAGTGCCTGGCTGTCTTGGTTTTTTTTTGCATTAGAAGATTTTTGTGGCCAACCTCTTTCTCCTCATCAGAATCTAAGGACTCTTCCTCACAGACAGGTTCCCCTCCCTCTCTTTTCACTTTTTTGTCAGAGGAAAAGATATAACTTACCAGGGTCTCCTTCCTCCTGTTTGCCACTCTCCTCTGAGTCAGCATCTTCAGGTTCTCAGACAGCTGCTGTTTGATCTTTTCCAGATACTCATTAGTGTTCTTTTGAGTCAAGTTGGAAAGACAGATATAAAGCTTGAAGTCTGGTGTAAAGTATTTGAATTAGCCATTGTATGGAAGCTCATTAGGGATCTGTATGTCCAGGGCCACACTTGTTAAGTATGTTCAGCACCCCATTCCAGTGTCAGCACAGACAGGTAGAAGCTCTTTACAGATTCCACACACATGGCATAGACTTTTATGGTCAGATCAAAACAACCTAACTGATCCTCAGATAGGGAGTCTGAGTCACACTATAAGACCACCACATTAGGTTGGAACATCTCCATTACTTTCATTGTGACCAACCTGAAAATGACCTCATCAGACTCATCATCAAGCCCATGTTGGAGCTGGTAGTCATAATACTTGACTTTGCCAGTCCCAGTACTCCAGGGTCCCCAGTTCCAGGAAAGCACTCTTTGTATTTATGAAGGGACACAGTTACTTGGGGGTCTGTGCTATAGGAGACCTCTTCTATCAATTACCATGGTGAATATCAGTGTCAATATACAGCAACCTCTGGTGGTACTTCAGCAGCTCTTAGATGACCATGATGATATTGTTAACCTAACAGGAGCCAGATGTGTGTAACTTATTAGCATGATGAAGGCGTAGGTCCAATTCCCAGTGATGTCTTTCTGCTGCTTATTAAGTTTCATAGCACTTGCCATGGAACCACCAGTAGACAACTGTCAGAACTCAAATGGGCTATCAGATACTGAAGAATCCTTACTAGCGCAGAACCTCTGCATCTGCTGGCCACCTTGGACTTGTCTGGGCAGATTAAGCACAATAATTTAATGTAATTATTGCTGTGGTACTTGGTCACCTCCTTGGTGTGGGCTTTGTGAGGGTGACAGATTTCCATTTTTCAGTGGAGACTATAGTGGCATACTAAGAATCATGCAGATTCAGTGAAGCTTCATTGGGTGGCCTTGTCCATGATAGTAACTTCCCAACATCTCCATCATAGTAGTAGCAGACTTTTTTGTCCTGGTGCCCTGAGCATATGCCGTAATGCTCACCTCCTGACCCTCTCATTAGTCTATCCATTTGTCCTCCCCCGTTTTTTGTTTTATTTAAGAATTATTTTCTTTTGAAAAGTCACAAAGATTTTCCTCTAGGAGTTTTGTGGTTTAGCTTTACATTTAGATTTATAATCCATTTTTTCAATTAACTTTTGAATATGGTGTGAGATCAGAGCTTGTACTCACTCACCATTCAGTTATCCCAATTGGAAAAATTTTCTAGCATCATTAGTTGAAGAGACTTTCTTTGCCCCATTGAATGATATTTGCATCTTTGTTGGAAATCAATTGACCATATTTGTTACAGTTTGGATATGAGGTGTTCCCCTCAAATCTGCTATGCTAATGCAGTAAGTAAAATGATCAGATTATAAGAGCTGTAACTTAATCAGTCATCCTAGTTTGAATAGATAACTGGGTGGTAACTGAAGGTAGGTGGCACATGGGTAGCCCAGGTGGGTGACTGAGGACATGCTATGAAAAGGTTCATCTTCCTTGTGGCTCCTTCTCCTGTCTCTCTGCTTCCCAGCTGCCATGAGGTAAATACCTCTCCTCTGTTATGCCATTCTGCCTTGATGCTCTGCCTAACCTTGGGCCTAAAGGGATAGAGTCAGTTTACCATGGATTAAATCTCCAAAACTATGAGCTCAAAATAAAATTTTCATCCTCTAAGTTGATCTTGTCAGATACTTTGTTCATAGCTATGAAAAACTGACTGATAAAAATATTTATAGAGATTTATTTCCAGATTCTGTGTTCAATTCTTTCTTTAATGCCACACCATCTTGATGAGGGTAGCTTTTTGGTAAGTCTTAAAATCAAGTAGTGAATTCCCTATAAGTTTTTCTTTGTTTTTTAAAATCTTATTTGGATATTTCAAGTTGTTTTCCTTTTCATATAAATTTTAGAATCAGCTCAATAGTTTTTTTTTTTTAAAGATCGCTGTTATTTTGATTGCAATGGAATTGAATATAGATCACTTAGGTGAATTTCAACATCTAACTATTGAATCTTCCAGTCTATGAACATTGTATATCTCTTCATTTATTTAGAGATGTTATTTTCTCTTAAATATGCTTTTCTTTCTTGATTTTGATTTGATTTAGTGAACACCTACAATAGGCCAGGCCAAATCCTAAATGCTTTGCACTTAATCCACCATAATTACCCTAAATAAATGTTTTCACTGTGTGTAGATGTAGCAGCTGAGTCACAGGGCTTTTAAATGTTGCAACTGGGATTCAGAAGAGATCTACTCAGTCCAGAGGCTGGGCCCTTAGTCTCTAGAAGTCAAGATAATACAACTGAGACATGTATAGGTACATATATGAGGAACTAAGCTATTGTTTTATGCCTGTTTCTTACCTCCTGTGTCCTGCAACCAAAATTAAATAAAGGACCTGTCTGAGTGGATAGATATATCTGTGGATGAATAGATTGATCTTTAGTTCATCATCTCAAATTCACAGTGGACTTGCTTATTGTTAAAAAATCATGTTGGGATTATCTCTGAAATGCATTTTTAATTAGTCTTAGTTTTTTTCCCTCCCTTGTGTGTCTTATCTAGATACCATCAAACATAAAGTGTGTCTTATACTACCAGCATCACATAAGAAATCAGTAGATTCCCTAGAGTTGTGTAATGCCACACATGCCATCCTATTGATGTGTCTGTCACCTGACACCATCATCATGCCCATGTGTGAAGTCTCATAATATGGCAGACCTGGATTTCACTGGATAAAAGTTGTCTGGAACTTTAGTTGTGCCTAATGGTTCTTTCCTCCTTCTTTTAAAAGACAAGAAAAATGAATGGGCTGTTTTATAACCCCCTTTCAATCCTCTGATCTTCAGAGAGGAAAATGTTAAAAGGCATGGTGCAGCTGTTTTATGTTGCAGTTTATAATCTAATTAAATGCATTTTATCCAGATCATTATGGACTTCATTAAAGCTGGACTTTTTATAAGAAAAACGATGAGCTAGATTTATGCAGAATCATTTGGGTCTTTTAAATTTTGTGATCATGCCAGCAGTGCCTGATGAAAATAAGAATTCAGATCTGCCTTTCTGATTTAGTTGGTCATTTATTTTGGAAAGCTCTTCCTTCCAATTTTGCTCACTTCTGTGTGCATATAGTGTTCAGAATAATAATAAGAGAAGTTTGTTGTTTAGAGAGAGTACCATTTGAGAATGGTATTCTGATACATATGGGAAATAAAACATCTAAAGTAATTGGCATGATCTAGGTCAAAGAAAGATGAAATTACATTTTCCTTGCTGTGTTTTTTTATGCTGTTGCAGAAATTAGTTTTATGGCCTTCAGTTTAATTGCTAATTTTTCCAGCATCAGTGATACGTATCTAAGCTAGAAATGGATTTAAAAAGAGAAAGTGACTCATGTTAGTCTTAGTCATATAATGAATACAAAGATAAAGAGTAATTTTTCCCATTTGAAATGATGACCAACTTTTTTTGTGATTCCCTGGCTTGTCATATTTTAAAAAATTAATATTAAGCTGTGGTTAGCAAAAAAAGAAAAAGAAAATCTTGTCCTTCTGAAGAATTGTACTTGAGATGTCTTCCTCTTCATAATTTTCTATTTCTGAATGAAGGTGTGTCAGTGGTCTTCAATTTGCTCATTCTTGTAGCTCTGATTATATAATCCTGATGACATTTATGTTTTCTTTCCACTTGGATAATTTATTTTGTCCATTTAACTGTTGGTCCTAAGCAATTCTGAGTTGTAACTCACTATGGGACTGTATTAAAATGTAATTGCATGGTTAATATTTAGTTGAAAAATTAGTTTTACCAAACTCCTTTAAGTCATGAAACCAGCTCCTCTCTTGCTATCTCCTGGTTTGTTTACATATATGTGTGCAACTGTGTAATCATACAGAAACACCATGCAACTGGTACAACATAACAAAAAACTTGCTTTTGCGGGGGGTGGGGGTGGGGAGGGGTACCTCTCAGTGTTCACAGTTTCCAGTACTAAATTAGTTACAAAGACCCAATTTTGCTGTAGTCATATCTCCTAACTCCTGATCTTCATGTCTAGCCTAGGAATTCCTATTGCTTTTTATGATGCTGTACATTGAACCTGACACTCAGAACCACTTTTTCATATACATGTCTTTGCTCCCTTCATCACTAGTGATTAAGATTGTTCCTCTAGGTAGACTACCTTAGATTATTCTAGATGAACAGTGACCCAATCTGGCATGGCTTTGAGACTCTTATCTTTTGTTGAGCTTCCTATGCACTATGGCTTCTTCTTTATCTGGTAACTATCTTGACAAGTATATGGTACATTGATCCTCTTTAAATTCATAGCAAAAATTATCTCTATGAAGTGTGTATGTGTGCATGTGTATATGCATGTGTGTGTGCATGCGCATCTTTTATACTGAGTCTACCTGGCTGGAGATCATGATGGGGCTACTACTTCAGGACCTTCAGATGATGCCCTTAATTACAGAAAGAAAGAAAAATCTAGACAAGAGTTTGGGTCTAATGAAAGCCTACAGCAAACCTCTTCTTTCATTTTGAAATGAAAGAATACTATCTTATAATTTGGGGCTGTAATCTATGCATTCTGTGAAAGGCTGTCTGTTACTCTTAATAAAATGTTGACTACTTGCTCCCTAATATTGTTTTCTTTACTGATATTACAATCAACTATTTGACACTGTCCAGTATATACTACTTTTATGTAAAAATTTGTATAGTTTTATCTTGATTGAGGCCAATCAATCTCATTTACCAGTGAGATATTTAAGTAGTAATTAATTTCTGAAACATTTAGATGGGTTATGCAATGTCTAACTTCTCCCAAGGATTTGTGAGCCATTCACTGAGTAGGTTTGAGAGGAATTTCATAGGCTTATATATTAGAAAATGTCAATCTACAGTGTGGCTTTATATCTTCTGCCCATTTTACATTAAGTGCTGATTTGCTTACCAGTTAACATAATAGGTAGAGTTCTAGCCCAGTTCAGCTGATTTCATTAAGTATCTACTGCATGCTTTTCAGACCTTGCAAATGAAAGACTTACTGAAGTCAACACACACACACACACACAGGCAATTTGTGGTCTGCAACTAGAACTGGAGAGTAGTCTTCTCTATAGGAACATGTGTTTGTCTATTTGTTCCTGTATTTTTTATATTCTTCAGTAATATCTATTTTTCATGTTAAAGTTATATTTTTGTTAAATTTATCCTATTTATGTACTGCTACTTTTTATGAAGTATTTTTCATTTGAATTGCTACCTATTTATTTTCAGTATAAATGTAGTGATTTTTACATAATTATTTTCATCTATTCATGTGAATAAATTTGCTTGTAACTTTTAGTATTTTCATTAGAGTTTGATTTTCAAAGTATATAATCTTATCTACAAGTAAAGATACTTCCTATATATGTGTATATTCATATCACATATATATTTTAAGTAATTTCTTCTTATATCAGGCAGAGTATTTAAAGCAACATTTAAAAGAGTTAATGAGTTACCCTTGTAAAACTTCTCATTTTAAAAAAAGTGGCTTTAACACTTTACAACTTTGCATTATATTTGCTATTGAATTTTAATTAAATTGCCCTTATTGGATTTAAGCAGCCTTCATTTTTTCTGTTTAAATATTTTTACTAGACTTCTTTATTGACCTCCTTTGTTGTTACATGTAAATATGGGACCTCATTACCTCTTCAGCATCCTAGTTCAGAATAGAGAATGCTTCATAAAATTGTGTCCTGTGAAGAGGGCTGGAAATTAGTTTGCATATTCTTTGTTCTCAGTGACCTATGACCTCTAGCTTCTCTGCCAAGCATGAGACAGAACTCCACTCTTCTTTAAATTAGTTCTATTTTTATGTACCTACAAATTTTGACTCTATACCACCCATTTATATAAAGTCCTTTATACTGGCATTGTCAACTGGCTTGTGTATATTTCTCTGAAGACAAAGTAGACATCCTATAATATTTCTGTTTTACATGGAGTTCTAATTTTTATTGTAGAAAGGACACCGGTGTATTAATACAGAACATGTTAGGTCATTATGTATGGATATAGACTTGTTTAAGTTATTTCCTATAAATTGGACCATGAGTCATAATTTGTGCTCAAAACTAAATCCAAGGAATGTATTTTTTCCAGTACAAAAAACTCCCCTTAATTTAGAAATATACACTGTGAATCAGCCCAGATTAAGTCTGCATTTAATTATTTATGGTACTGTTGATTTAGAAGAAAATTTGAATATATGTTATTTTGTGGAATGATTTATTTCCATTTTTTCAATCAAGACAGGTTGTAAAAGAATCTCATTGAAATCTGGGAGAACAGCAGAGCACACTGAGAAGGACTAACTCATTTCACCAGGAACCACCTAAGAATAGTGCATCAGTGATAGTTAATGCTGACTATTTCTAAATGAGTGTTCAAACTGATTTGCCTTTACCTGAAGGTCTCAAAAATTGTGGATGGGAATCTCTCTGTAGTCTACTCTGTACTCAGAGTTTTTGTCTCTGGCAGAGTTCTAACTCCAGTGCTCATAAGAAATGGGAAAACACACTGTGATGGCTTTGGGCCAGCGCCAAGGAAAAACTAACCCCACAATCCCTTTCCATTATTTTTTACTGCACATATGATACATTATTCATCATTTTCTAAGCATATTCATTATAAATGCTGTTTAATCACATTTTAAAGGTAAACAGCATTTATCAAATTATCATCCAGTATCTCACTCCAAGTCTGCCCTGATTCTTCCTCACAAACATGTGCCCTGAAGGAGAACATGTGTGTTTATTTTTTGTCCCATTATTTGTCCAAAGAATGAAAACCACACATGTATCCTATTGAATTAGTCCCTGTATTTCATGCCATCTCCCAAATTAAAATAATTGTTGTTTTGGTAATGTTTCTCCTATCCCAAGATACAATTTAAATATGTGCAGTACTTAACTTTTCTTTTCTGGACCTTTCTGGATATCTCTGGGTGTATTCAAGCATTTTGTGTGTAGAATACATAACTGTCTAAATTTTTGCTTGTAGTTCTTCACATAATGTGTGCTTAGGGAATATTTGTTTAATCAAATAGCCACAATGCATGGTGAGACTTTGGTATAGTAAGTAATTTTTGTGGATCACCAGAAACTCTCAAATTTTTGATTCTCCTTTGTCTATTTTTGACATTAAAGATGGTGGCATCAGTTACTCCATGGACTAGACAGAATGAATATGGTTGTATGTGTATGATGGCATGTATTTATTCGTATGTAATTAAGGGTGGGGATAAAGTAGGGAGAATGGTGGAAAAAAGAGACAGAAAAGCCTCCCCATGCACTTTGTAAATTTTATTTGGTCATTTGATCCATAATATTTTTTGTTTATCACAGAGAACAATTTATTAATAGAGCAGGCACCATCAGAGGCCCAGAGATAGCCTGAAAGAACTTAGTCCAGCGAAAGGGATGCCAGGGAAAATAAGTCATTAAGACTATAATAAAAGTGAATGTAGAGTCCCTGTGGACAGGAGGAAAAGACAAACTGAACAGAGTTTAGAAGGCTTTTAACAATTGAGTTTGGGGCCCAGTCTTTAAGATAAAGGAAGAGATAAATTGCCAGAATAGGGAGGAAAGGGTTTCTATGCAAAGGAAATAGCATAAATGAACAATAGGCGAATGCAGCTTCGGTTTCTTCTTGAGGGATAGGAAAAACGTTTTTAAACTTAAGACATTAAGGTGCCTATTGTAGAACTGGCTCATTGATAATGTTAAATCATTTAGAATGGGTAGATGATTGAACACTATTCACAAAGAACAAAAATTCAATTACTGTAGAATATTTTATGATTTGAGGTGTGCATCAATTGAAGTCGCCATGCTCCTGGTTGCTTAATTTGCATTTAGGAATTTATAGTTTGTTTGAGTGTATGGTTCTTTGTAAAAATTTAAATTAAATTTATTTTTAACTGATACTTAAAAATTGTACATATTTAATGGGGTAAGGTGATGTTTTGATATTTTACATACACAATACATGTATGTATTGTGTAATATTTAAATGAAGCTAAACATTTATCTCCTGGAACATCTCATCAGTTTTATGGTGAAAACTTTCAATTTACTTTTTTCTAGCTTTTTGAAATTTACAGTTCATTATTGTTGTCTGTAGTTACACTCCTATGCAACAGTACACTAGTACTTCTTGCTTCTAACTGTAACAAAAATGTTGACCACTTTATAAATCCTGCTTATACAGGGACCATGTTAATCTTCTTTGTATCATTTCAGTTTTAGCATATATGTGCTGCCAAAGTGAACACAGTGTATGGTTATTTTTAAATTGTTTGTAATGCTAGGGATTGAATGCAGGGCCTTGTGCACACTAGGCAAACGCTCTACCATGGATCCATACCCCAGACGTTTATTTATTTATTTTTTGGTACTGGGGATTGAACCCAGGGGCACTTTACTACTGAGCTACACCCTCAGTTCTTTTTTTATTTTTATAAATTTTGAGATAGGGTCTCACTAAGTCGCTGAGACTGGCCTTGAACTTGCAATCCTCCTGCCTTGGTGTGCATGTGATATATATATATATTCTCCTTTCCATATTCTGGTAAATTTCCTGTGAATTCCATTCTACCCTACATTTTTCTTGTCATATTAAATTGTTTCTTATCTTTTTTTTTTTTGGTACTGGAGATTGAACTCAGGGGCACTCGACCACTGAGCCACATCCCCAGCCCTATTTTGTGTTTTATGTAGAGACAGGGTCTCACTGAGCTGCTTAGTGCCTCATCATTGCTGAGGCTTGCTTTCTTGAACTCGCAATTCTCCTGTCTCAGCCTTCCTAAGTGCTGGGATTACAGGCTTGTGCCACCATGCCTGGCTATATGTTTCTTATCTTAATTCTCCCAATTGTCGTTTTTTTTGTTTTTGTTTTTGTTTTTTGGTACTGGAGATTGAACTCAGGGGCACTCGACCACTGTGCCACATTCCCAGCCCTATTTTCTGTTTTATGTAGAGACAGGGTCTCACTGAGTTGCTTAGTGCCTCGCCGTTGCTGAGGCTGGTTTTGAACTCGCGATTCTCCTGTCTCAACCTCCCTAAGTGCTGGGATTACAGGCTTGCGCCACCACGCCCGGCTTTAATTTTCCCAATTGTCACAATATTTACTATATATCTGTGAATACAGGGCATCATCTTATAAATATTAGTTAGCTCTGGTGAAGGCCAGAAATACAGTGGATGAACTGTGTAACACCAGAGCTTAGAGGGAAGTGACTACCTATTTTCTTTCTGACGGCATTCCAGAATATATAGCTTTCTGTAGTTTAAACACAGGCATTGGAATTAAATGGACTTAGAGGTCACATTCTCAGTGTTATTTATCAGTCATAAAACTTAGGACAGATTTCTTTTGGACTCAGTATCTTCAGCTGTGAAATAAGTAGAATAAAACCAGCCTTGTGGTGGAAGGTGTTAGAGAAAGTGCCAAAAGTGCCTCATAGTTTAGCTCAGAAAACAATGGCTATTCTTATTGGTAGTTTTGTCTAGGCAGTGTAAATTATGATTACAGCATATGTATTTGGTCATACTTTTGTTTTTCTGATATAAAGATTGCATCCCATCTAGATTGAGCTAGGTATAATTCCATCTGAATTCACTGCAAAAGAGGTTATAATCTGTCTAATTCTCTTCCAGAACTAAAACTGATGATTTTTCTGATACATGCAATATATTGGACCACTCTTGGTATGAACAGCTTGCGTTCTCTGCCTTATTCTCTGTTCTTATTTAGAGAGTAGAATAATTGTTGAATTGTATACCAGACAGATTTGGGGTTTATTGCGTGCATGCTTAGAGCCCCGGCAACACATGAATGCATACACTGACACTAGGTGTATATACTCCTGTCTCACAGAAAAGTTCAACTCTGAGTGAGCTAACCAGAAATTTATTATTAGAAATTCTAAAAGGATATGTTAATTTCAACAGTTACAGAATTTTATCCTTTGATATTCAGTATTGTTTTTATTTTGAAAACACACTGCGGAGAAAGAGTGAAGAAAATCAAATCTTTTCACTTTGTGGGAGTTTATTCCCACCTTGATTATGATAGATGTTCCTATGTTTGTCCTACCACAGAATTCTTTAACAGTTATACTTCAGAGATATAAAAACCTTCTATCTTTCAGTTTGTCATTTGTACAATATTTTACACAATTTTCAAACAAAATTCTAAGCAGCAAACATGAAGATTCAGTAGAATCAGTGAAGTATGTACTTTAGGAGCTTAGGAATCAAAGAGTACAGGAGTTTTCAAAATATTTTAACATTAAACCCATATTTCAAATGAAAGAAGACATAGGAACTTAGCAAGTCATCTTGGTGAAGTTATATAGATTCTTGCTGGGTTGTGCCAGGAGAGAAAGAACCCCCCAAATGGATTCCTCTTCTTTGTGCCCCCTGTTCCAGTCTGTTGGGCCTGAGAGGAGGTTTTGGGGAGCTGAGTTTATATCTACAGGTCTAACACAAGCTATTTGAGAACGTTGACACCAGAAGGATTTATCCCACTGTGACTAAATACAGATGGTGTTTCTCTTTGGGGGCTGGATTTTGGAAAATTTAGCAAATTCCTACCAAAAAGCAGTGTTTAGAGGACAGTGTCAGCTTTATTGGGATATATCTGTTGAGAAAAATGAAACACTGAGTCAATGCCATTCCAAGCCCAAGATCATACTTGTATAAGAAAAAAGATGAACAGCAGCAATCCTTATGTATATGGCCGTGAAGCACAGGAAGTGATTCATGAATAAACTGAGATGGTGGGGTGTCAATGCCAGGAAGCTTTCCTCTCAGTAGTTTTTCTATTTCTTTAATTCCTCTTCTTGTACCTAATTAAATCCATTTATCAATAAAGCCATTTTAATCATTGTATGTTAATAATAGTCTGATTGAGAATATGATACAGCAAATATCCAAAAGAGCACTGCATTAAACATTAGAATATGTTGATTCCAAAAGTGAATGCTCTTTCATTGTAGGATCTTATAAGATTGACTGAATACATTCAGTTTAATATTACCCAGGAGAAGTGTCTTAATTTTAGACAGTCACAGATCATGTTGGACATTAAGTATAACTTATATTGAGATAGTGACATTGATCCATCCTGAATTGATGTTGTTACTTCACCAGTACTTGGGAAATTGAGGCTCAGCCACTTTTTTCTTCTCGGATCTCTTATTATTTATTTGTTTATTTTTGTTGTTGCACTGGGAATCGGACCCAGGGCCTCATGTATGCCAGGCAAACTGTACCACTGAGCCATATCCCCAGCCTCTCATATCTCTTTTGATGTAATGGTAAGCTGTAGTGAGCTCTCAAGTCTGGCCTGTGTCTTTGAAATATAATAAAAGTAATTGGTAAAGAGAGAACTGAACCTTGACCTTGCCTTTCTTACAACATGACCTAATCAATTGAGAAAACTCCTATTATGGCTTCTATTTTGATGGTTTGCCTTTCTTTACCTCCACATAAATGATCTTTGACTGAACTACACTGTCACCAGTTATGAGTACTCTTAATCCCAAATGGCTTCCTTGCACATTAGATGCTTGGTAGAATTTATTGAATCAATTAGCAAATGGAGACTCAAAGTCTCTGACAATAGTTTAAGTGTCAGTTTGAGGAATACAGGTATAGGAACAACATGGTCACATTTCAGAGGCTGGCTGAGATCGTCATAGATGCTGTACTAGTTGTTGAGCCATGTCTTTCTTCTCCCCCAAAGCTTATATTTACCTTTGCTACTTTAGTTTTTATGTTGGTTCTGGTGAATCTAAAGACAATATAATGAGATGAGGTAGGTGTATGTCTGCATATACCTGTGTTTACATCTGGATGAACATATAAATAAAATATATATCTGCATATGTGTGTCTGTATAGAGAAAGGCTTATAAATAAGAATAAATTTGTTCTGCTATGGACAGAGCAGCCTACTACAATTTCAAGGATCCTTTTTTATAACTCAAGTGAGAAATTACAAATTGCTATTGCCTTTTGCTATTTGTATTTTTTAGGACGCAAATCTATGCTGAAACCTCCAAACTTCTGTAGTCTGTGTTTTGTTCCTTCACCTTAACTGTGTTGTCTTTTCCATAGCAGGAGAAAGTAAGCAAAACTCATTATGACTTTTAAATATTAGCCCCCAGTGAAGAATTGAATGTCCAATTTCCTTGCAGAGAAAACCTCACCAAGTTTATGTAAATAACAGGTATTTGAGTTGGTAATGTTTTACTTTCTCTGTTTCTACTTACAAAATTTTTATGAAGATATTTGTTTTTAACTTCCAAAAGGCAAAAACTAAATTCACTACAAACTAAACCTAGAAGTGTTTAGATCCTGGAGCAGAATCATGTAGGAATGAAAGTGTGGGACTAAAATGAAACACCAAGTGTAGCAGATGTTACCTTATCACTGATATTGAAAAATATTGGGGATGGGCAAGCCCTGATAGAATGGAAAATTCTTGGAATATTTACATGAATATGATGTAGGGAACTTTTTTCTAATTCCTAGAGTCCTTAGTGGAAACTAAGTAGAGAAGTTGTTTTTAAGGTCTAGAATCCAATGGCCTGAGAGTACCCGGGATACCTTGGGAGTAGAAACTTCTGCTCTAGCCAGGGTGCTTACTCTGTTTTATGCTTTATTCTTCCCTGGATGGTTTTCCTTAAGAAACAGGTTTCACTAATTAAGTCTTAGAGGGCAGAGTAGTGGTCTCATTAAGAGGACAGACACCTGGGCTAATGGGTTCACTTAAGGTACAGTCTTTCTTTTCTCGTGGTTTTCTTAACTCTGTTCTCTAAATGTAACATAGAAACTAGAAATCATAAATAGCAGATAAATTGCACTATGTTAAAATAAAAATTCTAAAAATCTTTGCATGGCAAGACCTCTATAAGAAATGTTTGAAACTGACTGGGAGAGAAGTATTTGCATGTCATATCATAGAAAAAGCATAATTTCTCTGGCACAGAGGTTGGCAGCTGTAGGCCAAAGCCTGTAGATCAAGCCTGCTGCATGTTTTTGGAAATCACGTTTGATTACAACACAGCCACACTTGTTCTTTTGCATATTGTTTGCGGCTGTTTTCACCCAGTGGTAGCAGAATCAAGTAGTTGCAACAGAAATCTTTTGGCCCACAAATCCAGAAATATTTACTGTCTGGCCCTTTACAGAAAAGTTTGCCAACTCTTGCTCTAAAGAATAATGAACTACTTCAATTATAAATCAACATGAAAGTATCAACAACCCAATAGAAACATAAGCAAGAGATATGATATGTTAGTGTCTCAGCAAAAGAAAACAAAAAGCAAACATTCTCCTCAGATGGTTCAAATGAAGAGATGTAAATGAAGGGTAACCTACAGGGGCAGGACTGGATTCAGGGGACAAAGACGGGATGGTGTGATGCTCCCAGACCAACAAGGTCAGCAAGCCAACAGAATCCCTGGGATTGGAAACTTAAAGAGAGAAAATGGTGCTATTGAACTCATTGAGAACTGGTGCAGGGGAGAATAGAGGAGACTATAATCATGGAAGCATGTAGCCACTGTGAGAAATAGGCATTGGGGAAAAAAAGAAAACCAGAATTGGGAAAGAAATACCTTGATCTTCCTCCTTCCACCTTCCAGTCTCCTGCTGGTGCCTCCCAGAAGCTACCAGCCAAGAAAACCTAGGTGATACTGACCTCAGGGATTAGCCTCCTGGAATACAAATTAAAATATCCTCAATTCAATATAGTAAAAGCAGTACAAATGAAACACAATGTCACCTGCTACCGGTTGGCTTGGCAAAAAGAAAAATGTTTAATAGCATACTGTTATAGGGAAACAGGTACTGTATAGGTATAGATATATATGTGTATAAAGACAGTATCCCTCATAATTATAAATGCATATACACTTTGACACAGCAATAGTATTTATAGGAATTTGTCCTACAAATATTTTTTGCAAATGCATGAAGGGATAAGTATATAAGGCTATTAACTGCATCTTATTTTGTAATAGGAAAAGAATGGAGGTAATCTAAATGTTCATCAATTGGGGACTAGATTTATAAATGATGCTATATCCATTCAGTGGAATACTATGAAGCCATACAAAAAGAATGAGGAAACTATGTCCTCTTGTGAAATTAACACTAAGTTGTATTGTTAAGAGTATAGAGAAAAGCCATATCCCCTCTTTAACCCTGTCTTAACCTTGTCCTATGGGTTTTAGTCTCAGGTACTGCTTCTTAAATCTTTGTTTTCCTCAACATTATTTTTAAAATGCTCTACCATTGCACTAGCTAATTCAGGCTGCTCCTATCTGTGAGTCTGCTGTATTGAAACTTTTGGTTCACTTTACATATATACTTTAGTTGTTTGGAGCTGTGTCTTTTGAATATTTATTTTGACATGGAGCAAGCTGTGTGTTATCAACAAGCAAACATTTGGACAATCAGAGGATCAAAATATAGGAACAAATGTGAGTATCTCAAATCTGTCACTTTTTATTTTATTTTTTCTGGGCAAGATTTGCCTGAAGTGGAAAGAACTGAATATGGATGAGCGCATGTTACAAACTGATTTTCAGCCATAATTGCTTGCAGTAAGAAAATAGGCAAAGAAAGTAGACTGGGAATATAGGCAATCAGAGATGAGATTCTTACACCTGCCAGATACCATGTGTAGCACACAAGCATCCACAGAGAAATTGAAATGCTGCTATCCTGTGACAAGAGCTTCCAATTAATGTGATTTGGATGCATCTGTCTGCCAACAGCTCACCTCATGAAACAACAGTCCTGTCCTGCTGTTGGAGTCAGTCAAAGGGCTCATCTAGTGAGTGGTACAGGAGGCATCCTGGGAACTGTGCTGGGGGCTGTGACCCTCCTTCCCTTACATTTACTTCAAGTCAGGAATAGCAGCTTACAGGAACATGTCTAGCTGGAAGGCTTGTAACAAGATGGCATTTATATAGTCAATGCCATTCTGAAAGCCTATGCTCCTCAAATACATGGCTAGTAGGTGTCTTAAGAGCAAATTTCCATGGTTTTGATCACCAACGTAAAGCCATATTTGCTGTATTAATTTTGGAGCAAAAGAGTTTTGGACAGTATGTGGATTTTTTTAATCCCTAACTTAGAATTGAAAATTTTAAACAGGGCCACCAAATAATTATATACCTTGAGGCAGTTACTTGGAAAGGGGTTGGGTGTTTACTGTGCCAGAAACATTGCTTCTAATTTTATTTTCAAGGCCAAAATATTATGATGCTTCATACTCTGTATATTTTGGGGGGGGAGGTGTATAGTAACCAGGAGCTTCCCTTACTCATGGAGTAACCAGGAGCTTCATACAGGTTAAGCCATGCAGCAGAAGCATGGATCTCTGGGAGATGGGGGATTACTCAGCAACATCAGTACTAAGGGTTGCCATGTTCTTTGAAAAGATGAAGGCCATGCTCCAGCTAGCAGTTCTCCCGCAACTCAACATGGAATTGGATACCATGCTCATAGAATTGGTATCCTGCTCAGATGTACCCACTTCCCTCCCTCATTCCCCAACCCTGTCAGCCAGGTATCCAGATCCCAGGCCACACTCCCCTTCCTCTTTTCTGTCCGTCTTGTCACACGACTGGTCTACTCTTCAATTCTCTGAATCTTCATGGGTAAGAAGATTTATCCATTCATCTGTTGAAGGGCATCTAGGTTGGTTCTATCCTTTAGCTATTGTGAATTGAGCTGCTTTCTTAACTGGGTCTGAATTTTGAGCACTTAAGACTAGGTTTTACCCATTTCATTGTTTTCTTCATTGTGCTTAAAAAGGAAGATACTAATTAATTTTGGGCCTTGAATCTTCCCTTTTAACTGTGGCTCTTGGCTAAATGGATCACAATCCTCTTTATCCTATTCCACTAATTCACATTTTTAAAAAACTTTAATTAATTAATTAATTAATTAATTTAGTATGTGGTGCTAAGGATCGAACCCAGTGCCTTACGTGTGCAAGGCAAGCGCTTTACCACTGAGCTCCAGCCCCAGCCCATAAGTCACATTTTTTTTTTAAATATTCTTTTTTTAGTTGTTGATGGATTTTTATTTTATTCATTTGTTATTTATATGTGGTGCTGAGGATCGAACCCAGTGCCTCACGCATGCTAGGCAAACGCTCTACCACTGAGCTACAGCCCCAGCCCCATAAGTCACATTTTTTTTTTTTTAAATATTTTTTTAGTTGTAGATGGACACAATGTCTTTATTTCATTGCTTCGTACGTGGTGCTGAGGATCGAACCCAGGGCCTCTCCATGCAAGGCAAATGCTCTACCGCTGAGCTACAATCCCAGCCCCATAAGTCACATTTTTGATAAGAAAATTGGTGGTATCTAAATTGCACAATTTTGCCAGTTTTGTCCTGTCACTGCAACAAAATACCTGAGAAAAACAGCTTAAAGGAGGAAAATTTTATTTTGGTGCATAATTTTAGAGGTTTCAATCTGTGGTTGACTGGCTCCATTGTTTCTGGACCTATAGTGAGGGGAGCATCTTGGCAGAACAGAATGGCAGAAGAAAGCTGCTCACCTCATGGTAGTTGGACAGAGAGAGATGAAGGAGCTGGGGACAAAGGCCATGCCCAGGACAGACTACTTCAGCTGGGCATCACCTCCTAATAGTATCACTGACTGACACCCAAGCCTTTACATCATGACCTTTGAGGAATATTTCAAATCCAAACCATACAATAGATATGTGGACTTAAACTGTGCAATGTGAAATCATACACCTTTCCCCTAAAGTCCAGATTTCCAGAAAATGCACTAAGAAGTGTTTGTATGGGCTGGGATTGTAGCTCAGCGGTAGAGCGCTTGCCTCCCATGCGTGAGGCCCTGGGTTCGACCCTCAGCACCACATACAAAGCAATAAAATAAAGACATTGTGTCCATCTACAACTAAAAAAATATTTAAAAAAAGAAGTGTTTGTATTGTGATCACATCATTTTTGTGGACTTATTTTTTCTTTTGATACACAAACAAAAATTGACTGGAACACATTCCTTCTGTGTACATCTTGGAGTTTTAAAAATAAGAACATTCAGTCAGCCTCTGTTATTGCCAAGAACTGACTGTGCCAGGTGATTTTCAATATATTTAATAATTATTTAATTATTGCTCAATCCCAAATATTATCTAATTGTTGCTGTGATCTTCTGAAATACATATTAATTTTCATTTCTTTGAATTAAGCCTTTTCAGGTCATTACAGATTCACATGCTGTTGTAAGAAATAATTCAGAGATCTGTCTATCCTTTAGTTTATTACAATGGCAACTTTTTTTTTTAATCTTATGCTGGGGTTCAAATCTATGACGTCACACATGGTGATTATACATTCTACTACGGAGCTACATTCTAGAACCAATGTTAACATCTTGCAAGGGCAGTACAGTTTCACAACCAGAATCTTGGCCTTTTTTATTTTTTTATTTTTTTTATTTTTGGTGCCAGGGGTTGAACTCAGGGGTACTCAACCACTGAGCCACATCCCCAGCCCTATTTTGTTTTTTATTTAGAGCAACTCACTGATTTTTATTTAAGCAACACACTGAGTTGCTTAGCCTCCCTGTTGCTGAGGCTGGCTTTGAACTCACAATTCTCCTGTCTCAGCCTCCCAAAGTGCTCAGATTACAGGTGTGAGCCACTGCGCCCAGCTTGATGGTTTTTAAAAAATTTATTTATTTATTTATTTTACAGTAGAATGTGTTTTGACATATATTACACAAATAGAACACAACTTCTCATTCCTCTGGCTGTACATGGTGCAGTCATTCCAGTAGTGTAATCACACATGTATAAAGGGTAATAATCTCTGTCTCATTCTACTGACCTTCCCATCCCCACAACCCCACCTCTCCCCTCACTCCCCTCTACACAAAAGAAAGTTCCTTCATTCTTCATATCCGCCCACCTCACTATGGATTAGCATCTGCTTATCAGAGAAAACATTCAGCTTTTGGCTTTTGGGATTGGCTTATTTCATTTAGCATGGTATTCTCTAGTTCCATCCATTTACCTGCAAATGCCATAATTTAATTCTTCTTTAAAGTTGAGTAATATTCCATTGTGTATATGTACTATATTTTCTTTATCCATTCATCTGTTGAAGACCATCTAGGTTGGTTCCATAGCTTAGCTATTGTGAATTGAGCTGCTGTAAACACTGATGTGGCTGTGTCACTGTAATATGCTGATTTTAGGTCCTTTGGGTATAATCCGAGGAGTGGGATGACTGGGTCAAATGGTGGATCCATTTCAAGTTTTCTGAGGTATCTCCATACTGCTTTCAATAGTGGTTGCACTAATTTGCAGTCCCACCAGCAATGTATGATCGTACCTTTTCCCCCACATCCTTGCCAACACTTATTATTGCTTATATTCTTGATAATTGCCATTCTAACTGGAGTGAGGTAGAATCTTGGTGTAGTTTTGATTTGCATTTCTCTAATTGCTAGAGATGATGAACATTTTTTCATGTTTGTTGATTAGTTGTATTTCTTCTTCTGTGAAGTGTCTGTTTAGTTCTTTAGCCCATTTATTGATTGGGTTATTTGGTGTTAAGTTTTTTGAGTCCTTTATATATCCTGGAGATTAGTTCTCTGTCTGAGGTGCATGTGGTAAAGATTTTTTCCCATTCTATAGGCTCTCTCATCACGTGATTGTTTCCTTTGCTAAGAAAAAGCTTTTTAGTTTGAATCCATCCCATTTATTGATTCTTTTTTTTTTTTTTTTTTTTTGGTACTGGGGATTGAACTCAGGGGCACTCGACCACTGAGCCACATTCCCAGCCCTATTTTGTGTTTTATGTAGAGACAGGGTCTCACTGAGTTGCTTAGTGCCTCGCCGTTGCTGAGGCTGGCTTTGAACTCGCGATTCTCCTGTCTCAGCCTCCGAAAGTGCTGGGATTACAAGCGTGAGCCACCACGCCCAGCTCCATTTATTGATTCTTGATGTTACTTCTTATACTTTAGGAGTCTTGTTTGGGACATCAAGTTCTAAGCCAACATGATGAAGATTCAGGCCAAATTCTATTAGGCTCAGGGTCTGTATTCTAATGTCTAAGTCTTTGATCCACTTTGAGTTGATTTTGGTGTAGGGTGAGAGAGAGAGAGATTTAATTTTATTTTGCTACATATGGATTTCCAGTTATCCCAGCACCATTTGTTGAATAAGCTCTCTCTTCTTCAGTTTATGTTTTGGGCGCCTTTGTCCGGTAGGAGATGACCATATTTATGTGGGTTTGTCTCTATGTTTTCTATTTTGTACCATTGGTCTACATGTCTATTTTGATACCAGTATCATGCTGGTTTTGTTACTGTTGCTCTGTAGTATAGTTTAAGGTCTGATATTGTGATGTATCCTGCTTCACTCTTCTTGCTAAGGACTGCCTGGCTATTCTGGGTCTCTTATTTTTCCAAGGGAATTTCATGATTGCTTTTTCTATTTCTATGATGAATGTTGTTGGGATTTTAATAGGAATTGCATTAAATCTGTATAGCAATTTTGTTACTATGGCCGTCTTGACTATATTAATTCTGCCTATCCAAAAGCATAGGAGATCTTCCATCTTCTGAGATCTTCTTCAATTTCTTTCTTTAGTGTTCTGTAGTTTTCATTGTAGAGGTCTTTCACCTCTTTTGTTAGATTGATTCCCAAGTATTTTATTTATTTTTTGAGGCTATGGTGAATGGAGTGGTTCCTAATTTATCTTGCAGTGGATTCATAACTTATATATAGAAATGCATTTGATTTATTGGTATTGATTTTATATCCTGCTACTTTGCTGAATTCATTTATTAGCAGAACTTTGACCTTGATATGGTTAAGAAATAGACATTTCCATCACCACAAGAATCCCTCATGTGGCCCTTTTATAGTTACACCGTCTCTTTTTAACCCTTAAAACCACTAGTCCATACTTATTTTCTATATATTTGTCTTTTGGAGAATGTTATATAAATAAAAAATACAGCATGTTATGTTTTGGGATTGTTTTTTTTAACTTAGCATAATTCTCTGGAGATTTATTTAAGTTGTTGCATGCATCCTTTTTATTGTTAAGTACTAGTCCACATATGGATGGACCACTGTTCAAGCTTTTGCCCATTGGAGAACATCCGTGTTGTTTCTAGTTTTTGACTATTACAAATCAAGTTGCTCTAAACATTCATGTACAGGTTTTATGAGAATGTAAGTTTTCATTTCTTTGGAATAAATGCTCAGGAATCAGTGGTTTGTATTTGATGTTTAGTATTGGCTATGGTTTGTCCCTCAACTTTCATGTTGGGAGTTGGGTCACCAGTGTATCATTGTGGGAACTGATTGCACCTGTAAGTGGCAGGGCCTAGTGTGAAGTCTTTCCGTCATTGGAGTGTCCTCAGAAGGAATTGTGGGAACCCAGACTCTCTGACTTCTTGTTTTGATATATGATCCTTCCTGCAACACCTGCTTCAGCCATTGCCATCTGCTATGAGGTGCTTTGACCAAAAGGGGGCCCTCATCAGAACCTGTGCCATGCTGTGAGCCAAATAAAATACTTTTTTTAAAAAAAAATAGGTAGCTTACCCCAGATATTTCATTGTAGTAAGACAAAATAAATGTTCAGTGATCCTCTGAAGTATGCATCATTGTTCTTATTTATTATTATTAATATTTACAGATGAGGAAACTAAAGCCCAGAGTAGTTAATTCGCCCAAGATTAGATAGCTACTAAGAAGTAGAGCTTAAGACTTCAACCCAGATCTGTCTGATTCTCCAAATCTACAATCAAGTCCTTTCAATCAAGAACTATGCTATGATATGTGGCCTCTGGTTTTCTGTTTTCACCTGATCTAGAATCACTAAAAATGAGGGGATGATTTTATAGTAATACTATTGTGTGTGTTTTTCTCTAAAAAGAGCAGAAAGAAAATATCAATACAGAAGACATGAGAGCAATGGTAGATACGATCACATTAGGATTACTAGCACTTCAATACAAAGAAATGATCTTTATGATCCCATCTTTGCTGAGAGGCTGAGGAACTGGACCAGTTAGTTGTCCAGTGAATTGAGGCAAGTGCCAGTATTCAGACATAAGCTACAAGCTCTCCCCTTTTCTGTCTGGATGCCCTTTCCTCTTTGGCTTGGAGAGCCTTTAATGCTGGACAGGCAGCTTGATAGCTGGCGATCCTCTGAAAGGCAGGTGCTATCAATTATTGCTGTGTTTGTGGGAAAGATGTGGATGCAGAGGAGGGCAGAGTGAGCCATAACTAGGTGTTGGATGATCTGATCATGGCAGGTACTGCAACTCTGACAGTGTTTATGGTTATGGAGAAGGACTGTGGGGAATTGCAGCCCCTTCCCATAATCTGAAGGGTTATTTCTAGGTGACATCTTGACAGGAAGATGTCCTATGGGAGAAGAGTGCTTACTCTTTGTGCCTGACCAACAGTTAATAATTAATACTTTATGCCTGATAAGTAGAGTGATGTTACCTGGACATTTTTATGGAGCTGTTGGCTTTTTGTTTATTCTTTTTTTTCCTGATAAGAGAAGAGGGTTTTATTAAACAGTTTGAGAAAATTACAGCCACAAAATTGCACGTTGCTGCAAGAGTGAAAGGGTCTTTTCAGCATAACTTTAGAGGCTGTGTAATTTATGCCATTACAGGAAATATCCCTTCTGTTTCAGAGACTTTAAACAAAGGCAGGGTGTTTACCACTCTGCTTTCTGCAGCCTAAATATTGTTTCTGAATTAAAATGGCTGATTTCAGTTTAGTCTCTGCAGACTATAATGAAGCTAGAATGAAAACAACCTAATTTTATGTTCATAGCAGTAAAGCCTTTTCAAAATTAGCTTCTTCATGACTTAACTTCTTTTTAACCTGAATAAATGTTTATATCCAAAGGTCAGTATTATTTCTATTGTAATATTGGATTTTTCCAGTTAATATTTTACTCAGTTTCTGATCTCAATGTTTAATATTTCATAAACACATAAATAAGATTGCAGAAGTTAATCTGACTAAGCCATTACTCCCTCTTTTCTTGGCAAATAGATAATATGCTACGGAGATTGTTTAGTCTGAACTATTATGATGATTATCATATCAATGATCTTCCTTGTTTTTGTGAGTTCCTATGAGCAACCTAGATAATGAAGCCTTAATACATTATTGCTAGAAGCATATAGAAGAAAAATCAAACCCCTAATTTTATTTATCAGAAAGTTGCCTAACTGGCAGGTGATCCCATATTTAGTTCTGTCTAGGAATAAGGAGTTTATTATACTGCATCAGTGATTTTCAGACAACATTGTGGGGAAGCAGCACCCCTGCACACTCAAACACAGACCTGTCCGTGCGTCCTCACTAAAGACACACACACACATCACAGCCTTGCTTCTTCCACATCACACTACTTTTATTTTGGGATTCTGTATTTTGGGGTTTATGTAACATTGTTTGATATAAAAATTCCACTACAAAAAAAAATGAAAGAAAACTAGTCAAGATGCTTAGTAAGACTTCTTAGAGCTTTGTCATCAAAGATAATAATAAGTAAGACATAATTTGTGTGTTTATATGTGTTTATGATCTATACGGCAGATTTGGCAACCATAGAACTTTAAAGAAACTTGTTTTGTAAGATTCTTTTTAGATTACTTCGGTAACTGGCTACCTAGAATATAATCGTAGAGATCTAAGTAGCTGCCTGATTTTGCATGCCCTATAGAATTCTGATTTGGGGGCTGGGATTGTAGCTCAGTGGTAGAGTGCTTGCCTAGCATGTGTGAGGCACTAAGTTTGATTCTCAGCACCACATAAAAATAAAATAAATAAAAAGAAATGTCCATCAATGACAGGAATTCTGGTTTTTATCTAGAAGAAGATTAGTTTAAGTGTATGGGGAAAAAAGAAAAAGCCCAACCTGTCTTCTTCCAAAGGGAAATAGAAAAACTATGATTTTATTTAGCTCAGTGTGTTTCAAGGTTTTGTGATTAAAACCTGTATTTCTCTAGATGAGTGGGCATTGATTTAAATGAGATTTCTTGATCTAAAAGTTCTTTACACTCTCTTCTCCAGGACTTAGGGAAAGCTAAAGAAAGGACTGTGTTTTGTTTTTTATGTTTGTTTGTCTATTTTAAGAAAAGATAACCACCTTTCTGGGATGGGTTCCCTATAGACCACTTGGGACTTTCACATTTGGTGCCTGAGGTTGTTGAAAATTCTGTTGATCCTCTCAGTAACATCACCATGTCTTTATCTATATCTATGTCTATATCTATATCTGTATCTGTATCTATATCTATATCTATATCTATATCTATATCTATATCTATATCTATATCTATATCTATGTCTGACTTACCTATCGGAAATCCACTAAGAAGACAAAAAGAAGAGATTATCCTCACAGTCTTTATCAAAATGATATGTTGCTAAAGTTGAGGATGGTGTCTTTCTCTCTCTGAGTGTACTGAGTCTTAGAAATTTTTGTCTGTGTTGCCTTTGTGGTACCTACCAACAGAATGTACATGACTTAGCTAGCGTTTTCTAAGTTATAAGCTCTTTGACCTAGCATAACTCCCTTTGTGATTTAGTCAATTCCAGAGATTCATCCTCACGGTTATCAGTTCCTCTTTTGGTTTGTAGAGAGACACTGTGTCTCTGTTTGGTGGACATTTGGATAGAAGGGACAGAGAACCTTTCCAGTGCACACTGTCACGTTCAAGGTGGTTTTTGTTTTGTTTTTGGTACTGGGATTGAATCCAGGAGTTCTTTACCACTTCCACAGCTCTTTTTGTTTTTTATTTTGAGACAGGGCCTCACTAAGTTGCTGAGGCTGACCTTGGACTTGTTATCGTCCTGCCTCAGCCACTGGGATTATAAGTGTTTGATACCTTTCCTAGCTGAGATCTGTTCCTTTTTATTTTCCTGGTGGATCAGATTTTCCATTTCTTCTTTCTAGATGTTGTCCACAAAAATATTCCTTACTTTTTGTTGTTCAGGAAGATATTATATGGAGTTTTTCCTTCCTCCCTCTCTCTTTTGAAAATAGATAAATTGTAAACTACACTACATACTTGTGATAGTATCCTAGAATAATTCCTAAATTCTCTCTTCCATATCATATTACTAAAAGCAGAATCTGATGCAGTAGTTGAAAAAATACTAAACTATGATACAAGACCTGATTTTAGTCTCAAGTTAACCCCTCCATCACCTGACCTAAGACATTTGCTATAAATGTAAGAGCCTCTGTATTTCTTATGCTATCCCTTCCCCACTGGATAGTGATACTTATAACTTTAAAGTCATTAGTCTGATATTATTCTCTTTTTACTTTACTAAATGGTCAATATTTGCCATTCACAGAAGTCTCTGAAACAGTAGTTAACGGGTACTAGGTGCATACTAGGTACCAGTCAATGTTTTTTATTTGTTGGTTTTGGTATTGGGCATTGAACCCAGGGGTGCTTAACGATTGAGCTACATCCCCAGCCCTTTTTAAATTTTTATTTTTTATTTTGAGACAGAGTCTTGATAAGTTGCTGAGGCTGGCTTTGAACTCAGAATCCTCCTGCCTCAGCCTCCTGAGCCACTGAAATTACAGGCATGCGCCACCGTGCCTGGCCCAGTCGATGTTTTAAAGCAAGCATATGTAGCAATTCATATCATCCTTAGAGTAACTCTGTGCAGGGAGTTCTGAGATTAAATAACTCACCCAACATAAATAGCTAAAAAAGTGGAGAGCCTAGATAGATTTGAACCCTGGCACCTTAGCTCCTGGGTGTGTTCTTTCATTTTTGCTCTGCTATCTGCCTGTCTTGTTTCAAAGTTGAAAGCTATTACTTCATTTTCTAAACATGTCTAGCTCCTGAAGTGAAAGAATTCATTTTCAGCATCATCCTATACAGCAGGGTGTGGAGGAGTATATATTTTTCTTTGACAGACCTAAAGTAGTGATGGCTTTGGAAAATGAAAAGGAATGATACTTTTCTAATAGAATAGTGAGGGAGGAGGAAGGAAGTGGTTTAAGCAATTTCACTTGGCTATTTTCACACATCCAATATTTTCTAACATTTCTTTGAATTCTTTTTTTTTTTAATATTTTTTTAGTTGTAGATGGACACAATGTCTTTATTTTATTGCTTTGTATGTGGTGCTGAGAATCGAACCCAGGGCCCCACGCATGCCAGGCAAGCACTCCACCGCTGGGCTATAATCCCAGCCCCTCTTTGAATTCTTAATCTAGCAGCAAGACACACTGTTCATCAGCTAGAACTTGCCATATTACTGAATCTTCTGTTTTCTAGTTGCTAATTTTAAGGACCATGGTTATTCGGAGACACACTTTCCAACAAATCTCTCCATCAGGACCCTCAGCATATGATTTCTTGAGATTCTTCTCTGTGATTAGGAAGAGTTTGCTTTCTAAGTAGATGCTTCTTTAGTTCCCAGCACTTGCATCTGTTGGCTGTTCTCTTTCCCTGGGGAGGCTGAATCCAGGCCAGTTACCCAGTGAGTTAGCCAGGAACAAAAACCTGCCTGTGTCCTAAATGGAGAGGCACACCTGGATGAGGCAGTTAAGAGAATGTGCTGCTAGAGAGAGTGGTCTTTTCTGTTGCTGCTTCCAAGATTTGCAGGCTAATGAGTGACCTCAGTCATCTTACCATCTTTATGAGAAAAAAGGAAGTAGAAAATTCTTCACAGAGTTAATATCTAGATGAGAAAATTTGGAATTAAGATCGTTAGTACTGCTATTTACTATTGTGAAGGCCCCATGGAAAGGCTAAATAGTAAAACCTTTTGCTCCCCAGCCATTCCTCATTTCCAAGGGAATCTGTAGTAACAGCTTAATATGTATCCCTGCAAACCTTTTAGGTGTGTGTGCACACAAGCACACATGGAAAGCTATTTACTTATACCCATCTACAATTTGTAACTTATATGTTTTATTAATAGTGATTTGTGATCATCTTATTTCCTATACTAATAGATACACATATCCTTTTTAAAATGTCCACATATGTCACAATAATAATGTAGCCTAATAATAATTACTAGTATTTATTGAGCTTTTATTATGGGTCAGGCATTATATAAAACCCTTAAAATACATGAGGAAACTAAGAGTCAGGGATATTACCTCACTTGCCCAGGGCCACACAGTTTGTTTGTGGCCGAGTCAGGTTGCAAACCAAGGCTGTGTGTTCCTGAGTCTCTTCACCATGCACTGGAGTTCGTGCAGCTGATCCCTGACAGAGACATCATCTCATTTTTTAATACAACAAATACTTCTGTAATGAACATTTTTGCACATAAATGCTTGTGAAAGTATTTCTTTGTGATATGTATGTTTTAGTGTTTGAGAGCCAACTTGATTTAAAATGTATTTTAGTTCATATTGACTTGTGCAAAGAGGTCACAGCCAGTCTCCAGAGGAGCTGATGCCTTAGGCACAGTGATGTATCATCTTGATAATGACAATGAATTTCAATTCTCCTGTTACTTAGTTAAACTTTTATTTATTAAACAGCAGGCTGACCAGTCTTCAGCTGCATTCAGTAGTTTTTGCTCTCAGTTGCTACTGGAGTCCCTGTATCTGGCTTTCAGTGTCCTCCAAATCAGTAGTGAGAAACCCTGATTATGAAACAATCTGGGGTCCCCTCAGGAATCAAATCTTCAAAGAGCTCACAGACAGAATGTGGAAATAACAAAGTGAGGTGCTGATATCTTATCCTCCGTGCCTCATTGAAATGCACGGTTCATTTTTCCATTTTCCCATTTTCCATTTGAGTGGGTTTTGATTTGCTGCAAAATAAATAAAAAATACGCAAACAAAAAACTTGGTCTGTGAAAGTTTTGCCTGTCTGCTGAGAAAGCAATAGAATTGTAAAACTGAGATGGCTTTTCATCAATGGAGTGATTAATTACTACATCAGAGAGTATGGAGGTGGTTCGATAATATAATGATGGATAGGTGAATTTCCTGCCTCCCCAAAAGCATCTCCTGGACCTCTTTCTTTTATCAAATCAATGTGATAGATCTTTATACTAGATTGGGTGGCTGGCTGACTGGCTGGGCAGGTATTTTTGAGTTGGAGAAATCTAAGTCCAAGGACTTCAGTCCCTAATCTCCCATTTCTTGACCAAAAACCGCTCCATAGCAGAATCTCTAAGGATAGTGTGGCTAATCAGGAATCAGAACATGCCAGCCCCACCACAGGAAGACTAACTCTAAGTAGTTTTAAGGGTTCTGGAGATTGAACCCAAGACCTCACACATGCTAAGCACTGAGCTACAACTCCAGCCCTAACCATTTCTAAACATGGTAGAATTATATTTTGCAACAAAATAGAAAGACATAGAAGAATTCTGTAACCATGCCATGAGGCTTCTCCGAACTCTGTGGGTAGCAGCACTGGCAGCAGAAGGGATCCTCCTGACTTTGGTCTAAGGTGAAGAGAGGAACAGCGAGAGGGGAGATTCCATCAGAAGTTGGCCAGGAACATTGTTTTCAATTTTCTCAGGTTAAGTTGGCAGCTACCTAATGATAGTCACATATTTCTGCTACTAGCATTGAGAAGAGTTACCCATTATCTTAACAAAGCAAATGATATTCTGTTTAGCTTTTACTTTTATGATCAAGTTTGTCATTGATATCTATAACCCATAAGGATTTGTACTGGAAACTGTATAAAATGTTGAGTTAGGGACATGGTCAGGTAGTCAGACCTGATAAAGAATGCGTTTAGTGCCATATGAATGAGGACTTTCACATTCAAGTTATATAAAAGTTGGTGGTTTTTAAAATTTTCTTCCTCATTAAGTAACAGTTCTTTCAGCATAAAAATACAACTTGAAGGAAATCAGAATGTTTTGGAAAAGATGGGAATCAGAGAGGCAGAATAGGGGTTGAGGTCTTTGGTGTTTTACAATCAGACTTTCTGATTTCAGTTTTGGTTCTGACCTGGAAAGCATTATTCAAACTCCTAGACTTTAGTTTCCTTACTTATGAAATGGAACTAACAATAATACAAGTATCTATTTTGTAGGTTGTCAGAGGATTATGTGACATAACACATATAAAGCATGCAGAAATCTGTCTAGCACATAGTAAGCCTCAATAAATATTACCGCTACTATGATTATTGCTTTGACTTAACAAATATTATTATTTTGTCTTTCTAACAGACTCCTTTCTTGTAATGAGTTGGGAAGGAACCTGAAGCATTTGAAATGGAGTGGCTAAGATTTCAAATGCCTTAGTACTTGTAGGAAAGGATACAAAATTTACAGAATACATTGGCATTTGAAACTGAAATAGGCCAAGAAGAGTTCTCTTCCTTGTGTCCGTTTCCATTTTTCGGTAGGGAACCTAAATCTCAAGAAGCCTCCCTACTGTATTTAGCAGTCTCTCACTGCAAACCACAAGTTCTGAAAATACTGTTTTGCTTGTGGTTCTTCTTAAAAGGTATTGTGCTTAAAAAAAAAAAAAAAGGAAGGCAGCATAGATTTTTTTGCATTTGGCTGTTTGGCTGTAGATAAGTCTTATTGGATTCAGCACTCTGCTTACTCCTGTGTGGTGATGGTAGAAAGTAGATGTCAACCCTGTCAGGAGGATAGGATTATGTTCAGATGGAGCTGGGACAAAGACACTATAAGACACTGCTCTGATTGCATAGAGGAGGTTGTAAAATCCCTTGGTTCTAAGAATTGAATACTTGTGAACATGATAGTAAACTATTCTGGCAGGCCAATAACAGTCCTATATGCAAGTAGATGTATGTTGAGTGTCTAGAGAGAGAAATTTTTTGAAATCTCCTTTCTTTCTGATATTTTATATAGCTTGTTAAATTTCGTCATGTTATTCTGCTCTATAAGTATTTTCTTTCAAAGTCCTGAATTCCAAAAAAGCAGGATTTGATTTTTAATACTGTTCTTTAATTTTTAAAATATTTATTTTATCTATGTATTTGTATATGTGTTTATATATTTATTTTTTTATTGCCCTCATTTTGGTTGTATAAGGATTTGAAAAAATTAAATTACTCATTGTCTTTTTTTTCCTCTGGCATTTAAGATAATACAAATGTATCCAGGTAATCTAGATATGAATTTTTGGCAAGGACAAAAACAGATTTATGACTTTATGGATCAGCTGAGTCTCTACGTTAGGTTTTTATGAGCAGCGTTAATAAATCAAAAGTAGGATGTAGGGAAGGTCATTGCCTATGTTAACAATATTTCTCTTTTTAGCCTTTTCTTCTTCAATATCTTATTTTAGAAGAAATCAAAATAACAACTATACATCAGTACAGAAACTCTAGAGCAGGCTTGGGCAATATTGACATTTTGGACTGCATAAGTCTTTGTTGTGGGGCTTTCCTGTGCCTGTGTAGGATGTTTAGCAACATCCCTGGCTTCTGCCTTCTAGATACCAATCACACTCCTCCACCCAGCCATCACAATCAAAGTTGTCTCCAAGGCATTGTCAAATGGCGGTGGTGGGAGGTGCCTGAAATCCTCCCAGACTGAAAGTCACCTGAGTAGAGAGTGATAGATAAGAGCAAAAGGCTCAGGAAAAAAATGGGGCTCAAAGGCAATAAAAAAGCAGCAAAGGGTTCAACTTTTCTAAATCAATAAAATAAAAGGGTTATATTTTAAAACTAAAAGAAATTAAGAACCAAAGATATCAGGAAACAATTTACAACACTTAAGGCAAAGAATTAATGCCTTTACCAACAGAGAACATAAACTAAACATAAGAATTAACACAATCCATATAGGTAAATAGGCAAAGCATATGAGAAGCACAATTTTCCTTACAAATATAATGGCAGGCATGTAAAATATTCAAGTTCATATATAGAATTGATAATGTCCCTTGTTCTTATGGTTTTCCATAGTTCAATCTAAAAGTCATTATATGAGGTAGGGCAAATAAGGAGCCTTGTTTGGGAATGGGGAGGTCCTGGGAGAGAGAGGAGCTACAGTGACCCAGAGCTGGTTGTCAGCTGGGGCAAGTGAGAATATTCATGAGTTCACCTTCAGAGTGACAGAGATATGGCTTATTTGGGAAAGGGAGGAAACTAGAATTCACCCTGTTCTTTGGAGATATTGGCATGAACCCATGGTATTCAGTAGAAGGAAAGAGATGTGTAGAAATGAGCATAGATGCAAATCTTAATGTGTGTGTGTATTTTCTCACTCTGGCCACTGAGAGGTTCTGAGATCATTGAAACCTAGTGCAGACCTATTCCTAAACTTTGGTTTCTAAATACTCTATTTAAGTATAGAAGTGACTGTAGAAATGACTGATTTCTACAGGAAAAGTACATAAAGTAGGAGAATACTCAAAGAAAGACAAGAATATATCGAAAGGACATGGGAGCCAGCTTGAAGAGGCTCTCATTAGCCAAATCTGGGGCAATCTGAGATTCAAAATGATAGTAATAGATTTTAACCCATTGAGTAAAATAAGAATTCATGAGTCAATACTGTTCTAAATAAATCAGTTCTCAAAAATCTAAGTTTGATGAGGAATGAGCCATTTGCAGTCTCAAAGTAACTCCCGCAATACCCAAATGCTTATCAATTACAAAGGGAAAATGAGTAACTTCACGGTGATGCCTGGCAGATACCATCTTCAAGAGATCAAAGTTAATAGCAACAGATATTGGACTGATTAGAATTGTGTACTCCCTAATAGGGTATAATGAGAACTCAGGATCATTACTGTGATGTTCCTGCCAAAGATGCATAACCTGAATCTCATCATGAAAAACATCAAGCAAACCTCAATTGATGAACTTTATAGAAATAACTGGCCTCTACTCTTTAAAGGTAGTAGGCTCATGAAAGTCACGGAAACATAAGCTTTGATTCTGAACTGGCTTCTGTTAACTGTGAAAAAAGGATCACTATGGAATGTTTGGTGAACCTTGAATAGCATCTAAGTGTTATATGTTAGTAATATATCAGTGTTACTATATTCATGGCCGTATCATAGGACACTATCATTGTATATAGAAATATAATGCTTGGAGGTGATGGGCTGTCATGTTGGCAACTAATTTTAAAATCTTGAAAAAAAAATAAACTACACTGTTCTTACAATTATTCTCTTAAGTTTGAGATTCTTTCAAAATGAACAAAATTTAAAAGTTAATTGTGGGGCTGGGATTGTAGCTCAGCGGTAGAGCGCTTGCCTTGCATGCGTGAGGCCCTGGGTTCGATCCTCAGCACCACATACAAAACAATAAAATAAAGACATTGTGTCCATCTACAACTAAAAAAAAAAATATTAAAAAAAAAAAAGTTAATTGTGGCCACACTGATAGTGTCATACTTTGCTGATACCCTTTGCATAACAAATTGACAGTGTCAGAAGCCTTAAGAATGTTCATATTCTGACATCTGTGTATTTTATTCTAAGTGAGCAAAAAAAGAACTGGAAAGACATTTGCATTAAAGTTGTATTAATAATTGTGTTACAATGGCCTAACCACCTACAAAAAGATAGGCAAAGAAATGGAATCCTTTCCTACCCCACCATTCTTAATGTTAGAAACACAAGGCAGTATGTCTCTGAATGGCTAAATGTTCTCCTATTTTCCCATTATTTCCTTGCAATGTCTGTTTTATTCCCACTAACGTAATTCTAGTTTCTTTGTTTTCTATTCTGTCCTTCTCCTTCCTTTCATACTCCAGCTGCCCTTCCTTTTTTCACCTTAGTTACCTCACTGTGCTCTCTCACTCTGCCTTGGTTTCAGCCCATCCCTGTCTGTCTTCGACGGGGGCTCTGTCTTCTTTTGGGTTTCTTCTGTTGCCTCTGTTGAAGCATTTTGAAACTCATGTTTTTATGCTATAATATTAGCATAATGTTTCCTTTCCCTTGAACTGTGCTAATTATCTACAGACCCCAGGTTAATGCTTTTGTTTCTACTCTGTCTGCCACAGATAGTATTTCTTTGGCCCTATACAGCTCGGGACTCCAGCTTTCATGTTAACAGGGATATACTTGGGATCTGGTTCTTAGACTTCAAAATGCTGTCCATTTCTTCAAAAAATTAAAAGTGGAATTATTGTGTAATCCAGAAATTCTACTTTTGGGTAGATAACCCAAAGGAATTGAAAGCAAGGACTCAAACAGATGTTTGCACACCAATATTTATAGCAGCATTATTCACCATAGCCCAAAGGTGGAAGCAACCTCTTTGTCCATCAGTGGATATGTGATATGTACAGTAAATGGAGTTCAGCCTTTAAAAAGGCAATTCTGATGCAGGCTACAACATGGATGAACCTCAAAGACATTATACTAAGTGAAATAAGCCAGAAACTAAAGGATGCACATTATATGATTCTGCTTAGAAGCGGTAACTAGAGTAGTCAAATTCGTAGATGGAGAAGGTTGATTGGAGGTTTCTAGGGCTAAGGAGGAGGAAGAATGGGGAATTACATTTAATGGGTCCAGAGTTTCAGTTTAGAAGATGAGAAAGTTCTGGATATGATTAGTGATGAAGGTTGCACAACAATGTAAAGATGCTTAGTTCCACTGAACTGTACACTTAAAAATGGTTAAATTGGCCAACTTTATGTTATATATGTTTAACTTATATTTTTAAAATACTATCCAGTTGATAAAGGAGAGAATACTCTTTAATCAGTAATGCACTTAAAGGAAAATTTTTTCAGATTGTTGAATTTGGAATCTGCTCTTTGGATTTTAATATGTAGCTAGGTTCTATGTCTTTGTATTTTAAAAGGAAATTATAAAGTGTTATTGACATCCACAAGGCTTGAAACTAGCTTTTATTAAATACTATGAATCAATAATCCTTTTAAGAAAAATTTACAATAGCTTTATAAGGATCTGTTATTTTACCATTTGTCACATAAAGAAACTGAGGTTCAGAGAGGTTAATAATGTGTCTGGGGTTAACCAGCTAGTAAGTTTTAGAGTCCAGGTTAAGTCCACAAATCTTGGTTCATAGTTCATACAGTTTCATGAAACCCCACTTCCTCCTCCTGAAAGCTCAAATGCAGCACTGCCTGATCCCCAGGAAGCCACAAGGACTGCACTCCATAATTTGTTGCTTAGGACAGATTCTTTCTCTTAACACTGGTTTGCTAATGGAAGCCGTATCTCTTCGATACCTTGAATTCTAGTTGGTGTATTTTGATTTCCCCCTGTATTCTTTCTTTCTACTTATAAAATAATGAAAAGATAGTGTACACTGCACACCAGAAAAGGCCTCTTGGTGGAATTTTCCAGCCCCCTGTTCTCTGAAAGCAAGACTATGGACATTGGATGGTATAAGCAGGGACAGTAGAAGAAAAGCACATCATCTCTTTGTAGTGCAGCCTGTGATTTTCAGTGTAATTTTCCTCAGCTTACTCATCCACTTTTATACAAATGTTTTTGAGCACTTCTCTAGCTACCTATGCCAGACTGTGTCATACCTGGCATGTCCCTTTAGGCTGGTGATTTGCCCGTCAGTCAGTCTGAGCTCATCCTGGCTGTGTTGGCTGGATTTGCATTGTTAAATTACCCTAATTTTAAAAAACCCACAAGTTCAAAATTAAATAAATGTAATATATAAAACCAGTAACAGTTACATTGCAGTCTAGAAATCATATAGCACCTACTGCTACATGATAAAATTAACACGTGTGAATGAAAAAATGAGCATGGGTGTTGAAGGAAAGATTCTTGACATGGCAGTTTTCTTGTATTTAAAGCACACACAAAAAGCCCATGACATGTAATCTGTCTTCTTGGCACGTTTGAAAAACAGTTTTGAATTCTGAGGGTTTTTTTTTTTTTTTGTGGAAATGTAATTCCTGTACCTATTCATTCCTTCCAGATATTAAGCATGCTCTTTAGGGATGGAAGGGTGAAGACAGGGCTTGCTAAAAATGGGCAGTAGGTGTGTGTATGTGTACATGTGCATGCACATGTATTTTCCCTTGATGTGAATTAAAAACCCAACAAGTTCCCCAGTCTTAGATTTCTGTTGTTTGCTGAAAACGTGCACCAGGACTTTGTGCCATGTGTACGCTCTCTTACTGCACACTGGGGGTGGATGGGTTATGGACATGTATATGATAATTGACCAGAACATATGCAATGGAGTCAGTTTCCCTTATGCATTTTCCCTGCTGTGGTGTTTCCTTAAGGAAAATAACTCCTGCCTGTGTGTGGATAAGCATGTAGGAAGGGGGAAGGTGGAGACTGGTAGATCTGCATTTATACAAATTCTAGCATTTCCCTGCTTGCATTTGCATTTATCACATATGAACATATGTACATGCTGTCAACAGAGGTGATTACAGAAACTGTGAATGCCCCCTGGAAGGTGAAATCACAAACTGCAGAGGTTTCCTGCCAGAGAAAATGTAGAAATGACAGCACCACCTGTTGTTTAAACCAGAGAAGTGCTTCAAGTTCAGTTGCACAAATATCAGGACAAATGCTAAGAGTAGATTTCTCTGCTCATCCTTGTTTATAATTGCATATACTTATTATAAAATGGGCTATCGGGTGTGGATCTTCAGCATGCATAGGATGATAACCTATGGAACACACGTGGGATGCTTGTTGAAATCATGTAGGCTGCAACACTTTCTTACATACAATGGTGTCAGGGAACTCCATTTTGTATGCCTTTTTCTCAAGGAAATTAAAGAGAAATATCTCTCCCTTAGAGCTGCTAATGACAGATGAAAAAGTGGGAAAGTGTTTGGGACTAGTATTAATGCCTTGCGTTCTGTCATCCAATAAACAATCGATTGCTGATATCAGTTGATAATGATATTGACAACTAATACAGGTTGCTTTTATTGCTATCCATATCTGGATTCCTTTGTGCATCAGAGGAGTTGCTCTGTTACTGGGAGCTCAGTCCTTCTTCAGGGAGAAAGCGTGGCTCTTGGGGGTGTTAAAAGCTGGTGTTAAGTTTGTATAGCAGAATAAAAGTGAACTTAGAAAGGGGGGGTGGGTTCCGACAGATAACGTGTGAGTGTGCTGGTTTCAGTGAGTCTTGTAAGTTATCAAACCACTTTAATTGTGAGAGGCCAGTGCCCCCTCTTAGTTCTTGTTCTAGTTTCCCCATGTGAATTACCATGGTATCAGTGGCTTCAACAATCAGAGAACATGGTTGAAAACCATGTAGCTAGGTCAGAAGGCACCACACGGCCAAGCAAATGGAAGTGCCTCATCGGATCCAGGCTCCGAAGCCGTTGCTATGTTTTAGACCATTTCCTAACATTCTGACATCTAGGAGGCTTGCTTTGGGGCCTTTGTGAATAGGAATTCTCACCCGCAGCATGGACCAAAGCCTGCATGGCTCTCTGAATTCTTCCTCTTCCTTACATTCTCGTCTAAATTTCATGTGCACGCAGGCCAAAGCTGCACCTCACTTTCTGACCATTATACAAAACCACATGAGTAAACTTTATCTCATTGAAGATTGACACCACCTGATGATTTTGATATTGACATCTGTAAATTCAAGAAACTGAAAGCTCAGGCAGAATAGTGAAAGAAAATGTGGAACCAGTGTGAAGTTATAGATGGAAGACAGAAGACATTTGAGGGGTAATTCTTGACCTTTGACAAGTTCTAAGGTGGTTCTCCCAATAAAATGGGAAGTTCAGGTCAGATCAGAAGATTTTGAGGTTTCTTCTACCTATAGTTGTGTGTATGTGATTATGAATTTGTGTTGCTAATATACTATTAGATCTCTGCATTTATAATAATATTTAAAATTCAGGTTTCTAATCTAAATGCAGTAGTAGAAATGCTCTTCCTGGATCACACCAATGACCTCTCTCCAGTCCTCATCTAGCTCCATGATATGGAAGCTTGTGTCTTAGTTCATTTTCTGTTTCTATAACAAAATATCTGAGTCTGGGTACTTTATAAAGAGATTTATTTACTTCATTTTTGGAAGCTTAAAGTCCAATGTCAGGTAGCCTCATCTCTTTGGCCTCTGGGGTGGGCTTCCTGGCCGTGTCATCTATCATGATAGATGATATCATGCATTGGGATCGCATGTGAGAGAGATCACATGTAGAGAAAGGAAGCAAGAGGGAGCAGGCATAGGGCAGGCTTACTCTCTTACCAACCTGTGTGCTCTCAAGGGAACTCATCCACTCCTGCCAGACCTAACCCACTCTACGGGCCAGAATGAATTTCTTCAACTATGATGTAGTCACCTCTCACCAAGCCCCACCTCTTGAAGGTCCCAGCACCCTTCATTGCCGTTACACTGGGGACCAGGCTTCTAGCACATGACATTTTGGGGCATAAACCACATTCAAACTGTAATTGCATGTCACCTATCCTTCATGGAATTCTTTAAAGTCCTCATAGGTGATATAAACACAGCTTTCCTTGGGAAAACACTACCATCCTCTCACCCTCTTGAGCCTACTATTTTAAATTTTCAGCTCATAAACAGGTGATGTCCATCAAGAACATATCCTATTTAATATCTGGTGCCTTCTGAGAGTTGCCCCTCAGAACAGTTTAGACCTGTAAACCTTAATCTTGGATAATTTTTTTAATTCAGGAAATACTTTAAGATGAGAAATGAACTTCTCTTTCTCTCTCCATTTCTCTTTCCTACTTGGATTTTCTCCATGTCACTATTCATGGCAAAGATAGTTCAGTAACTGCTTGCCAAGAATGCACTCAGATTTCTCCTGCAAGCACTTAGTTTTTAAAGTAAACTGAAGTAATAGGAAAAGAGTTTATTGGATTATGTTTAGACTCTCTTCCTGGCATCCCTGGGCTCTTGGATACACATTGATCTGGCTGCTTGCCTTAGCAGACATTTCTTTCCAGGATCTGAAGCTAGGTACAGCTCTTATAGGTAAGTGCACCGTGCTAGAGCTTGGGTCTGTCTCTGGAGTGAAGTGTGCTAGTACACCGGTGAAAGGAAGGAGAAAACAAAGCAGGGGTCTATTTTCGTAAAGTTCATTTTTATTCTGACTCATTTAAGTTGTTGTCCTTAAGAGACAGAAAATAAGTATTGTGATTCTCATCAGAAATCTAGATAAAAGAACGTAACTTACAACATCCACATCATTTCCATTGTTATTTTTAAAATTAATGTATTTCAAGTTCTTATTAGTGAGGAAAATACCAAGAAAGCTTTATGACAAACTTTATAATATGCATAATTTTATACAACACAATGTCACCTCCCAGTAATAACTTGATCTTCATTCTAGGTATCCAACATGGGGTTACAACAATACTCTTGAGGTATTGTAATTTCCCTCTTTCTTTTACAGTACCAGTGATTGAACCCATGGGCACTCTACCACTGAACTACACCCCCAGGTCCTTTTACTTTTGATTTTGAGACAGGGTCTTGCTAAGTTGTCCAGGCTGTTTCTGGAACTTTCAATCCTGCCATAGCCTCCCGATTAACTGGGATTATAGGAAGGCGCCACCATGCCCAGCATGTCTCTCTTTTTTAAATTACGAGAATACCAAGACCTAATCACAGAGGCTAAGACTTGCCTTAATACTCTCGCTATCTTTAGTATTGGAAGCACGTGGTCTAACTTGTAACCTTAGATACTTCTCACTGTATTATACATACAAACAAATATTATTTTTTGCTTTATTGCCCTTTCATGTGTATTTGTGTCTGTGTGTGTATAAAGACATGTTACAGAGTAATCAAAGTTCCCATTAAAAATGTATATTCATAAATATTTCCATGACTTAAGAGAAAAGTGAAATCTTGTAGTTTAGATGAGAATGCATTAAAGTGAAGATTGTGAACTCTTCTCAGAAATGGAAAAGACACTTTAAATAAAAGTAGGAAAGAACACTATAATTACAACCTCTGGTTTCAGGCTGTTCTACATCAAATAAAACCTAGACAGACCATCTAAACATTCTATTAGTGTCTCCCCCTTTAAAAGAACCCATAGAGTATTTATAACTTAGTTACTATAGCCTGATGCATAGTGAGCATCGTGAAGGATACTGCATTGAAGTACTTTGAACATGGTTCACATCCTGGTCCAAGTTCACCCACTCCTCTAGACTCTGTTAATTTTGCTACTTAAGTTACGAATAGTTAACATTTACTGAGTGATGGCTGTGTAGGGGCCAGGCATTTCACAGTAACCCTCTTTTCCTTATTTTTCAGCCAAGTGTAGGAAACTGAGGCTAAATCACTTGCCCAAGGTCATACTGCTGGCAAGTGGCATGGCTTGTACTTGAACTTGAGGCTGTGAGTCCAGGACCTAATTCTTCATCCCCATACTTGAATGTCTCATTTGGGGAAAGAGCTGTATGTCTCATAGGATTGGCTCACATCCTGCAGGCCTAAATAGAATTAATCCTGTGGTTTAATGTCTCAACAGGGATGCTGAGAGCAAAGGAGAGGCTCTTATTTTTAAAACAAATGACTTTGGCATTCATAAAAACACAACTGAGGGAACTGCCAGCATGAGCTTTGTGTGTAAACTTCACTGCCGTTTCCCTGTGCTACAGCCCTTTGCTGCACAGTTTCTCTTGTGGCTTGAGAGAGGGGAAGAGAACTTCAGAGGTGCAACTGCTCCCAAAGCATTGTGGCTGCCGGAGTCTCTAGTATTTACCTTTCAAAATTTGAAAAATAGTGGGGGCATTCATACAGCCCTAACACCCTCTGGGATCCTGGGGGACTTCAAAGCACAGAAATATTCATGGCCAAGTAGGGGAAGGAGAGCACAGCCCCCTTCCCAGAGATGCAGGCTGAGCCAGTCCTTATGAGCTCTGGCCTTCCCGGAGGCCTGCCTTTATTTCTTACTTATGCAGAGTTGTAGGATGTATAAAGAATTCTAAGAAGTCATACAGGGAAGAGGTGACTGATGTTTTCCCACCACAAGCTCCAAGTGTGTGGGGGGCAGGGCACTGTTTCTTGAAGGCCTCTTGGAATGCTAGGCAGAGCTTGAGCATCATCATTATCATCAAGGTTTGGAACCTCTGACTACTTGGCTTCCTCTGCTGCCTTGTTCACAGGCAAGGAAAGGCCAAGAGGCATGAAGAGACCCTTCCGTTTTGTCACACAGCTTATAATACATTGGCGACTCCTGGACAGCTGTCATCCTAGTGTTACAGAGCTGAGACCTTCTGGGAAACTGAGGCAGCACAAATATCACCTCCCTTCAAACCCCAGTTCTTACAATCAAGCCAGAAAGATTTCACGTATGTCATGGAGAGTAATAAAAATGAGTTTATTGAAGGGATAGGAAAAGGAAAAGGGGACACTCTCAAGGGAGAGAGTGAGTCCTCTCGGAGAGAGAGGGACAGTGTGCCTCTCCTGAACTCCAGTTTTATTGGGGATCCCAGAGAAGTTTCCAGAGAATCCTACCCAGGTCCACTTCTTGATTTTTGACTGACAGCAGGATGACCTCAAACTTTCAAGTGCCCACTGCCATGATAATTCTAGGTCACCTTGGCCCATGCTGACTGGTTCTAACTGGATTCTTAACCCTAAATTCTTACAGATTTTATGGTTAGGAGGAATTATCCTTATCTCCCTGAGTTCTGGGATCTGGTCTGTGAAAAGAGTCACGACAGTCTCCTCCTTCAGGGTAATTTGGGTTCCACTTAGCCACATTACTTTGGGCCTGTATTTCTCCTGCAGATAACCGGTAGTTTGCTGAGGAATGTGACATAACCTGTCCACTTAGGCCAGGCAGGCTGCAGTTAAATTGCTTGTTAGAAAGCAATGTGGGGGTCAGCACAGTGGGCCCATTTTATAGACTTATTCCCTTAACCTCATGTTCCCACACATCTGTCTGTCCCCTATCACTAGGACAGCTGTCCTTCTGTGGCACCACTGTGTTGTAAGTTCCTAATGAGTAGGACTTAGCCCTTTGTCTTTTATTTTTTAAATAAAATCATCCCCTTATACATGGGGAATAGCTTGCTAATTGACTAACTTCTGTAATGTTTAATATTTCAGTCTGGTTTTGTTCTAATACATTTAATCCTGTTTCTCACTTCTGAATACAAATTGCCATAGTCTATTTCTTGTCAGACCCTTCTGCCTTTTCTTCAGCTCTCATTTCCTTTTCTTCGCCTCTTCCATTTCTCTCACCACATAAAATCCAAAGTGCTAGATGAATGAAGTTGGTTTGTTAATATGCTGCCAATTCCTTAGGGTATTTGGGTATTTATTGCCACCTGTTGTTCAGTGTTTACTGCCCCTTCTTTTTGAACCTTAATGAGATTTTGGGTAACTATCTTGGATTTCCCATCATGGTTTGGTTACTAAAATTAGTCCAGTTCAGTTTAAAATTCCAAATCTTGTATCTGATTCAAGTCTCTGTCTGGATCTTAGCTTGGACTTGAAACTCCAAGAGCTTATGGTAGCAGGCCACGGGGTCTTCCTTTTCCATACCTCACATTCTTTCCATTCTAGGATATAGTACCTGCACTGTGATGGTCAGTAGGAGGTGCGGTGCAGGATGAATGCCATTTTGCTTTGTAGGGGTGGTGCTGGTTGTTCTTGCTGCTCCGTTGCCCTCTCTGTGGCAAGTATGCAAATGTTGACTTGGGATGCATGAATGGGTGATTGGAGGGCCCTGTTCCTTTGTCTCCCTCTCCCCAACCCCACCATTGTGGAACCACTAGATGTAGAAGCTTTGGCCCTGGATCCAGTGGCTGCTTATGAAGTTAGGCTGCAGCAAGATGGCTAAAGCCATCTTTTGTGGCATCCATTTGTCCCCTGGCATGCACAAGCATTTGTGGCAAAGCAAGTGGTGGCATGCAGCCTGCACCACTGCTTCCCAGTCACCCCCCTGTTCTGTTATTCTCTGCTCAAGTGAGATCAGGAAGTAGGCCCCCAGTAGACGGCTGCCCAGGGACCTGAGTCTGGCCACCAGTTCCTAGGTGCAGTAGATCTTTCCCTTCTGGGAAGGGGAAATGCTTTGTCCCCCCTTTTATGGAATCATCTTGAACACAAACCTCCCACAGGCCAAAGATAAACTCATACTCTTCAAATCCTTGCTATCCACAGGGTGAGAAGGGTGAATGTGGTCCTGGGGAGTGATGGCCACTTCTGCTTGGTCAGCCCTGGGGGAGGAGATCTGGCATCAATTGTTGTCAGCTTTTCTTAACACTCTCTTTAGTATATGGGGAGTTTATCTGTGTTTTCCTCAGTTTGGGGCCTTAGCCTCAGTTCTGGATCATAGGGGAAGCCACTCTCAGCAGTATATAACTGTGACAGTAGGTAGGAAAGGCAGAAAGATCAGGAAAGAATCATCCAGCTCCCTGCAACCCTCCCAGACTTCTCAGTTCTGTTTCTTTTCTTGATTTCACAGTGTTCATTGTTTTTGTGTTCCAGAGGCTCCACACTCCTTTATCTAGTTCATTGTCAAATCGCCAGTGGCCCTGCCCTTGTGTTCTTTGTTAAGCACAGTGAAGGTAGTTGTGGGGTGTGCATGGAGGGCTCCTTGGAGGAAGCTCACTTCTTTGCTGTTTGTGTGCTCCACCTGCATTCTTGGTGGGCTAAAGATAGGCATTTTGTACACGAGACTGATCAGTGTTTGGCAGTTGCCTATGTAAGTGTCAGTTCACACATCAGGAAGGCTATTTCTGAATTCAATTTCCTTTTGATTTGTTTTGCTTTTGCTGCGCTGGGTCTTTATAAATGCTAGGCAAGTGCTGTACCACTGAGCTACACCCCTAGCCCTGTTTTCTTAAAGATATCTTGAAAGTAATCAGAATTATAGGTGGGTTGCTTATCACCTCCCAGTTCCACCACACATTTTCCAAATACATGAGGTAAGGCAGATGTGAAGCAGGGCTTTTACATTACCACCCAGGATTTCCATGTGGGAGGTGGGGAGCAGGCTCTAGCTGCCCCTGGTTGGGAAGAGGCATATAGGTGGGTCCAGCCCAAGCATTCCAGAGCTGTCCCTCACTACAAGTGTTATCTTACAGTCCTGCCCCAGCCCTCCAACACCCTGGCCCAGCACACATCCCTTACACTCCTTAGGTACAAGGTAGCACAGCAAGGCTTACTCTTCCTACAAAGTATATTTTTATTCCATAACTTTAAATTTTACTTCAGGGCACCATTGGTATTATTAGATTTGTTTTAGCAATGGGGATATGTATGTGCTTTAAAACACAAACATCCAAAAGCATACTCTATATTTTTTAAGCCAATCTTAAAACATTGTAGTATGGTTGATCCCCAAGTGTGCAGTCAGGACCTCCCCTTTCTCCTTTTCTCTCACCCTTTCAATAGCTACTTGTCTTCAGCATCCATAAAACCTATTCACAGCTTGGGAACAGTTGAATTCTCCAGTTCCACATCTGTGGAGGCCAGCTCAGTCTGGAAGGACTGCAGGTAAACAAGTTGAAACGTAAAGAGATGTGTGCTCAACCTCCAGCCGAGGCTGCGTCCACGCGCTGGTGCTGACAGTCCTTCATCCAGTGACGACCAGTGGTTGTGACACTGCATAATGCCTGACTACAGGGTGAAGGGCTTGGCTTCCTCTATGTTTTCTTTCTTTATTGCTTTTGCAGTTTCCACAGGATTCTGTTTGTGAGAGGATTCAGTAGCAGGAAGATACTTATTTTTACTTTTGTGATATCATTGTGAAGATGCCTCCTCAAACCCATCCTTATGGACTAGTTGCAGAAAACTGAATCTGCCAAAGTTCCCTTTCATTCCAGCAGGGACAAGGATGGAGTAGAACACATCGAGTCAGTTTTGATCTTCTGTGCTCACATCATCTAATTTCAGTTTTGTGAGAACCCTTCATAGAGATAAGTGACCATCCCCATTTTAGATGTGCAAACAGTGTTCAGGGAAGTTGCCTAAAGCCAGACAGCTAGTTAGCTGAGAAGCCAGTATTGAAGGTCAAATCCAGGTCCAAGTGAAATGCTTATTCCACCATATACGATTGCCTCAGCTGTAAGCTTTGCTTTGCTACTTTAGTCACTCAGTCTCAGGGCTGTGGGAATATTTTGGACTTACCCCATCAGGCTAATGAAAGAAATGGCAAAAAGACAGGAAGAGCCCATATTTGTGAAACCTTTGTCTCAATTAACATTCTTAGTGTAACTCTTTCCCCTTTAAATTTTAAATTGTTGCCCCCCATTTGTTTATTTCTGGCAGTCTGCTTCACATGGATCTCCAGGGATCAGTGTTTACTTGCTCCCATTTGTTGGGTTGCTCTGCCCCAGCCCAACAAGGCCTCAACCTCACCCAGGCCTCAACCCTGCATAACCTTTGGTGTAGACATCTGTTCTCTGGGCTCCCAAGGATAGAGCCCTGCATGAGGGATCTGGATGAAAGCCTGGAAAGGTTACTTTGCTTAGATTCTTTCCTTGAAGTTCCCTTGGAGAAGGAACCAGGCTGGAAATCATTCCAGAACAGTTGTGTTTCATAGTTACAGTGTAATCGGGAGACGGTAATTCATGGCCATTAAATTGCTTCCTTTGAAGTATAAGAAAACCAGAACAACTTTTATGACCCTTTAACCCACAGGATTATACTACACATGAATTAAAGTCAAGTGTGTTATGAACTCTTCCAGGTACCGTGGCTGGCAGGATTCCATCTTCACCCCAGTGCTTATTAATTGGTTGACTTTTAAGTGAAAAGTGGGGTGGGAGGTATCAGAATCTTGGAAAGATTTTCTTCTCATTTTTGCATTTTGTAATAAAACAAATCAGATATGAGAAGCCTTACTATGGTAGCTTAAATAAAAGTAAGAATTATTATTTCTTTGCTGAATCTGTTCAGGAAAGGGCAGCAGAAAAGAATCAATAATAGGCTCAGCACCTTCTAAATGTCAGCATTTTGCATACCTACTTTCATGTAGTCCTCATAGGAATCCTATGATGTGAGTATTACCATTCCCATTTTACAGATAGGAATGGGACAGGGTGGGGAAATGAACAAGTCCCAGGTCTCTCAGTAAGTGGTGGTACCTGAACTGTAGTCACAACCTAAGCCAAAGCATGTGCTTTTGCCCCCACCCTATGTTGCTTCCCAGAACTCACACCCCAAGACACAAAAGAATCAGGAACATAGTTAAAGCCCCATATCCTGGTATGACCAGTTGTACAACAAATCACAGACATTTACACTATTGTATTTGTTCTTAAGAGAGCTTCATAGGAAAACTATGGAGAACACAGAAAACAGAAGTGCATATTACTATTTAATAACTAGGTATCTGATACATTTTATATATAACAATAGTGTATCATAACATCTCTGTAATTTAAAGAGATGCTCAAAGTAGACATCACTGGAAGAACTAAGGTAGTTTTATAGTGCTATAAAAGTACTTTTTTCTTTCTTTTTTTCTTCTTTTTCTGTTTTCGTTTTGGAGAGGGTGGCAGGCACTTGAGATTGAACCCAGGAGTGCTTTACCACTGAGCTACATCTTCAGTCTTTTAAATTTCTTTATTTTGATATAGGGTCTCACTAAATTGCTTAGGACATTGCTAAGTACCTGAGGCTGGCCTCAAACTTGCAGTCCTATTGCCTCAGCCTGTGGTCACTGGGATTACAGGCATGCGCCACCATGTTCTGCCAAAAGATATGTGTTTCTTTGAAAGGGCAATGTATTACTATTTGAAAATCTTATTGATAACTGAGTTGATTAAAATGGAGGTGGAAGAGGGAACCTTCCGAAACTTGGACTGTAAAGTTTGTTCCACTTGTTCTGAGAGTAGGTAACCCATAAGCCATAACACCTATGAACTTTAGCCGCACCTATTTATTAGTGACACATATTACCAGCTCTATTTATTGTCTGGAATATTTAGAATACAGAATCAGTCCTAAACAGATCTGGAGCGGTCACGATAAGTTCCACCACTCCACTAGATGGCGCTGCGGTAGCATAGATACACCTGATGCCCCCCACCAGGGGTTTGAGAAGTAGATAGGAACTTTCTTTTGGAATACCCCAAAGCCCAGTGAAGTGTGGATAAAAGCCCCATGATATGATAGAACTTTTTGCGGTTCAGGTCCTGCTTCCAGTTGTGTGTGTCTACACATCTTCACTTGGTATTTCTTTGCCCCTTTCCCATCTTTTTTTCCTCTATCTCTTCCAGCACATCTCTTCCTAAGGCCTGCCTGCCAGTCTTCTCTCCCATAACCTTCCTCTTCTCTCTTTGATGAGTGTAGAACACGCTGGCATTGTGCATAGTAAACAGATGAGAGCCCTGCAGCAGGACCAGATGAGGGAGGCTTTAAGGGAGCTGGTCTCTTCAGTGGGCTCCCCTTACTGCTTGTCCTTCTAGTGAATTTAGTACTGTCTCAAAAATGATGGCTTTGGTCCTAGCAAGTAGAGTCATAAAAATGGAAAGTCCCCTGCAGTGGGGTGTTGCATATGGGATCTTCACAGGGATCATCCCGAACCAGAGCCAGATGGGAGCTTACAGAGATAATCTCATTTTTTAAAAGTGAAGAAAGAAAGTTTCAGAGGATCGCAGGTTTCCTCCAGGGCTTTTAGTGTTCTGTGCGAGTAGCTGCCAGCTCCCAAGGAGAGACCTGCCATGTAAAGGAAGGCAGCTTCTATTGGAATTATTTATTTTAGGGTCTGAAGTTCTGAAGATTATCAGTCCGGGGCCTGACCTCTGTGTGGTAGTTCGAAAAGAAGATCATGGGAAACATTTAAAATACTTTGAATCTTCCTCATAAGATGTTATCATGGCTGTATGGGATTATTATTGTTTCCATCTTCAAACCACAGCTTGCAAAACCAGCAATCCCATGATGAGAAATAGGCAGACGTCTTAGCTTTTAGCTAGGACAGCTAACTTAAAACTTACCATCTCCAGAACATGACGAATTCCTTATATCCTGGGTTTCTAGAATGAAGCTAAACACTCTTTTCCATAATATCCACAGCAGGGAGAACTGTGAAAACACCTACAACCTAGAAGGTTGAAGTAGGGTTGGCAGGAGGAGAAAGTGCTTATAGGAATCAAACCTGTGGGAGGCAGGCATGCTTGGACCTGCCTGGCACATTTTTCTTCTTGGTGCAGTTCATCTGCTATTGATGTAAATCTTCCTCACTCTTCAGATGCAACACCTTTTGAGATGTCATTTAATTCACACTATGAAGTTATAAGAAGTTCAGGTGTATAGCATTCCACACTATCCCACTGTTCCACTGTCTCCACATAGGAAGGTATTGTTTGGAACCGGCCCAGTATGACACTAAATGTGGTTCTGCCTGGTGACTTTTAGGGTATCATTTGCATTAACCTTGCTTGCCTTCTCTTTCCCTTTTACCTCTTTCCCTCTTACCTCTTTCCCTCCTCTCCCAGTGGAGAAGGAGGGCTGTGGGCTCCTGCCTTCCCTTTTCTCTCTGCAGTGTCTCATAGCATCAATTCTGCCCCCAAACTGAAAATAACATGAAAATTCTTCAAACCCTGAAAACCCTCTTAGACAACAAAGATTTCTTACAGTTTCCCTTTCTCCCTGCCACCACCACACATGTATTTAAATTCAGAAAAGTGAAGGACACTGACCTTCTTTCTTTCATAAGACCTGGGTGAAGTGGTGGAAATATGTTGCTTATCAGTGGGTGTTTAAAACTTAAGTATAACCTTACTCAGATGAAGTAAAGTAGTATCTAAGTTACCTGGATACTCAGTCTATGTGGGATGTAGATTATAGTCTATTTCCCAGTTCTGTAGGTATCACAAGCATAAGATATGGACTTAACAAATACGCACTGATACTAAGTTATGGTAGACATGTCCTTTGACTTTCAGAATCCTACAGTGCAATAGACAAGATGAGTTCACTGAATAACCAGGGATCATTGTCAGGCTTGTAGCCTGGTATTTGAGTTATTTGTATCTCAATTAGTGAATACCCTGAAGTGTGAAACCCCTTAATAACTGTTTTGGCTATTTGCAAAATAAAAAACCAGCATTTAAATATGTGTATGGTGGTGGCAGGGAGAAAGGGAAACTGGGAAGAAATCTTTGTTGTCCAAAGAGGGTTTTCAATGTTGGGAGAATTTTCATGTCATCTTTGGTTTGGGGGCATAGTTGGTGCTATGGGACATTTTAGAGAGACAGGGAAGGTGGGAGCACACAACCTTCCTTTCCCCACTGGGAGAAAAGGGAAAGAGGTAACATCCCATCACTGTCTCCACATCCTCTTTCCATTTATTCTTCCATGGTACTTTTTTCTCCTCTTTCCTCTCTCTTTTTTCTTCCCTTTTCCCACCTCTTCTGGGAAGAGTTGGGGAAAAAAAAAAATAACTCTTATCAGGGTCCTGCCCTGTGTCTCCATCTGTCTAGCTTGAGGGTAGGAAACAGGGTGGAGCACAAGGAACCAGGTAGCTGTCTGTATATATTTTTCTATAGCCTGGCAGTCACAATGCACTCATTGAAAAAGCAGACACCAAGATTTATATATCTTATCATTGTCAAGAATTTTTATTCAGAGGAATTAGTCAAGAGAAAATGTTTTCAGTCAACTATTACTGAGTGCCAACTAGGAATGAAGAACAGTTACACCTTATCTTGTGTATCTTTCTTAACAGCCCTAGGAGGTAGGTAGCTTGTACCCATTTTAATAGCAGAGGAACTAGGATCCACAACTTTAAATGAACTGGCCAGCGCATTGGCTGGTGTCTAGCAGAGTCAACAAATACTAAATGAAGAAGTAAATGAAGTAAGTCATCGAGTCAGGATTGAAAACCAGGACTTATAACTCCAAATCCAGCACTCATTCTTTTATTTGTTTGTTTGTTTCTTTCTTTGTTCTCCTGGAAGGAGAGTCTAAAAGATTGGTAGTATCCTGTATTATTTATTCAACAATTAATGTTTGATTTTGAAATGAGAAGGAAACGTGGGTCTCAGTAGCCTTTACCGCTCTTTCTTTTGCTTTACTCTATAATTATTCATACATTCTTATGCTTAACCTCCTTTTTTCCAGGCTCACCCTTACATCTTTTGTACTACCAAGAGCTTGGCTGTTAAAAATACCCACAGTTTTAGTCCAGAAACTGTCCCCAGTTTCTGGGTCTAGACCCATGTGTAAATCTAGGCTTTGACACTTCCTACTTGTGTAATGACCTTGGGCAAGTTAATTTACCTCCATGGAACTCAGGATCATTAAAATGTGGATAATAATAGAACCTATCTCAAGGGGTTATTGTGAAGGTTATATGACTAAATATATGTATAGCACTTAAAACAGCTCCTGGTACAGGTAGTATATAAATGTGGTCAGTATAGCACTATCAATACTATCATTATATCATTATCTTGTGTGGAATTTTTTCTGCCTTTTTTTTGCAAACCCAGGGCCTTGTGCGTGCTGGGCAAGTGCTCTACCACTGCCACATTCCTTTTGAAGTATGTCATTATCATGTAGTCTTTCCTTGCTTTTTCTTTTAAAGTTTTTTTTTTTTTTTTTTGCATGCAAATGGGTGATAAAATATATGTGAACATAAAATTTACTATTTTAACTTTTTTTTTTCTTTCTGGTGCTGGAATTGAACACCAGGCCTGCTAAGCACATGCTAAGCACATGCTCTACTACTGAAACACAACCCCAGCCTCCATTTTAACCATTTTTAAGTGATCCAGTGGCATTAGTTACATTCACAGTGTTATACAACCATCACCACTATAGATTTCACTACCCTACAAAGAAACTCTATCCCATTAAACAATAATCCTCCATTTCCTCCTTCTCCAGCCCTTGGTGACCACCGTTCTACTTTCTGTCTCTGAATTTGACTAGTTTCCTCAGAATTTGTCCCTTTGTGTCTGGCACCTTTCTCTTAGCATAGTGTTCTCAAAGTTCATCCATGTTGTAGCTGGTGTCAGAAGTCTGTCCTTTTTGTGGCTGCTTAATATTCCATTGTGTGTACAGATCATATTTTGTTTATTCATCTGTTAATAAGCATTTGTCTGTTTCCATTTTTAAGCAAATAATTCAACGATGATTGAATGATATTTCTGTGAACACTGATGTGCAAGTATTTGTTCAGTCTGTGGCCTTCTTTTTTTCTACAGCAGCTGCCTCATTTTGCATTCTCACCAGAAATGCACAAGGGTTCTAATGTCTCCACATCCTCACTATCATTTTTTAAAGAAGATCTGCCCTTGTGGGTGTGAAGTGGTATCTCATTATGGTTATCACATTAGTCTCTTAATAGAAATATTAGCTGGTAAATAAAATGAAGCAGATTTATAAAAAAAACAAAAGACGTCAAACTCTGTTTCAGATGTGAGTTCTTAGGTTGCTGACTTAGAATTATTTACTCAATAAGAATCATGTCTGTGTAGAAACTGTCAGGTTCCCAAATGCTACGAGCTCAGAAATGAAGTTTCATTGTACTTCTGGCCCAGAGTTAAGGATCTCCACATCCTTAATCCAAAGATGGGTAAGAGATGAGTGAGACATTACCAATGTAGGGGCTGTTAGCAGAAACATACTTCCTTATCTTCATTTCTACTGATGAAACCCAGTGAGCCAAGCCTGTAACTGTACTTTTGGAATTCACTGGCTCCTTCACTGGCAGCCCTGCCCCACCTGGCACATCATCTTCCCTGGAGGAATGCCATGCTTTGGATTTCCTTGTCCACAGTTTCTGTTATTGTCAAACCTTTCAGACAGGATCAGGGAGTGTTTGGTTTGTCTGGGGACTGCCAGAATAGTGCCTTTGCATCACCTCTTGTTTGTGCATCTGCCAGAGGAAGATGTCGTCTCTTCACTGTGGTTTAGGGCTTGCAGGTATACCTGGTAAGGGCTGGTCCCTCTTCCAGCAGTTCTGGTTGCTTCCTGACTCTGAAGGTCACTGTCCTCACCTCTTAGCTTGGTGCTTCCTACTTTGTTGTCAGCTGTCTTGAGTTGTGGCTTATTTCTTCATGCTAAAATTCTGGGGATGGGCTGGGGTGACAGTCATCTGGGGATGGTTGTGGGCTACAGCCCTTGCTCACATGTGCTGTTTGTATAACCGAGGGACCTGGAGGAAGTTCCTCACTGCACAGCCCTGTTCCCCAGTTGTCCTGCCCGCCCCAGTCTACATCTTGGTTTTGTCATGGAAAATAATGCCCCCCACCGCCCACTACTGATTCATAGTCAAGATGAAATGCAATCATGTGAGGTGAAAGTTCACTGCTCACCAGAAACGTTACTTGTTGTTCATAATCTCCATCAAAAGCTTATTGAGGAGAAAGCATGCTGTCCTCTGTGTCTCACAGAGGACAAATGTGCTCAGAAGGTGTTTCTGTAAACCCAGTCCAGAGAAAGACGCTCACACTTTTGCCATCACAGTGAAGTTGATTATCCAGGGGTGCATTCATCCGCCAAATCCCCACTACCTTCCATTAGCATTCAGGTGACTCAGTTGTTATGAGATGTCTTCCTTTCTCCTCTTATTCCTTTTGCTTCTCCATTTAAGGGGAGCAAGCTGTCCATATTTGACATCATTAAATGCATGCATTAAATGCCCAGTTGTTGGGGTCTCGGGATATAGCTCAGTTGGTAAAGTGTTTGCCTCACATGTACAAGGCTCTGGGTTCAATCCCTAGTACCACCACCAAAAAAAAAGCCCTGTTATTTTGGGCCAGTGTGTCATTGTCATTTCTTTGATTAAAATCCATGTCCTGAACTGAATTGATAAGGCTTGAAAGAGCCAGAGCAGACTGTGCTGCACCTGTTGGTAGAGCTCCCTGTGTACATCCCTAAAACAGACATGCGGCATGTGTTCTGCACCAGCTGACACAGTCTCAGGGCCAATTCATCAATCAGACTTTCCTGGGATATAGGTCATGTGAGGGCTCCAAAATCTGGGGCATACTCCTTCATACAAAGCACAGAGGTATCTTGTTACAGAATAAGGAACTGGATGAAGTTTAAACTTAAGGCAGATAAACAGATCCCTTTACTCTCTCTTCCACAGGCTTTGGGCTGTGTATGTCCCTGAAGGTGCCCCACATTCAAGACACCCTACTCTGTATTTCGTACGTGGAAGTAGAGGTCTTGTGTCTTCTGTCAGTCACTATTTGTTAGCTGTTTGTTGACTGCATGTGTTCCCATTAGGAAACTAGATAGATAAGGCCCTGGCTAGTGAGTCTATCAAGTTTTCAAGTAGTTAGATCCCAGTGTTTAAAGGAACCCCCATATCGTCTCTACTACTATATTCATGAAGAAAAGGTCTGTTCATCACACACTAGACCCCTAATCTCAGCCAGCCAGTTAGCAGGCATGTGCTTTTGATCATTAAGGTCTGGGGAAGGTGTGAGCTGCTCTGGATCACTTGTCACCCATAGGCCAACAGGTTTTCATTTAGCATCCTCTCTCTGCCTAGCAGGATACAGAAAATCATTTCAGAATGTATGTTCTTGCAGATGCTCTTTTCATCAGAGCAGCACATTATGTGTGCTTTTCTTTTTTTAAAGGCTTATACATATATATAAAGTAAAACCGGAAAATGTATTTAACATTCATTACATTGAACATTGTTAACTGTTATTAGGTATTGAGGAAATTAGACATTGCAGTGGGTATAAATCTCAGTCTAAAAACTCCAACATGCCTGAAATAACATAATTTTTTTTCAGTTTCTGAGTCAGATTCCGCTATCCATTGATGTGGTGAACAACTTAGTCTTCCCTCTTGAGGTCTGGAGTCATCCCCAGGACCTGGCTGTTAGGGATCTCTATGTCCGTCCACAGTTCTGGTGGCTCTGTAATGCTTCCCTGTCATATACTGGCCTCAGGGGTTATATGTCTCTGTCTACCCATGTCCTCCTCCTCCTCCTCAGGAACTCTCGTGCTGCCAGACAGGCAGTGCTACCAGTAGTCAGGGTCCAAGCCCCTCCTCTTGCCATCCTCCTGGACTCATGGTCCCTCCCCTTCCTCCACTCATCTGATAGTTAGCAGGCATGTCTGCTTCTTGCCCTGCCGCCCACTGCCCTGAGGCACTGAGCAGAGTGCTCCATGAAAGAAAAAGAGAGAGAGAATGCAAAGATAGGAATACAGATTAATGTCTCATGATATCATCCAGCCCCACAGTTCATATTTGTGTTTTTATAAAGATTTACTGAGCATGTTGGCATAAACTTTCTGTTTAATTCCCACAGCAGCCTTATGGGATTGTTACTATTCTGTGTTTTTCAGATGCATGAACAGGCTTAGATTAAATACTTAACTTTGAAGTGGGTGTCGTACAGACAATAAATGAAGTAGTCATAGCCTCAGAGTTTGGATCTGGTTGTTCCTGCTCTAGCCAGGGAACTTTCTGGAGCACAGTGTTTCTCAGGAATCACCTCCTAAAGACGTATGAAACCACCTCTGATGTGTAGCATTAACACACTTTATAGTTTGTTTGGTTGGCATTTGAAACATCTAGGAAAATAGTGTACTTTATTTATTTGCAGTTTTTAATTTTTAAAAAAAATTTTTTTTTTTTAGTTGTAGATGGACACAAGATCTTTATTTATTTATTTTTATGTGGTGCTGAGGATCGAACCCAGTGCCTCACGTATGCAAGGCAAGCGCTTTACCACTGAGCCACAATCCCAGCCCCCATTTTTTAATTTTTTAAGGTAAAGACTTACCTGTGCCTTTTTTATAGCATCTTTTTCTTTTTTAAGTTTCTTCATCTTTTGTTTTCTAGATCTCATTATCTCTTACCTATTATTGTGATCTATGGAGGGATAATAACGGGAAGTGGTTAGTGAATTAAACAACGTATCTTAAGGGCACAAAATTTCATTTTATGACTAGGATCTTCCCTATTCTGGAATGAGGCCAAAAATGCTTATGGAAGTCTGTGACTCTAACACATGCCCCACTGGACTAAAACTCAAAGTATTACAGAGCTGCATTCCTTCCCAGAAGCTTTAGGTGAGGATTCCCTTCATTGCCTCTTCCAGCTCCTGGAGGCCACTCGCCCTGTTCCTTGGCTAGGGGCCCCTTCCTCCAGATGAAGATGATTCACCTCAGTCAGGTATCTGGGTTGCAAGAAATATCCTACTTATCCTAGTTCCTGAGATGTGGTTGAGTATTGGAATGCAAATAGAAAATCTACTCCTTGTTTGTGTTGAAGGTTTCCTTTCTAATTATACAGCCATTACAAACCATATCAGATCCAGAAATTTCCTCCAAGGTCCATGTAAATATATGAGCAGGTAGACGTAGGACTGAGAAGGAGATCTCTCACCAGTTTTTTTCACTTAAAGAAAATAAAAGGCAACAAAATACAACAAATGTAGTAGAAACACCACCCAACTCCCTCAGGAATCTAGGATAATGTTAGAATTTATAGAGTTGTGAGGTGTTATGGAAGAGGTCATGGAATCATATGTCTTTTATTTGGTGTGCATAATATTTTGTAAAATTGAGTTTTTATACCTTAAGGCAGAGTATTATGGGACCTGAGTTTTCTATCTTTATTATAGAAAACTTTGTTTTGTTATTTGTGGTAAGCTCTGAATAAGTGTAGGGAAATTGAAAAAGACTAGATACCACCTTCAGCCCCACAGACCCTACCACACCTAAATTGAACTATAAACCTCTGGAGGAAAAATATAAAAACAAAAGAATTGTAGTTGGAAATCAGCACTGTAAGATGGAGAATGTATTTCTCTGATTCCTTCCAGGTGCAAGGTGTAAGACACCTAGCAAGCTAAAGCAAAAGCCTTTAGTTCTTAATTTTCTTACCATGTATCCAACTAAACCCTCCTGTAGCATTGAATGACTCTGTGGTTGTTTATTGCAGGCCTGCTGCTTGTCAGACCCTGTATGAGGCATTGAGCGTGCACAATGAGCTAGCTGTGTGCTACTTGCAGTTCAGTTTGCCTGTAAACAAATAATACCATGGTGCTTACAAATAACAAATAATACTTAGGTGCTTACAGCCTAGTTTAGAGGGAGATAGGCATGATAAAAGTTCACAGTGAAATTAGGAATGAAAAAGAGGAACAGTAAGTGCTGGGGGAGTGCAAAGGAAGCTTGATAATTGGTTCATTTAAAAGACCTTCAGCAGAGGAGGTATCCAAATTTGGCTCTAAGTATGAGGAGGACTTAAGAGGAGAATGGGGACAGTGTGTTGCAGGCTGAAGAAAGCAGACATCATTAAGTGTAGTAAAATTTAAGACTGGTATTGATTATATAAATAGTCTAAGGAGTTATAGAGTCATACAGTTGGAAATGATCTTAGTGGTTTTATCTGACCACTCCTATCCAGGGGATTCTGAGTAAATTACAGTGTTGTCAGTCTTGGTCATAGGAAAACAACCTCAGATCAGCTTAAATGATAAGATTAAGGGCATTTATCAGTTCACAAATCTCAAAAGCACAGAGTTTGGTCAGGCTTCAAGTAGAGTTTGAAAAAGACTCTTGGTAGCAAAATGGCTGCTGAGTGTCAGGTTTCCTGTTGACACACTACACAATGTGGAAGAAGAGATACTTCCTCCCAACTGTCAAACAAAAGTCCTTGGGTTAGTTCTGATTAGCCCAATTTAGGACACATGCCCAGCCTCCCTCCCAAGCCAGACTCTGTGGCCAGAGGAACACCATCTGCTGCTCATTGGCCTCAGCTCTGTGGTTGCCCACTGATGAGGAGGGGGGCCAGCTGTAGGCTGATTGGGTGAGGCCAGTCGGAGCCTACTGTTAAAAGCTGAGTTTGAATTCGACTTCTTGTATCACATAACCATTTCAGTGGGTAGGCCAATGGTGGGAAGAAGGAAGATGGATGCTGCAACACTGTCCACTCACAGGAACCACATGGGTGGTTTACTTTCAAGAAGACAGATGTCACTTGCTGTTGAGCATCTACCACATGCCAGCCACAGTGTTTGGCATTTTATCTAATTATCTCTAATTTTTAACAACAGTTCTTTGCAGTAAATATTATTTGGTAATTTCTGGTTCAGAAAACTGGGACTCATAGGAGAAAATAACTTGAGAAGGCTACACACCTGACATCAGCCAAATTGGGGATGGAACTGGCAACCTCTATTTCCAAAGATTGGGTTTGCCATTATATCTTGATGTAGCTGCTGCCACTTCTGGTCATCTCTGATGTTAGGACTTGGGGTGTATGTGTGTGAGTGTGAGAGAGAGAGAGACAAAGAGAGAGAGAGGAACTGCCTCCTAGTAATTCCTAGTAATTCCTAGTAATTCCTAGTAATTTATTTTTCTTCTGAGTTATAGAGCAGTGACCTCAAACCTAGCAGAATACTATAAAAATAGTTTCCTGGCCTGTACCCAGAAAATCAGAAACTGGAAGTGAGATCTTGGAAACTTTTTTCTTTTTTTAAGTTGCCCATGTAAGAGAGGGATTTAGGACAAAGAGTGAGATATACAGAGTATAAAAGGAAATATTCATAAGCCTTTGAGATGCAGAAAGCACACTTGTAAATCTTAAGCAAAAGGCCCTTGGCTTGTGCCATTGTAAAATGAGAGAAATACACAAATACAGGGAAAACTGGTGTGAAATTTTACAGCTTTGACCTGGCTCCACTCTCAGTCTAGCCCCTAATATAGCCCTTCTATAAATATTGGAACCCCAGCCCAAGGTGGGGCTTCTTACTTTGAAGACAGCCCACATTCTCCCTTGAAATTTGTATCTACCTTCCTAAATAAACCTCTGTCTCTTCCCTTGGCTGGCTCATGATGAAATTCTTTTCTGTCATGTATGCCAAGAACCCCACTGGTCCTGAGTTGAATTACCCATCCTCTCTAGGCATTCCTTGGACTCTTCTCCAGAGACATGTCTTCTCCCATGACATAGAAACAATAAATCCCACATCTGTGTAGACAGGTTTGGGAACGCCTGCTTTAGGACACAGGCAATCTACTTAGAGGAAATGGAAAATACCCAAGTATCAACTTCCCTTATTCTAATGACTAGAGGAAGAAAAGCTGTTGAAATGAGAAAACTTTTCCAAAGGTTGTCTAAAATTTAGTAGGAGTGAGGTTAAAGACTAATGTCTGACCGATCTCTTTCTATCTTCCACATTGCAGACCTTCACATGCTGAAACCTTCTGCACATTTCCCATGGGCATTTGCTTTCTAGGCTTTCTTGTGCCTAAGAGCCAGGGTGTGGAATGGGAAAGACCAAGTTCAAATTTCATCTCGATTATTAAGTCATACAGTCACTTGGGCAAATCTCTTAATATTTCTAAGCCTTAACTTTCTTTTTGGTAAAGTGGGAATAGTGATATATAACATCGTGAGGAATAAGTTAAGAAACATGGCAAGTTCTAGTGAACAGAAAGGTTTTAGTGGTTATTACTTGTTATTAGAATTGTTGAACTTCTCTCGTCCTTTCAAGCTCTTTTTTAGTGTGTTTTCTGGGTCCCTATCTTTTTTTCTCTAATTTTTGGTGTTTTCTAATTTTTCTCTTGAAATATGATTTTGTTCCACTTTCTAAAAGGGGAGTGGGAGGGGGACACAGATACTAATGCAAAACTCCAGATGTCTGACCACATCAGTGAACATAAGGACTGTAACATCAGCATTTCCTTATTCAGCCACCAGTGATGACTAATTTGAAATATAGGGGAACTCCCCATCAGAGAGCTAACTTGTACTGTAACCTGTGCACTGATATTGACATAAAATGCACATGTTTATTTTTGAGAATCTCTTGATTTTCAAATATGCATTTGTTTGTCGTATCTACCTGAACCAGTTTTCTATAAAATATCTGCAAGGCAAGACTGTGACTGTGTTCAGCATGATGAGGTCTGGAATAGCCTGTTGAGGTCAATATTCTCTTTGATGATCCCATGTTATTGCCATTCCTGCTGTTGGGTGTGGGGTAGGCTCCCTTCATACTGGAAGAACCAAGAGTGGACAAAGGGTGAGTTTCTGTCCTTTGATACTGTATAGGGTGGGCTTTTCAGGACAGCAGAGTCTTCATGGAAAACCATTAAAGTGCCAGAATGCTACAAGTTTTAGTCAGCTAACTGAGGCATTTACTATTGCCCTTAGAATTTTTCATAATTTTGTTTATGGTATCGTAATAGTATAAGAGCAATTGTGCTCACTAGGGGACTATGTCACTAATCTATAAAATTTGGACCAGTAATAACAACACGGTTGCATATTACAGAAATGTATTTTGGGATGGTTGGCTTTGATTAAAGTGTCAGAATACAAACTCAGGTACTTACAGGAAATGGAAAATACCCAAGTATCAACTTCTCTTATTCTAATGACTAGAGAAGAAAAGCTGTTGAAATGAGAAAACTTTACCAAAAAATCTTTTAAAGGATTTCTGACCATCTCCAAATCCAAATTCAATGTCTCCTCCTCAATTCCTTGAATAAATGAAGAAGAGATTAAACATATTCCAATTCAGGTGAAATAAATATATGATGTTGGTTGCCTAAAATTTAGTAGGAGTGAAGTTAAAAACTAAAAATGATCCTGAAATGTTTATGATACTCCCTTAATCACTCTGCCAGGGGAGTGTGTTCCCTCATTCAGAGTCTCTCCTATATGTTATTTAAAAATAATCTTAGTACAGCTCATATTTTGAGCCAGGTTTTATTCTCGGCATCGGGGATTCAAGGATTTGCCTTTGAATGATGCAGTGATGGTCTTATAAACAGATAATTGCTTTAATGGGGGCAGATTTCAAGTGGAATGGGAGCCAGAAAGGGCCTGAATCCAAGAGAAACTGGGGAATGTTTTAGAAAAAGAGAATACTGTTGCCGGGATTTTAATAAGAAAGAATTTTCCAAGCAGAGGAAATAGAATATATAAAAGTTTTTAGATATGCGAGAACATGACTTGTTCCTAGGTGTAATTAGATCGCTTGGTATTGTTGGAGCTTAAAATGTGAGGAGGTGACTAGAAATGGGGTAAGATAGAAAGGGAAGAGCCACATATTGAAGTCTGAATGTCTTGAAGAAGAGTAGAAAACTTTGTTTCAGCAGTAATAGGGAGCCAGTGAAGAATTTTTTGCATGGAGGATTATGTAAGATTTCATAATTACTGTATTTGCACTGTAGAGATTAAAGGGAGAGAGATTAGGAGAGGCCACAGTAGTAGACAGTACATTATTCTGATGGAATAATGTTGACTTATATTGGAGCAGCAGTCATGGAGATGGGAGAAAAGGGACAGATTTGAGATTGACTTGGGAGGTGGATTGGACAGGACTGTGGTTATGATTGGGTTAAGAGACAAGAATTGGTTTGCATAAATAATTGGAGGAGCCATTTTGTTAGGTAGAAAATAAAGGAAGGGGAACAGGAGTGAGGTAGAAGTTAATGAGATAACTTTTAGGCATTGATGATTTGGTGCCTGTTGGACAAATGGAAATTATTGTCTAATTGGTGATCATTATATATATTTGAAGTTGAAGAGAGGCGTAGCTTTGAGAGTCATCAGGATGTAGACTGCAGTAGGAAAACGTGCATGGATAAGGATTCTCAGGCTCAATGTGTACAGTGAGAAGAAGAGCTAAGGATAGGGCCCAAGGGATTACCAGCACTTAAGGATATGATGTAAAGCAAATGTTCCAGAAAAGGAGAGCAATAGGTACAGTGAGAGGGTAATAGGAGACCCAGGATGGAAAGACATTATAAAATCTAAGCCAGGAGGGAATGCTGTGGGGCAGGTAAGCAGTGCTGGGCCTTGCAGAGAAGTTGAGTCCAACAGGGTCTTAGGAAATAAGTTCCTGCATGGCCCTAGGGTGTGCCGCTTCAACACACTTGAGAGTGCACATGGCAGATTGCAGAGCAGAGAGGAGCAAGTTGGGAAGGAGGAAAGTGATGCATGGAGACAATTCTCTTTAGGAATTTGGATGTGTGTGGAACGATAGAGAAATACACTGCACCCCTTCCCAGTAAGGTCAAGGAAGATTTTTGTTTGTATTTTAAGATGATATAAATTTGAACATGTTTGTACACTTGGAGAAGGGAAACAATAAAGAGAGAGAGCCTCAGAAATCTGGGATAAGAGAGAAATCATTGTAGTAGGTCCTAGAACAGTGGATCTCAAAGCCTGCTCTGAAACTGGCAGTATCAACAGCACCTGAAAATTTATTATCAAATTAGCCTCAGACCTACTCAGTCAGGTACTTGGGTTTGAGATTCAGCGGCCTGAGTGTGAGCCCCTCAGCTGATTATGCTGCACACGCAAGTTGGAAAAGTGCTACCTTGGAAGAGAAGGTGTGGGATCCAGGGCCCAGGTGGTGGTCCATACACCATGCACAGGGAGTTAGTGGGGAGGCACTTCTACAGGGGACAGGTGCAAATAGATGTTTTTGAAAGTGGTAGTTGGTTTTGAAGTTGATAAAGTTTACTTCAATAATTGTGTAAGTTTTCTTTCCAAAACAGGAATCAGCTTTGTCCTTTGAAAGGGCCTAGGATAAAAGTAGGGTTGATGGACTCCATTCAAATATCATACACGTTTAAGGTTTTGGAAACATTGCCTTCCAGTTGAATTAGAATATGATGCTTCAAGCTGAAACATTCTTTTTTTTCCTTTTCCCCTCCTCATTCCATTTTTGGTGCTGACCCTTTCTCACTGGAAGCAAACTGTTCTACTTACTGGCAACTGATTCCTTCCGACCAAATCATAATAAATAAATAATCATAAAATGATCAAACCAAGTGTTTGGAGATAGTCTTTAGACATTTGGGCGCTTTTCATCATTGATCAGCTGTCCTAATCATTGGATACTTTCAGGAGATTGCTGAAGTCACATCATTCAGAACTAAAATAAGCAAAAAATTTTGAGCAAGCATTTTCATACCATAAGAGACTTATGGATGGGAAATTTTATTAACACTCCCACACAGATGTTTTGGAACAATAAGAGAAAAACAGTACATGATTTTAAGGAAAAATGTCAAACAACCCAAAAATCTTCTGTGGGCATCTGGTTCCAGGTCCCACTGGGCCATGTGCTGGACTTTGATCTCAGGTGTATTCTTAGCTGGCCATAAAAAAGTGGTCATCATTTCATTTTATGATTTCAGATTTGTCGAGAACTTTGATGAAGAAGCAGCACATCAGTGTGTCTGGTTCTTATGGAAAAAATGACGAATCTGCTGGGATTAGCCATTAGTTTTTCTTCTTTTCTTTTCTTTTGATGAAAATGCATTTACAGTGTGTAGTAATTCTAACACGGGCACATTAGCCCCAAGTGTGAGTCTGAAAAGTTGCAACTGAAAACAATGTCTTGAAAGCTGCTGCAAAAGAAGACAGGCAAGGAAAACAAGACACCTTATTTTCAACATCAGCATTCTCAGCTGGTGACTCAGGAGCAAAGATCGAGCTGCAAGTCACCTGTCATCATGCCACAGCTCTTCAAAGATTCATGGAAGAAATGTGTGGTTACATCTCTAAAGGTGTGACTGCAAAAGAAGGAAAGTGAGCCTATTTCTGAATGAACTCTAACACTCCTCAAAGCAAGTCCAGCAAGTCACTTGTCTGAACTGTGGTTCATCCTATAAAATAAACTTTTTAAATATTATAAAAACTATTTGGTGGACCATGCACATTTTCTGTAGTACCTGAATTTTGTCATGGAAACCATAAATTAAATGTGAATTAGGTGGGCTTAGAAAGGAAGGAGTTAAAAAAAAAACACTAAAAATTCTTTTTATAGTTCTCAAACTGACATTTTGTTTCTTATTTGATCAGAAGTGGAGATAAGATGCTACTTTTAAGTGTAAATGTGATCTTATAACTATGTGAAACTCTTCCCACTCTTGAAGATAGAATTATTATCCAAAAAATTATAAGGAAGAATATATCTGGGTTATGTAAAGACTTATAGCTCCACAATCACTATAGAAAGAAGATTACACAATGTTCAAGGTCCCAGTGGCCACCGGTGTGTCCAGAGCCAGCCTGAGAGGGCTGGGGGAGTCTGCCCCGCAAGCCTGGTTGAAGACATGTGCCTGGAAGCAATAATTCTTTGGGTGCAAGGAAAATATAGAATGAGACAAATAGTATCAAATTCTTCCTTTATGCTACAAGTTCTATGTGATCATTTTCCAAGTCAAAGGACAACTTCTTACTTTGAATTTAACCATAAACAACTTTATTGGAGCCAGAACTTGCACATGCTTTTAATATGAACACTAAGGATCATTCTCAGAAGTGTCTGATTTTTTGTCTGTCATTCTTTGCTTTTGTTATGGTAGAGTGGATTGAACTTTTTCTTTCAGATCTGAAAAAATTTTTTTCCACTAGGTACCTTGAGCATTTGTGTTTATAAATGTTTGGCTTCTGACAGCTGTTTTGGGTTCAACTGTGTGAGGCAACCCTTAAATGTGAACTGCTTTGCAAGTGTTTATTCCCTTAAAACATTTCTAATGTAAATGTATATACATAGAAGAAGAATTTTGAAAGGTTCTTCTTAGTTAGGTTTAATTTGTCCTGACAGCACAGTATTATTGAATTCTTAATGATTATGTTCTGGTTGTTTGTCCAGCCAGTTAGTTAACCAGGGGACATCCAGCAGCAGCACTGAGATCCTCATGATTTGATCTCTCAGAGAGCACAAGGCTTCCCGGCCCTGCTCTAGCCCAGTGGACATGCCCACCCACATGGTGTGCTGTCTGTTCTGCCCATCAGAGAATCTCAGTATTTACTTGGCTTACATTTTTATTCTTTACTTAGAGCCTTATTGAGCACCTGCTATAAGCCAGATGCTTTTCTAGGTATCAATGATGTAGGTCTCAGCCAGAGACAAGATTTTTGTCCTTTTAGAGCTTAATTTTTTTGAATAGCCACAGTAGGAGGGTAGCTAAATTTGGGCTCAGCAGGTATTTCTGTAAAGGGCCTCTTAGTAAACATTTTAGGCTTCCTGGGTTATACTGTCTTTGTTACAGTTACTCTGCTCTGTCCTTCTCACACAAAGCAGCCATGGACAACATGTAACTGAATGGGTAGAACTAAATGATAATAAAGTTTGTTTTACAAAAACAGGTGGCTAATGTATCCCAGGCTATAGTTTGTGGACCCACTAGTGGCCCAGATAATGCCAATCCAGTGGGGCAGCATTCGGGTCTGGACTAGGGTTTGCCTTCCAGACTGTAAAGCATCTCTGCAGTCAGCATGGGGCAGCATGTAAAATCACTGATTGCTACATTTGTCATGTTCTTGAATTGTTTTCTCTGCTTTGGGTTTAATAGATTTCCCCACAGTTCTCCATAAAAAAGCATTATTCTGATTTTTTCTCCATGTCATGTGTGTGTGATAAGCAAAAAAGAAACACGCAAACCCAGATCTTGAACTTGGAATGAAGCATTTAATTCCCGCCTCCATCCAAAAACTACTGACATCCTTCCAACTGAAAGATTTCTATTTGCTCTTCATAGAGCCACTTACCTGATGCTGGGCACTGTGTATGGCATGAGACTTTGGTACTGTCCTCAGGGGGTCTCACAATCACAGAAGTCAAGTAGGTGAAATACGTTCTTGCCTTTATTTCCCACTGGTGTTTGACTACCTGTCACATAAATGCAATGGAAAATAAGAGTGACCAGGGCCTAGCCTTGTCCTCGTTGAGTTCACAGTAAAGCAGATAGAAAATACTGCACAATGAAATGCAGTCAAGTGATGACAGCCGATGAGGGAGCCCCGATGCTTGTATTGTTGCATCCTACCTCCTCTGTGTCGTTGAGAAGGCTTCCTAGTATGCCGTGATTTTCATTTGTGAGGCAGATTACAATATTGTTGCTACTTATAGATGAAGAAACTGAGGCACAAAGAGCCCAATGCCCTTCATCTGGTGAGTGGCAGGGCTAGCATATGGACCTCATTGACTGAGGTCTGACTGGAACATTCCTGCTCCACCTCTGGGCCCTGGAAGATAATTCTGCTCTCTACAGATGTGTATGCCCCACCGCCCCCAACCAAAAAAAAAAAAGAAAAGAAAAAAGAGAAGCTTTAAAAACATTTGAATAGTAAACACTGAATTTCCAGCAGTCTGGCTGTCCAAGCCAGGGGACTGGATTTGGAGAATGAGGGGTTTTGTTTTAAATCTGAATTTTGATGCTTTATTAGTTTCCTAGGGCTTCCATAACAAAACACTATGAATTGGATGCCATAAATAAACCCAAATTGATGATTTCTCACAGGTCTGGGCTAGGAGTCTGAAATTAGGTACTGGCAGGAATCTGATCCAGCCCTTTCTCCATCTCTGGAGATAGGGACAATCCTTGGCACCACTCTGATCTCTATGTCATCATCTGGAATTCTCCTTGTGTCTGTCTTCAGGTCACTGCCTTCTTGTAAGGACATCAGTCACACTGGTTTAGGGGCCCACCGTATTCCAATATAACCTTATCTTAACTAATTACATTGTTATGATTTGGATGTGAGGTGTCCCCCAAAAGCTCATGTGTGAGAGAATGCAAGGAGATTTGGAGGAGAAATGATTGGGTTGTGAGAGTCTATCTCCTGATAGGGGTTAACCGAATGGTAACTGAAGTTGTAGGGTGTGGCTGGAGGAGGTGGGAATTGGGGGCATGGTTTTGGGGTATATATTTGTATCTGGCAAGTGGAGCCTTCTCTGCTTCTTGATATACATGTGAGGTGTTTCCCTCCACCACACTCTTCTGCCATGATGTTCTTCCTCACCTGGAACCCCAAGGCATGGAGCTGGACTTCTATGAACTGAGATCTTTGATACTGTGAGCCCTCAAATAAACTTTTCCTCTGCGGTTGTGCTGGTCAGGTCCTTCAGTCACAGCAGTGAAAAAGCTGACTTAAACATATATCTACAATAATCCTATTTCCAAGTGAAGTACAAGGGATTTTGATTTTAGCATGTTTTTTCTGGGGGACTTCATTCAACCCATAACAGAACCATTAGAGAGAACAGGACATCTTTCTTCACCCCTAACCCATACCACAGAGGAGATTCACAAATCTCTGTTGCCACGGGCCTCCTTTAGCATTTGAGTTGCATTTTCCTTCCTTTAAGATTTTTTTGTAGGTAGTGGTGAATCATCTAGATTTCCTTCAGAAAGAAGCTGAGTCTGTTCTTTTCACTGAATGTGAACAGGAAGTGGGAGTCTCCTAGCTGAAAGCAGGTGGGAGAGGGCAGCACAGGCAGCAGTGCTGAAAGAAGCAAGAACTCTCTTGGATGAGGTGATTCTGTCTCATCACAAGGGACCAGCCAAACTCTAAAACACAGACCTCGAGCTTCCTGCCTTCTCTGGAGAATTCAGGACAGTGAGGAAGCTTTTGAAATAGTTCTTGCTTCTTCCTCTCTTCCCTCGTTATTTTTTCCCAATAAAGACGTCTCGTATCCACTCCTGAAGTAGAAAGCCACACTCCATAAAAATAGCTCTTTCCGTCTGGAGACACAAAGAATACCTCAAGAATCAAATCAGCTCTATAAATGACGAAAATGATAAAGAGCAACTGGAGTACTTACTTTTTATGGGACTATTTGGTTGAATTTTAGTTTATCACAATTGTGGTTAATCTCTACTTATATTTAATTGCCTGCAGACATTAGGCAAACATTTTTGAGCACCTTTTATTATGTTGGGTCCATGAGAGGAATGAAGATGGATAAATCATGATTTTTGCCTAGAGGAGTTTATAAATTAGAAGGGGAGAGAAGATGCATAAATAATAGGACCAGAAATGGGTCAGGAAACTTAGAAATTCTGTTATTACATTGCTCTGGATGTTCAGACTTAAGAGTTTACTTTGTTATTCATTCTACCAGTATTCGCAGAGCTTCTACAGTGGACCAGGCACCCTGCTACATAAAGATTGTAAATGGCAATGTGACAAGCAAGAACTCTGGCATGGGACTGGCTGGCCTTGCCCTGCCTAGGTGGTACTGGCTTTACCTCTGTGGTCTCACATCCTCCTTATCTGTATAATGGGGACAGTGTTAACATCTACCACACACACACACACACACACATGAACACTAACACACAGATTGAGAGAGATTGTGTACGTGTGTGTGCTCACAAACCAAGGACACTATAAAATGAGTGTGTTGCCCGCCTTTCCATTCCTGCTATAGCCTCAAAAATACACCCAGTAAAAGCAACGAAGATTATGGTATTTTATCCAAATAGTGCATTTTGCAATAGATGTATGCTTTAAGCTGTTTCTGCTATAGCTGAAAATTTTGTTTTGTTTTTCTCCAGAGTCATCCACATTTTATTAATTTTCCTTTCTGTAGCTAAAGGCAGCCATGGGTTCTGTGGCCATGAGGTTGTTCACTCTGTGTGGAAAGTTAGATGCTTTGAATGATAAATGTTGTGGTAATTATAGTGGCAGCAGCAAAGGAATCATCATTTATTTATTGAGTACCTACTTAGTGCCAGGCATTGTGATGGGTGGTAATACACTCCATTGCTAAAGGTAAGGCCGGACTCCTATAACAAATGATGGAACAATAATTTGGCAACTCTAGAGAAGATAGACATTTATTTCTTCTTTACCAATAGTTCAATGTGTGTTTCAGGTTGGTGGACAGCTCCCCTTCATTCCTGTTATTCAGGGCCCAAGTTTTTTCCATGATATTTTTTCACCATCTCTTATGGACTTCTCTTCAAAGACTTCATCCAATGAGAAAAGAGCAAGCACAGAGGAGGCAGCCCAGAGTCTCAAGAATAGGCCCAAGAATAGTTTTTAGTGCTCTTGTTAACTAGAGTCCTAGACCAGAGGCTGGGACTGACTCTGGTGTGTCCCAACAGACCACGTCCTGCAACTTGCCCCAAAAACCAAACAGAAAAGGTGACAATAAAAAGCAGGAACGGAATTTATTCAGTATAGCCATAATGGGAAAGTAAGGAAGACCAGGTGTCCTCAGCCCTGTCTTCAGGTGTATCGACAAGAGCTACAGGTTTAAACAAGGAAGCAACAGAAGCAGGGGGCAAGAAGCATGCATAGTCAAGCAATCTCCATCAAACTGTGGTTTGGTGGGTCATTATCTCAGTTCTGGTTTTATGAGGTTCCGATGGCTCCAGAGAAGTCTTTGCCACTTGAGGGGACAGTTCATTTCCCTTCATGAGCCGATTGCTCCTGCTTAGGGGGGCAGCCTCAGGACCCATCATAGGCTAATTGCCCCTGGAATCATAGAGTGATCTGCCTACAAGGCTTGCTGTTCTTGAAATCTTGAAAATATCTCAGTTACTCTTATCTTAATAACTTCAGTCTTGAAGGGGAATGGGAGAGACTAGGTAAATTTAGCACTAATCAACCATGTATTACCAGTTTTTAGACAGACACTCCCTGAATGATTAACACATCTGTTTGCAGAGTTGAGCAGGAATCTGACCCAAAGTTTAAGAAAGGAGACAGATACAAAATGAAGGCAGAGATGTCAAGCTTTTATGCTGCTTTTGGTTACCCAGTGGACATTAATAGATAGTGTAAACTATAGGCTCAAGTGAAGAGTCAGTGCTTATAGCCAAAGCAGTCTGTAAGTCTTTATTACACTCAGAGTCCATGGGAGAGAACTCACTCATTTTTATGCTTGATTCCAAGGGATGAGAAGGTACCCAGATGTGTTTTAGGCCTATGCCTTAGGAGGAGGGGCAAACGTGTGTTGGTAAAGAATGCCACACCCTGCAATGTAGACCTTATTCTGCACATTTTCCCAATGCGGAATTTGAACTTTGAGGAGTTGCCCGAGATCAGCAGATTGTACGTGGGAGGGTACGGGTTCTAACCTTGTAGTGTCTGATTCCAAAATCTGTGTTCTTTTACCACCACAATGCCATTAAGCGTTGTGTCGTTGTTATAGAGCCCGTTAAAGTTTCCAGTGCAACTTTGCATACATTAACTTGCTTATAGCTTCAGTAGCAGATCTCCACCCACCAAATTGGACTTTCCTAGCCAGTTAAGGGCATTTATGACCTAGTAAAAAAATGAACATTTTGCACAATGCTAACGAATCAAAATTGGTTTCCTTTCCCAGTTCTATCAGTAGATAACAGGTGAGGACAAAAAATAATCTGGTCTTAGGGACTTAATAAAACATACCAAGGCATGGCCTAGAGTCAGATGTATTCAGATCAATGCCCTCTGCACACTTGGTACAGTTATAGAGAAATCTCCTTTTAGCCACTTACCAGATATATGATCTTGGACAAATTTTTTTTCTTTTTTCTTTTATAACATTTTTTTTAGTTGTAGATGGACACAATACCTTTATTTTATTCACCCATTTTTATGTGGTACTGAGGATCGAACCCAGTATGTCACATATGCCAGGCAAGCATGCTACCACTGATCCACAACCCAGCCCTTGGGCAAGTTTCTTAATCTTCCTAAGCCTAAGACTTCTCATCTGTAAAGTGGGACTGATTAAGCCTTCTTCCCAGCATTATTTCAAGCATTAGTAGTCAGGTAAGCAATGTACACACAAAGTAGCATCTAGTTAAATGGTAGGTGTTATTAAAAGACAAAAGCAATCCCAGCACCATGAATTGAGTGCCTGCTATGTGCCAAGCACCAAGGTAGGCTCTGGAGAGTCAGTTATGAAAAATAGAGTCCTCAAGAGCCTCAAAGATATTTTTAGATAGAGTGACAACCGATACTAAGGTTCCCTCAGGAGGAATAACCCAGTCTAATCAAACTAGAGTGTGTGTTCTGTTAATAGATAGTGTAAACTGGAATGGGACATAGCCAGCTCGGGTGCAACGAGGTATTCAAATGAAACACTGACGTTTTTATATGTTGTTTTAATAGTCCTTATGATAAGTGTCAACAAAATAATACTTTTTAGAGACACTTGGTTTTTACACACACTTTGAGAGGTAATAAAATCTCCCATTAATGTTAATAGCATTCTGACAGAGCGAAGACTTAGTGGTGTGACAAAGAGTGAGGCACCTTGCTCTTTTCTTAATGTACTCTGAATTTCAAAATAACACAGAGGAATGCTCTCAGTATTTATTCAGGGATTTGTGTGCACATTTAATAGATACCATTTATCTTTAGCAAGGGAATCTATATTCCTGGTGTCTTTTTTCCCCTTGGTTAGTTTGGATTTCCTCAAACCCCTTTGCCCTTTGAGGGCTGTGCGCTATTAAGTAAATGAACAGAGTGTAGTTCTGAGTTTGTGCTGACTGATTTACAACAGGATGGCAAACGCAGTATAGAAACAGGGTCAGACAAAGACCCAGCTATGAAACTCAGCTGACGCCAGCAAGGGAGGCTTTGCTAGGTGGCATTTTCCCCTCTGGTAGAGGGAAGTCTTGGCTGAGGCCTCAAAATCATGTGTCCTTTAAGTTGGCAGAACATTATCATCATTATTATTGTCAGTGGAAATTGTGCAATTGTTGTGATTAATACTGGCTGCTTTTGTTATGTTCTGACTGCTGAGTAGTCATTAATTAGATTATTATATTTCTCACAGCAATCCTGTGTTAATTTTAATTGATACCAGGCTCTCAATTTCTTAGTTTAAATAAGAAATCTAGCAGTTATTTTTATTTTGTTTTGCCTCCCCTCCTGGCTTCAAGAGGATTCACAAGTTCTTGTGGTTTTTAAAGAACAACAGAGATCAGTGTAAACAGTACCAGGGCAACACATTATTAACTTTAAAAAAAATCACAGTAACGCACTTTTTAGAGGTTGCTTTCACAGGACGTAGCAGCAGTCCCGGAAGTCTGGAAGTCTCACAGTCATTGATGTGATGGAAAGAAGGAACCTTTCCTCCTAAAGTCAGTGGAAGTAAGCCTCCATTGGTGAATAGTAAGGGAAAAAAGAGCTGGAACCAAGAAGGCTGAAATTCACAACATAGGAAAGACATGGGTAGCATGGAATTATTAAATGGAATATGCAGTGTGCTTTGTGTCTACAGTCTATGCTTGCGGCATATGTATCATTTGATCCATTATATAGAAGAGAAAACTCTTTCAAAAGAGTTAAATAACCTGGTCCAAGGTCATTAGATTAAAAGGCACCAGAGCTGGGATGTAGTCCACGTGTATCTGACTTCCAAGTCTACATGCTCTGCTTTGCCTAACACTGGTTTACATAACATGCATTGGTAGCAAAATTTATTTGTCCTTGAACTTCCTTCACCCCTGCCTGGGATGGTGTCCGTTTCAGTGTAAGGTCAATTCTGCATCATTTTGTTGAAATGAAAAGTTCTAATCATTCCTTCTTTAAAAAAAAGAAAAGTTTGGCCTTAAAGGACAATTGTCATTTTAGTGGTCTGATAGAGGGCATTTCTGGCGTACACAGCATAGGCAAAGGCTCAGAGCTGAGGAGAAGTCACGGTTGCTGGGAGGATTAAAGTGCTCGGAACTGTGGCCCAAGATTGTTCTGACAGCAGCATGTAGATGGAAACAGCAGCAAACCCCGGGCGCTGTCAGGGAGTGGAGAAATCTAGATTGTCATACATTTGGTTCAAGAGTCATACAATTTGTCACAGATATTTCCTAGGGCATTGAATAAATATACACTATTCTGGTGAAGGGTGCAAGGTTTGGGGAACTTAAGGAACACCTTTGGCCACAAGGCAGTTGTTCAAAAATTAGAGTGAATAGAAGTGGTGAGTAAACAGTGGAAATATGGAAAGATTAGTTCTGAAGCTCATCTGCGTGTTACTTAGCCAACCATTCCCTAAGATCTGACTTCTCCTATGGCTGTTTGGGTAAATTAGTCACAGTGGAACTGTTTTGGGGAATGATGCATCTATATACAATGAGTGTTGCACTTAATACTCAGGTTTTGATCTGTTACTTTAAGAAGAAATTCTTAGGTTATACCTGCCCCCTGATCTCAGGGGCCCAGGAAGTCTGTGTCACACAGGTTTTCAGAGGCAATCTCATGCTTTTCTAAATGTCCACTTGCTTTCGGCTTTTCCAGGATGGCTTGTTTAAACTCACTGTACAGATATTGATCACCAACTATGTGCCATGAATTGTTTTAGGAATTGATCAAGGAAAGTCCACATGTACAAATTAGTGTTTGGAATACTGAGCTTTCCAATTTATTCTTCTGGTAACTTGTCCGTAGCTTTAAAGACAAAAAAGACTCTTCCATAAACATTCAGTCAAGTTTGAAATGGCTGCATTCCTACCAAACAGTTGAATATATTATGAAGTTATATTAATAGAAAAGTAAATGAGAGTAAGAATTATGGTAGAATAAGGTCCTTTCTGTTTCTTTCTCTAAAAAATCATCTATCAGCCTAGGATGGCAAAGAGAACGAGGAATAGGAACACAATCCTACTTTTGATGAGACCAAGAGTCATCTATAGCTTTGAAGTCCAACAACAAAAATGGAAAGCAGTCGGAGGCTTGAACTACCAGGGCAGAGCTAGGTGAGGACTGAGTGCCTACAGAGTTGGGCATCCATAGAAGCAAGCTCTTCCTGCAGAACTCTGGAAAGCCTCAGAAATTAATGAACCTAGGTGCTGAGGAGGATGGGGTGATGTGTGTAGCTTAAAGCAAAGGAGTGTTCAGAAGACTGCATAAAGCCCTTTCCTACAACCTTCAGAGTGAGGTTTTCTGGAGAGAGGCACCAGGCCCCAGCACAGCAGAGGCTGGAAATGAGGAGGAAATAGTGATTACATTGTCTCAAAGTCTGTCTCCTCAAAGGCCAGACTTTAGCAGCCAGGATTATGCTCTGCATTGACTAAAACATTTCATTGCCTACAAAAGAAGATTGGAAGGAAATGTTCCATAATTTTAAGTCGCAATGGGACAACTGTTGGTAATCTTTTTGTCTCTGTTCTTCATATTTTATTTAATGCATGTATATTCTGTCCATGCCAGAAAATAGTAAAATAATACAGAAAATAATAATTGTGATAAAGAAGGAAACACTCCTGAAGAATCATCCTGCTTTTTTTGAAAAATTAATAGACCTTATATTTTGGAGCAGTTTTAGGTTCACAGCAAAACTGAGTAGAAAGTACAGATATTTGCTGCATGTTTACCCCTTGTCCACTTACAGTCTCCAATATTATCAACATCCTCCACCACGGTGGCACATTTGTTATAGTGGATGAACCGACACTGATGCATCATTATCATCAACTTTATCATTATGGACCAAAGTCCATAGTTTACCTTAGGGTTCACTTTTGGTGGTGTACGTTCTGTTGGTTTTGACAAATGTAGGATGACATATATCCACCATTATAATTTCCTACAGAGTAGATTTACTGCCTTAAAAATCCTCTGTGCTCTGCCCACTCATCCCTACTCCCCCACCTGTCAACCAGGGATCTTTGCATTGTCTTCAGAGTTTTTCCAGAATGTCATATAGAGGGCTGGGGATATGGCTCAGTTGGTAGAGTGCTTGCCTCGCATGCACAAGGTCCTGGGTTCAATCCCCAGCACTACAAAAAGAAAAAACATTCACTCAGAATGTCATATAGTTTACATCATATAGTATAAAGCTTTTCAGGTTGGCTTCTTTCACTTAGTAATATGCATTTAAGTTTTCTCCATGCCTTTTCATGGCTTGACAGCTCATTTCCTTTTAGTGATGAATAATATTCCACCATCTAGATGTACTACAGTTTATTCATCCACCTACTGGACATCTTGGTTGCTTGCAAGTGTTGGCAAATTTTTTTCTTTTGTTTTTATTTGCAGGACTGTTTTTATATGCAGGATTGAAACCAGGGGCACTCTACCACTGAGCTACATCCCCACACTTTTTCTTATTTTTTATTTTCAGACAAGGTCTTGCTAAGTTACTGAGGCAACCCTTGCCATCCTCCTGCCTCAGCCTCCCAAGTGGGTGGGATTACAGATGTGCACCACCACACCCAGTATAAGTTTTGGCAATTTTGAATAAAGCTGCATTTTATGTGATTCCATTTTCTCTCCTTTGTTAACACATCAGCTATACTTGTTTTACTTTCTTTAGTGTTTCACTTACAGTTGGCAATACATACTTAGAACTAATCCAAGTCCACTTTCAAATAACATTAACCTTTTTTTTTTTTTTCTGTGTGTGGTACTGGGCATTGGACTCAGGGGCAATTGACCATTGAGCCACATCCCTGGCCCTATTTTGTGTTTTATGTAGAGACAGGGTCTCACTGAGTTGCTAGCACCTCGCTGTTGCTGAGGCTAGCTCTGAACTCACGATCCTCCTGTCTCAGCCTCCCAAAGTGCTGGGATTACAGGCGTGTGCCACTGCGCCCGGCTTAAACTTTTTTTATACCAGGAATTGAACCCATGGATGCTTAACCACTGAGCCACATCCCCAGCCCTTTTATGTTTTATTTGGAGACAGATAAAATATAAACATTTATGTTTTATTGGTCTCGCTAAGTTGATAAGAGACTTGGTAAATTGCTGAGGCTGGCTTTGAACTTGCAATCCTCCTGCATCAGCTTCCCCAACCACTGGGATTACGGGTGTGCACCACTACGCCCACAACATTAAACTATTTTATGGGTAATATGAATACCTTATAATAACAAATGTTCCCAATTCCTCCCTCATGCCCTTGTATTATTGCTATCATTCATTTCACTTATACAAATGCATAAATATGTATGTATGTATAAATAATTGAATACATTGTTGCTTTTTATTCTTTTGAACAAATTGTTAGGTCAATTAAGAAAAAAGTTTTCTATTTGATCTCCACTTTTTCCTTCTCAAGTGCTCTTCCTGTATTTGTACATATCCAAGTTTCTGTCCTATATCACTTTCCTTCTCTCTGAATAACTTCTTTTAACATTTCTTGCAAGGTATTTATACTGGCAACAAAGTCTGTTGATTTGCTTTTGTCCAAGCTTTTCTTTATTTCTTCTTCACTTTTGAAGGATAATTTTGCATGATTCAGAATTCTAGATTGGTAGATATTCTTTTCTCTTTCAAAACTAAATATTTTACTCCTCTTCTTGCTTGTGTGGTTCTGAGAAGAAGTTACAGATTCTCTATAGAAACCTTTTTTTCTCACTTTCTCTAAATTATTTTAGAATTTTTCATTTATCTTTGATTTTCTGATTTTGCTTTGTGGGGATTCAACCACTAAGCCACATCCCCAGCCCTATTTTGTATTTTATTTAGAGACAAGGTCTTACTGAGTTGCTTAGCACCTCACCATTGTTGAGGCTGGCTTTGAATTTGTAATCCTGTCTCAGCCTCCCGAGCCACTGGGATTACAGGCATGCGCCACCATGCTCAGCTAACTCTCTGAATTTTAAATATGATATGCCTAGTACACTTTTTCTGACATCCTGCTTGGTGTTTTCTAAGCTTCTTGTGTCTGGTTTGGTGTCTGACATTAATTTGGAGGAAATTCTCAGTCATTATTATTTCACATATTTATTCTATTCCTTTCTCATTTGCTTCTGGTATCTCCATAGCATATCACATTTTTTATAGTTGTCTATAGTTCTTGGATATTTTGCTCTGTTTATTTCAGTATTTGTTCTCTTTGGCTTTCCATTTTCAAAATTTCTCTTGTCATATATTTAAACTCTTTAGAGATTCATCACTCAGTTCTATCTAGTCTACTAATAAGTCCATCAAAGGCATTCTTCATTTCTGTTGCAGTGTTTTTGATATCTAGCATTTCTTTTTTATTCTTAGAATTTTCATCTTTCTGTCTAAATTCCATTTTTTCCTTAAGTATTGTCTACTTTTTTCATTAAAGCCCTTAATATATTAATCAGTTTTTAAAAAATTTACGGTCTGATAATTCCAACCATTCCTGCCATATCTGAATGTAATTCTAATGCTTGTTTAGTCTCTTTAAACTGTGGGTTTTGTTTTTCAGTATGCCTTATAATTCTATGTTGACAGGTAGACATCATGAAATACTGGGTAAAAGGAACTGCTGTGAATGGGCTGTTAGTGATACTGATAAAGTGTGGGGTCTTTGCCTTTCAATGAGCCTGTGTCCTGAACTGTGAACTTCATCAGTGTTTCTGAGTTTTCTCTTCCTTAGGTGGTTCCAGATGGCTGGAGGGGGCTGAGTTTGGTAGTTCCCTAACTCCAGCAGATTAGGCTTTGGTTAAACAGTTTCTCCTGAGGTCAGGACTTATTAGTAACAGAATGAATATTCTGGCATTTTTCAAAATTATACCTTTCCCTTTCACCTTCTGGGAAGCAGCAGGGGATTTTTCTCCAATATTTAGTCTGAGAACCTAGTAGAGCTCTTGGTGGTAAAACTCACAAAATGTTTATGTCCTCTGGAATTTTTAACTCAGAGACTTGTCTACATTAAGCCTCTAGCAATTTGTCAGTTATAGTTCAGGTTTTCCTACCCTGGTACTGGTACCTGTGGAGGCTTCTGTCAGTCTGATTTTGGGGGCCAGCAGTTTGTCCTGTCACCTCATGTCTCTGATAGAGCCAAGAAGAATTATTGATTTTTCAGTTTGTTCTGCTTTTTGTATGTTGTTAGGATAGAATAGTGATTTCTAAGCTCCTTACATGCCAGGCTGGAAGCTGGGAGTCTCATCCTGTTTTTAAAACAAGACTTTGAACATTTTAATTTTTCTTAACACAATGCTACCAACAGAAACTGTGTAGCAATCCAGTGGTTTCTACTCCTAAAAGAATTTATAAAGAAAGACTTCATGTCCTAGCTAATAAAAGTTCCTTGATTCTTTTATAATTCATGTAAAAATCCAAATTTCTGGCAAAACCATAAAGTATTGCCTTTCTTTTTAAAATATTTTTTTTAGTTGTAGATGAACACAATACCTTTATTTTATTTATTTATTTTTATGTGGTGCTGAGGATTGAACCCAGTACCCCATACTTCTAGGCAAGTGCTCTACCACTGAGCCACAACCCCAGCCCTGCCTTTCTTTCTTCCTCCCCTCCTTTTTTTGTTACATGTTTAAAGTATCATACCCAGAAACAAGCCTGTTAGAGGCATTATCAAGAATACTGTGTGATTTTTTCCCCTTATATGAATAGTTCTAGAAATTTAGTGAAACACAGAGATGATTGGTTTTGCAGCTATTGAGGGCAAACTTTGGCTCAAGATTTTGTGTCCCTATTTTCTCTTTACTAATCAACATGACCAATATGCAGGGTTGTGTTTCTCCTTCTTTTCCTTCCACTTCATCTAGCTGACATGTTGATAGGAGCTTGGCCAGGCTGCCTGGCAATGGAACCTAATGCCATGTGGCTTGTTCAGTTGGAAAAGATGTTTGGGGATAAAATAACCATGTGGACAACACTGCACAAGCTCTTCAGTCACAGAGGCAATGACCTTTAGGAGGAGCTTAGCAATTATCTAGACCTTGTCCGTATTTCATAATTTTAGTGTAAATACTAGAAAAATTCTATTTCTGACATCAGGATTCTCTAATTATTTCATGTTTAGTAATTTTGCAAGGTAAGTGATAAAGTAAGATGAGGAATACCTGAAGCAGTGAGAAATTAAGCTGCTTGCTTGAAGTCCCAAGGGTAGGGGAAAAACAAAGTAAAAAATGAGATTTGTCATTTGCAGTCCTTGGAGCTCACCATGAAGTCAGTTGTAGTTAAACATTTTCCCCACCTCTTGATTTAACACCAATGCTTTCTTCAGCCAAATGGCGGGAAATCTCATATGTAAAGCAAATGAAAAGAAGCAACTGGCCCGTATGGGAGGCTTTGAGGTGTGGTGTAGTGTGGGAGTGAGACTTTGAAGTCAGGTGCCCTGGGTGCTCTGGGCCTCATTTTCTTCATTTGTTAAGTGAGGATAACCATTATAACTATGTATTATGGCTTGAATATGATTTGCATCTCCCATGGGTTCACTGTGTCTTAAGGGTTGGTTTTTAGGAGGATGCTATTGGAAGGCGGTGGGTCATTTGGGAGGTGAGACCTAGTGGGAGGTGCTGAGATCAATGGAGAGGGGTGGTGTCTCCTGAAGATGGCTCTCTTGGAACTGTTTGGCAGTTCTTTAGAGGATTGTCATCACGGCCTGAGTTTGGCTCCTCCCACAGCTCTGTGTCCTGGATCACTGCACACACATTCTGCTGTCTATCATCTCCCAAAGCCAGAGCTGTGTCATGCTATTTGGACTTTCAGACTCCACAACTGAACTAAATAAACCTCCTTTTCTTTATAAGTTGTCCACATCATATATTTTATTACAATAAGGAAAAACTAACATACTACCTTATAGGGTTGCTGTGAAAATTAACTAGACAGTGCCCAGCTATAGTAAACCTGTAGCCTGTTCATTCTTTCATGTATGTATTCAAAAACTTTTATCAAGCAACTTTCTAAATTCTACACACTATTTTAACCACAGGACTGTGACATTAAACAAAACAGAAATCCCAACTTTCATGGAGCCTATATTCTCATAATAAATGTTAATTATACTAAAATGTGTTTAGGAGAAATAGGTTCCCTACTACTAATACTTCCTGTGTCTGTTTGGCTTCAAGGGTTCCTGAGAGGTGAGTGTGAAAACCACCACACTAGGTCGTGCATCTTAATATCTGACATTTTTCAGGTTAGAAAAAAATGGAATTATATGAGAATGTTTGCATTTTCCATTACCAACCTAAATTCTTGCAGAAATAACAGGTAGGAGGCAAGGATAATTCCTGTGTTGGAGTCTAGTTTGGAGAGCTAATTAGTGACCATCTTGAATGCTTACAGCTCTTGTGTCTTGCATAGCATCTTATGCAAACTCATAATTTAGGGTGAAAAGGTGAGAAGGAAATTGGTATCTGAAGTGCTGACAAGATAAAATGTGTTCTTTAAAGACTTATTCCCCTAAAAAATGAAGTTATGACCCAGTTACTTTCTCTTAGGTGATGTGAGTGAAGTGGAAACCTTAAGAAAAGTGTTTAGTTGAAAATTATGTTCCTATGAATCAGCTTGACTTTCTTTATATCAGAAGAATGTGTGTACACAGCTCTGCTGAGAGGGGTGCAAGAGAATGTCTTTGCTGTAGTGTTGTAATTAAGAGTAGATAATGAACTCTGTTTTAGGATTTATGTGGAGGATGAAACTCATAGCCTCACACTTGCTAAGCCTTTGAGCTGCACCTCACCTCTGTCTTATGATTACCTTTCATTGTTTTGCAGATACCCACAAGTATTTAAACATTATCCAACTCTTCATTTCCTCTGGAATTTTTAAAGGCAACCAGTAGAACTTCAACAAATTGAGTTAGTTTTAGGGGTAGGTGGTTAGATTTTTAAATTGTTGCTATTTTAAGGGGCTTCTCACTACACAGGAGACATTGAGCATTCATATAGAACAGGTCCCGTGACAGGTATGAATTTCAGAATGTAAAAATGCCTAATTCTTCCGTCCTTTCTCCTTGAAAAAGTAAAGTATAACTGGAAAAATTAAATGACTCCTCCAGATATGCAATGATTCTATATATTCAGGATTAAAGTAATTTATAAAGCTAATTTTTACCTTTTTTTTTTTAGATGGATTCATTTCTATCACTAGCACTATCATTTCATTTTCACGTCAGGATCATTTTCGTGTCAACCAGAAAATGTTTTTGTCACTTTAGCCAAGTTTCTGCTTTCATAACAAAGAGCCAAGAATAACAAAGCCATGTGAATCACAAGCATTAGTTAATAGGCTTTTTTTCCCCTATAGACATCAACCACACAATAAGGGGAATTCAAATATGTTTCTTAATAAAATAACAAACAATTATATTATCATAGACCTTTGGCATCAAAGTCAGATATGCAAGAGCTAAATTTATGAATACTAAGCATGTAGTTCAGTTCACTGATTAAATTTTGTAAGTCAATACTGATTTCCCTCTGGATTCAGATTTTACCTGCATTATTTTGTTTCATTAATTTTTTAAAATAAGTTTCTTTGTCCAGGGGATTCATGTGGAAAGTAAATTTACTCTTTTTCTTCTTTTCTTCTCTATGCATATGCTTTGTTGTTTAGAGAAATGAGCCATTGGACAGGGAGGACAGTATTGGTGTAAGTCAGGCCGGCAAAGGCTTTTCAGCCTCCATGTGTCATGAGAACACCTTGAATGATGGAGAAACAAACAAGATACTTTTCTTAGACTTAGTGTTGGAAGGTGTTTAAGAAATCATCTCATTGGTTACCTCCACGCGGCTCTCCTCCCACCTTTTATTTTATAAAAAGGGAAACTGGGACGAGCTGCCTTATTTCCCAAAAGTCCCACAACGGAGTTAGGACTAAAACCCTGTTTTTTGATTCTGTCTGTTATCATTATTGTACTATACCAACTTCCAAGATATTGATTCATCTACTTGAGAAAACCTTGATTTGGAGCAGTCTGGAACCATAGAATGTAGAGCTAGAATGGATATTATGGGTCCTGTAGTGTTCCTCCTCAGGGTGAGATTTCCTTTAACATTTCAGGTAGATTTTTATCTAGCCTCTGCTTAAACACTGCTTCATGGGGCAGCCCACTCAAGTTTTCAAAGACTTTTTGAAGGGTGATGCCAGATCTACTACCCTATGATTTCTCTCAATTTGTCTCAGTTCTTCTTTGGGACCACAGAGCACCTATGAGTTATCAGTCACTGTGCCATATGTAGAACTACAACGTCAAATAAAATGTAGTTTCTTCTTTCTAAAAAGAACCTTAATGGGTAGTAGGAGAAATAGAAAAGCAAATCAGCAATTTATGGTCCAGTGGGATTAGTATTATGGGAGGGATAGGGACTTTGTGATGGAGGAGGAGAATCTAAGTCAAACTACAGGGTGAGGAAAAGCACCCTGTTGGAGGTGACCTTTGAGCTAAATTTTGGAATATAAGATGGATAGATGAAACAAGGCAAAGGACATTTCATATAAAGGAAAGAGCCTATAGGAAAGCACAGAATCATCATCAACAGGCACTTTAGAGAACAGTACAATGTTCTGCAGGACTGGAATAGGGAGATTTGTGGCCAGGGATAGGGAAGGCTTGCAGGAGCCAGTTGTGAAGGGCATTAGTTGATAAATAGTCTGCACCATGTTTGACTGTATTGTCAGAATATTGATTTATAGATTCAGCCCTCTCACAGTGCCTTCGAATTTAACTCATCCTGCTTTGGAACATAAGAAACATCAGAAAAACCTAGATTCAATTTCAGACACCACTGTGAAGTTTCTCTGAGCCCTCGTCCCCTACTGTGCAACTTCTCTGGGCCCTCACCCCTTCTACTCTAAAATGAGGATGATAGTTATCCCTCCCAACTTCTGTGGTTATGAAAGACTGTGTACAAGCACCTCATATGGTACCTGGCTCTGTGTAGATAGAAAAAAAAAAAAAAAAAAAAAAAAAGGCTTAGGTCTCTGACTTACCCTAAAGTCTCTGTAATAGTTATATTCAGAGTCCCTACCTTGGCTACTCTGAACTCCAAGATTAGGCTCGGATTTTTTCTTGCAAGGTTTCTATCATTTTTTAACCTGACCACACAATTGCACATTTTGAAATTAAGTCCAAAGTAAATGTTTCCCTTTATTACTTCCTAAGGAGTGAGAGAGAGAGAAAGTGATTGGGAAGGTAAGTTATAGCTTTTCCAGATGTCCTACTTTTAGCAGACAAACTAAGAGTCAGATGATGAAGATTGTTGGAAGAGAAAGAAAGTAGACAGAAAAGTCAGGAAAACTGTTGGATTTGATTGATGCATATGGAGGAGACACTATTGATATGACAGATAAATTTTGATTGAAGTAGAGTTTTGAGCCTACTCAAATACAGAAGCAATATATCTGGAGCAGAGGGTTTGCATCAGTCAAAACAGATGTAAGAAATATAGCAATGCTAAGAAAGATCCAGGGTGCAAAAGAGAGTTACTTGCAGTGAAGCAATAGCTCCAATTAGAAAGATATAAAAGGCATGCCAAGAAAAAAAGTTGAGGTTAGAGAGTGAGGATGGCCACTTTCCAAGGAGAGAAGAGAAATATGGAAGAAGGGAGTGAATTCAGTGAAGTGATGGGAAAGAGAAAAGGGGAAGTTGAATTATGGAAATAGGAATAGAAGGGTGATATGGAGGCTTTATTTGTACATCTGTTCAGAGTAGTGGGTTTTTTTCTTTCCTCCTCAACCTTATACTCCTTATTTATTATTTATTTATACTAAATAGACAAGTCTAAATTGTAACCATGGGAAAATGAAGAAGTCAGAGAGAGATGAGCCTCTGTGAATAATACTCAATTTCAAAGAAAAAACTTGTCCGTAGCTGAGAGTCTTCTGTATACCTTTGGATTTAATTCCTTTTCATAATTTTCTGTACCAGTTCTTTTGAAAATAATTGTCTAGTGCTGCAGATAAACACATAATCATTTGATCTGGTGTGATTTGTCTTTCCTTGCATCTTCACTAGCAGTGTTATTCTGCAGATTAGTTTCTGTTTCAGTGAAATTAGAAACAGACTAATAGCACCATGGGCTGGTGATTATTTTCACGGGGTTTGGTTCTTATGAGGAGTTAACATCAAATATGTTGAAAAAACACGCAGGGTAGCTGAACTGCCTTACAATGGGTTTGCAGTGTTCAAACCAAGTGATGGTGGCATGAGGGACAAGCCATTGCCCAGCAGAATGTCATCACTGGATGAAGTCAGAGCTTGAAATGAGAAGGCTGGCAGCGAAAGGAAATCAAAGAGTTCTTACCACCTTCTCCTGATCCTTCCCAGAGAACCACAGCAGGCTCATATCCAACAGGTAGTAGAGGAGGAGGAAGAGAGAGACAAAACAGAGGGAGGGGGAGAAAGGGATACTTGTGAACTCTAGTGTTTTGTAGGCCTCAAAAGTAAACAGATGGAACTAACTCCATAAAAAAAATAATAATGCTCTTCCTGCCTAGATTGAGCACTCAATACATTACAGATACCATTTTGTTTCCTCACATGTCTCAGCTTGGATTATCTGTCCATCCACCGCGAGCCCTGAGGCTAACATGTTTTTGTGGATGAAAGTCTCAGATGTTTACTGACAATCTGAGCATGTGCTGGACTCTGAGGAGGAGGCAGCCACAGTGAATCAGACAAACATGGCATTTTCCTCAAATCCATTTATTTAAAGTGTGTGTGTGTGCGCACACACATGCATGTGTGTGTAGGGCATACTGTGTGCCACAAACATGTAGATGCTACTGTAGAAAATGCAGTGATTTATTTATATAACTTTCTGATAATGAACATTTGACTTATTTGCAGGTTTTTTGTTTTTTTTTTTTCATTTGCAACGTTACCGTGGACATTCTTTTCATTAAGTGCCTCCTGGAACACATTGGCAAGAGGTTCTCTGAGCAAAAATAATAAATTACAGCTACCTGTACATAATTGAACCCTAGGAATATAACATTGAACCAAAAAATAAAATATAAAAGCAAGTTGTATAATGAAAGGTGCAGTAAGTTTGCACATATAGGAAACCAAAATTATTCAAAGCCAAATGTAACAATGTGCTATTTAGGGTTACATGCATGTGGGATAAGAGTATTATAAAAATGAGGGAATAAGAAACACCAAATCAGAATAGCCCTGGAAGGTGTCAGAGGAGTGAGATGGATGGAGCACAAAGGATATTGTACTGCTTATCAATACTGAAGGTAGCAGATGTTGTTTCTTCAGGGGGTGGTAGTTAAATGAAACCTTGACATATTATAAATATTATAGCATAATACAGCAGTATAAATATAACATATTTATGCTATGAATATGTTTAATTTCTCATTTAAAATAATTCTTAAATGGAAATGTGGATCATGTCCTCAAGGAACTTACCCCTCATTGAAAAACAAAAGACATATCAGCAAATAAATGCCACAAAGTGCTTAGGAGATGCAAGTCAAGGTTCAGTTACTTGTAATTCAGTGGTAGAGATTGACTTTTTCATAATTACCTTCTATTTAAGGCAGAATGTGGTAAGTAGGATAGTTAATGTTTGAATAAATTGTCATGAGGGTATATAGAAATACATTTAATGGAATGTTAGGAAAGTTTCTTGAAAGAGATGACATCTAGTCTTAATCACAAAGGATGAGTAAAATTATGTGAGTTCGATGGTGAGAAAGGCATTTTTAAAAGAGGAAACACTTTGAACAAATATATAATACCACATGTGGGCAGGACATGACTGAGGAATGTCAAAGGAGACAGTGTAACTGAAATATACAGCAAGTGTTGTACACGATGGAAAGATAGGCTGTGGGTAGATTATGGTAGCATTTTAACATTATCCTAAAGCGTTTTGTCTTCATTCTGCAACTACTGGGCAGATCTCATATTTCTCTTTGAAGAATCAAATCTATTCTTAAGAAAGATTTATCTAGTGGCAGTTTAAAGAATGGATTGGGGAAAACATGAGGCCAGAGAGACTGTCTCAGAGTGTTGCAAGCAAAAGATAATAATAAGTAACAGCAATGGAAATGGAAAGGAAGAGATAAATATGAGAGTGACATGGATATGACCTGGTGGGTGGCTGATTTGAAATGAACTACCACTTTCTTTATCTTGCCCTTTTTCTACCTTTTTGCCTTGGCCTATTCCTCACCACCATCTCTGTCTGTCATCTTGATTTATGTGCTATGTATTAAGGAAATGGGGTGCCAACTGCATTTTAGCTACCATCTTTAAATCTTTGGGAAAAATTAGCAACATTTGAACACTACGAATATTTGTACAAGGGCAAACAGTAGAAGAACTAAGGAAGAATTAGGTTTTCTTAATTACAGTGTTGATTCCTCAGAATATTGACCATTTATTTGTGATTTAATTACAGTAGTTAACATGTAAAAATGGGTGATACATTACATGTTAATTTCTTTTTGCTTAAAATTACTGTCAATTTGTCTTTTTAAAAAAATTATTCACAGTCAAGAGGATTATTAGTTTAAAATGTTAAACACAAAATCCATCATTTATTTCAGTAAGAATTGTTGAAAATTGGGCCGAGGTTCTATTGTGCCTTAGTAGGTACAATTTACGAAACACATTTTAATGTTATTGCTGAACTTCTAGGCTTCTTTTTTGAGATGTACTGTGGTTGAAGAAATATGAATGGTCAACAAATGTATGAAAAAATGTTCAACATCTCTAGCAGTTAGAGAAATGCAAATTAAAACTACACTGAGATCCCATCTGACTCCAGTCAAAATGGCAACTATCAAAGAATACAAATAACAATAAATGTTGGTGAGAATATGGGCAAATGGGTACACTCATATATTGCTGGTAGGACTGCAATTGGTGCAACTACTCGGGAGAGCAGTATGGAGATTTCTCAAAAGACTAAGAGTGGAACCACCGTTTGATCCAGTTATACCACTCCGTGGTAGATATCCAAAGGAGTTAAAATCAACATTCCAGTGACACAACCACATCAATGTATATAGCAGCTCAATTCACAATAGTTGAACTATGGAACCAACCTAGGTGTCCTTCAACAGATAAATGGATAAAGAAAATGGGGTATGTACACAATGGAATATTACTCAGCCATTGATAAGAATGACTTTATGACATTTGCTGGTAAATGGAAGGATCTGGAGACTATCATGCTAAGTGAAATAAGCCAATCCCAAAAAACCAAAGGTCAAATGTTCTAATATGTGGATGCTAACACGCAACATGGGATCAGGGGAGAATAGAAGTTCAGTGGATTAGACAAAGGGGAATGAAGGGAAGGGAGGGGAGTCAGGAATAAGAAAGACAGTGGAATGAATCTGACACAACTTTCCTATGTACATATATGAATACACCATAGTGAATCTCCACATCATGGAAAACCACAAGACTGGGATCCCAATTAGAATAATATATACTCCATGCTTGTATAAATATGTCAAAGTATACTCTACTGTCATGCATATTTAAAAAGAAATAAAATTTTTTAAAAAGACAAAAGACTCATTGTGGAACATAATTTGTAAAGTATATGTGGGATGTTTTGTTGTTAACTGCTGTTCATTTTTTAAAAGTGAACCCTACTTGTTAGCTATTTTTCTTGAGATTTGCTCCCCCCCACCCCCTCTCTTCAGAGTAAATATTTTTAGTTAAAGATTTGGTTTAATTGGTATACATATCAATATATAATCAAATTTCCCAATGTGGTAAATTTAAACTATAGAAGAAAGGGAAAAAAACAAGCTAATCTTATCTTGCTTTGTTTCTTCTGATACACTGATAATAATTTGTATTATGACTGAAGAGATCTAACTATATTAAATTCCTCTTTGGAGGAAATAACAACACTTTACCCAAAGGTGTTTATTTGTATCACTTTCTGGGATGTTTTGGGAGATTTTATGATTACATGCTTACTGAGTTCCTTTGTTTTAAAGTCTTACAGCCTCCTGCTCAGCCTGTAATTGCTACCTACTCTGTCTGATAATTACCTTTCTGCTGGAAATCTAGTGACTTACTACAACTAAAGATATTTAGTGTTCATCTGGGTACAGCACCTGGATGTGCACCATCCCCTGCTTAAGGAAAGGTGGTTGGGTTGTTCAAAGATGTCACTGGGACACTATATTCTATATGCACTTGAAGGTGTTTGGGAAGTTCGGGCTTATCTTTGTAAGAAGAGTTGTTACAATTCTGCCGCAGTGCACAGCCACTGCTGTATCTGCCTTCAGCTTAATGAAAACCTGATCTGTCTGAGTTACACTATCAAACAGTCATAATGCACGCTGGCTTCCTGTGTTTTTTTGCACAGAATACTAACCGTCCTGGAGCATGCCTTTCACTGGTCATTAACTGCATTTGGGGAGCTAGAATCACATTCTCAAGTTAGTTTGTTGAGAACAATGGTGATAATAGCACCCATCAATCAATACTCAATGTTTACCTATAGGCTGACTCTTTATTCATTTGTTTCTGACAATCAACTTTTTGATTCATTCACATTAGGTTGATAATGGACTGCACTCTCATCAGGCAGCCACATAAAATTATCGTATCGTTTTTTTCTATTCTTGCCTATCTTTTCCTTTTCTTCATGACAACCGATATATATACTGACAGTCAGTAACTCCTATGCTTCTCTTTCCTCCTGGCCTTTGGAACTTCTTTGTTGTCAACTCATTTGTCCTCTTAATCCTCTTCTTTTCATGTTGTATTTCTTTCTGTTTCATTTTTGCTCTATTTCCTAGTGATCCATACATTTCAATGTTTTAAACTTCTCTATTATTGATAGCGCTTGGTTTATTTTTTCCCCTTCAAATAGGCTTTCCAATAATGATCTTTTCCTTCAGTTTTATTGGGGTATAATTGGCATACAAAATAATCTTTACTTACAGGTATTTGTTTTATTTTCTTTGAAACCAACATTTTTTTCCTGTCATTGATAACTTTTTTTTTTTTCAGAAACAGATTAATTTTCATTTGGGCTATTATGCAATTCATTGTCTTTGAATTTGAAGTTGGAAACATCACATATGCAAATTCAGTTATGTTTGCTGTTAATTGCCAAACTCTTCTTCCTTTAGCAGATATGTTCTGGTTTGCATTTAGATGTTGGGGGAAATGAGTAGAGAATATGTGCAAAATAAAGTTGGAGGGAAAGAAAGGATCATTTGGAATTTTGTTTATTTATTTATTTATTTATTTAGGTATTGGGGATTGAACTCAGGAGCACTCAACCACTGAGCCACATCCCCAGCCCTATTTTGTGTTTTATTTAGAGACAAGGTCTCACTGAGTTGCTTAGTGCCTCGCCATTGCTGAGGCTGGCTTTGAACTCGCAATTCTCCTGTCTCAGCCTCCCTAAGTGCTGTGATTACAGGTGTGCGCCACCGCGCCCAGCTGGAATTTCATTTTTTACTAATAATAATTAAATCTATGTAACTAAACAAAAGGGGAACTTGATTCTTTTGTTTGTGATATTAAGCAGGTTGAATCTCACAAATTAGGAAGTTCAGATATCTCTTCTTGGTGAAGATAATACTGAACGATAATTAAAAAGGGCAATACAAATGAAAAGGAGAGAGTTTGAATGGTCAGAACACAGGCAGCAAAATCACACTCAATACTTAGGCACTTTGTATAGTCATAAAAAGTATTTTAAAAGTTATCTGAAGCATATATGTGCCAAAGATGCAACAACTTTTGACCACTACAGACTCTGTCTGGTGTTTTAGGTCACCCACTCCCTAGATTTGCAGGTCACATAAGAGTGAAGCAGAAATGATGTGCCTCCCTGTTTTCCTTCAAAACTTGTATAGTTTTTATATAAATGTGTTGTGTATCCTTCTTCAGTTTCCTTACACGTTCAGTGATCTTGACGGTCCATAACAAATAGCCATCTAAGGTGCCAGAGTGTCCAGTACCTAGCCCTCTGATTGTCAGGCTACTGATGAGTGACTGTGAAATCCATCCCCTGCTTCTCTACACCCACTGTCCACAGAAATGCATTCACCATGTAATAGGTGGAAAAGAAATATGAACTTGAATTTTAAAATAACTAATTTAAATTCAGTTCCAAGGGAAATTGCACTGCTTAGCTCAGTATGGAAAGAAGATATGGAAACACACAAGCATTTAGTCACCTCCAGAGTGTAGCCATATTTGGCAAGCCCATTGACTTGGCACAAGCAGTGTAACTTTATATCATGGTTGTATTTTGGGTTTTGAGTGACTTATGGTAGTCTGTTATATGACAGCTGACTCAGATGATGGTGAAAACAGAGAACTCTGGAGCTGAAAAAGGTGGTGAGTGCCCTGGGTGATGCTAAAAGGCAGGGAGAGGGCCATGCAACCCAATCTGCCCAGTGGGCAGCTTCCAAGAAACAAGGTGGTCAGAAACTCCAGGACTAATGTGGCCACATTGACAGAAATGTCCTGTACTCAGATACCCCTTATACAGATTACAACTTCACATTCTTCTAGGAACTCAGATATATGGTTTGGTGATATATATATATATTTTTTTCACTAATTCCAAGATTCCCAAAATTGGAATCTGTTTTACAACTAATAACCTGACAGAGTTCAACTGTTAATGTTTTTTTCTTTGTGTCCTTAACATAATGATGCACCTTATATTTAAGAGTGTCTCAGAATTGATGCCAGGAGTCATTCTGAGGTCTGCATATCTTTTCTCAGTTAATCCTCACAATACCTCTGGTTTATCACTTTCTGGTCAATTCTGATTAACTTTATTTTGGGGCTCTTGCTAATCAAAACCAATTGGCCAATGGTGTAGAAATGCAGGCTCATGTACCACCAAGCACATTTCATCCCATGTAAGTCAATTTATTCCCTGATGATTTTAAATATGAGGAGGTAGAAACAGGAGTAAGTAATTGGGTCTCTTTGGGGAGGAGATGGGAGGAGGTTTCTTTCTGTTTTGTCTCTGATCATTCCATGTGTAAATGACCACACATAACCATGACAAAGTGTCAGTGCTTTGTTTTCTCTTTCTTTTTTAGCCATTTTCTCTTTTGTAGCTGATTTATCTTTCCAGCCTGCACTGGGGGTGAATATCCCTCTTTTTGTGGTGCTAATTTGGGAATGGTGGCTGCAGCTGGACAATGGGAGAGTGGAAGATTGAGAAGTCATTCATTTTACTTTCCACCTCCCAAATGGTCTTCAGTAATCCTCAGCAGTCCTTCCTGCAAATGATCAGAGGGCCCTGGAATAGCTGTGGGCTCATGTTTCTAAATTGATCTGACAGGTTAGAATGCCACTCCATATTATTGTGACTTACATTTTGACAGAATGACTTACAAAGAAATATGGCCAATAGTCAGGGAAATCATCTTTGGCTAAGGAAGGCTAAAATTTGTCAAAATGGGAAAGAAACATGACATTTTTTACATTGTTATTGGACTTACTTGGAGAGTGAAATAAGGCAAAATGGTGAAAGGGACAGTGTTTCTTCCTCCTCTGTTCCTAGTGCTGTGCAGGCATATAATTGGCCCTTAGTGAATAAGCAAGTCTCTTTTTCATGGCCCCAGGGTACAGCACTATGTCTGCTGAGGAGGTTATCTTGACAAACTGACCTTTAACCTTTGCTGATGTCTGAGACCATGTGACTATAGCTTATGAAAGTCTGTTGAGTTCTTGGCCTATCTTTCAAGAAGATAGAAGACAGGATGCTAACAGTCTTTTGTTAAAAGGCTTGGAGAACCAAAGGACATAGTGAATGTGCAGTGCTTCAGCATGTCAGTGGAGTTGAAATAAATGTTCTTCTCTTGGACAAAACATTTCGGTTTTCATGAGGATGTTTCCTTGATGAAAAACAGTGGGTTTAATGGCGTGACTTTTATGTAGCCTCAGCAAGTGGTGGAGGAGTGCTTTGAGGTCAAGTGGGTGCATAACATCTCAAGACCCTCCCAGCTGGGGGCTGGGATTGTAGCTCAGCGGTAGAGCGCTTGCCTCACATGCGTGAGGCCCTGGGTTCGATCCTCAGCACCACATACAAAGCAGTAAAATAAAGACATTGTGTCCATCAACAACTAAAAAAAAAATTTAAAAACAAAACAAAACAAAAAGACCCTCCCAGCTGTCCTCTCCATATATGCTTTTTGCCTGCATCCAGCCGTTCCTGTGTCTCCTTTCTGGTTCTTCAGAGAGAAAAGGTGAAATTTTGATATTTTAGGCAGTACTATCTTTCTTTGTTGTGCTTTTCTTCTCCTTTCCACATTTAACAACATGGAGTGAGAACAGGGCTTGTCAGTCTTTCAAACCAGGGAGAAAACCTGGTGGGCATTTTGTTCTTCTTCCTGTGGCAAACCTTATGATGTCCCTGTTCCTTTTACTTCTTAGTGTGTTGTCTGATATTATCAGATGTCATCACCTTCAACTTTTGAAAGCCTAGGTATTAAATTTATTCCAGGTCTCGTCAATCTAAGGAAAAATAGAAATTTTTAGAATTTATAATGAAGTTGGTATTTCTCACTATGACATATAAGGAATGGGAAGTTTGAGTTAGACTTGTGATTTTAGATCCCTGGTACTTCCCTTGGTGTCCCTTTAAGGAGTTTTCTCTGACCTGCCCCAACCAAGTTAATGGCCTGTCTGCTGGGCACTAAAATGGTGTGTATGTGATTTTTTTTTTTTCCCTGATATTTTCGTGTCCTGTACTAGTCTCAGAGTTATTAAGTGTAGGGTTCTCATTACACCTTCTTATAGCTCCAGAACATGGCCTATGAATCTTCTTTTTTTTTTTTTTTTTTGGTAAGATCAAACCCAGGGCCTTACACTTGCTAGATACCACTGTATCTCCATCCTCTTTTTAATTTTATTTTGAGACAAAGTCTCCATAAGTCAGTTGCCCATGCTGGCCTCAAACTTGTAATCCCCTTGCTTCAGCCTCCCGAGTAGCTGGGATTACAGGCCTGCACCACTGTGCCCAGCTCAGCAGCATTTTTTGAGCACTCAGTATATTACACTAGTTCAATATGGCTCCCCTCGGCCCCCAATAAGAATAAAATAGAATTTCTACCCTCTTAGAGCTCAAATATAAAGAAATAGGTGTCCTATAGTGTACCCAATGCTGGAGTGGATGTGTGGGTGCACAGCCAGGAAGTCTTTCTTCTCCCAAGGGGAAGGTCTAATAAAGGCTTCCCCCCAAGAGAAGAATTTGGCCCACGACCTTAAAAAGGCAGTGGTAGTTCAGTGGGTGGAAAAGAGAGGAGGCCATTCAAGGTTGAGGGACCTGCCAGCCCTGCAGAGACTTGAAGGCATGAAGAGTAGAAAATCCAGAGGACAGCTTGAGAGGGCAAGCTCTGGAGAAGAGAAGGGAGAAGCTGGGGTGGGGGGGCACATCCACACTCAGCAGCCAGCATCTCTCCTATAGGCAGGGGAGTTGTCTGTCTTTTGAACAACTTCTGCAGCTCTTTCTTATTCTTTAGAGTCCTACCACTTACCCAAAAAGTCATCAAACTTTACTTCAGCAATGTCCATTACCAAAGGCAAGATATATTTAATCTACTTTTCCAAATTACCTCCTCTCTTCACATTCTACAGAATTTAGAGTCGGGGAGAGGATCTCCCTTGCAGATCCCTGTCCGGTACTCCAAGGGAGTGCAGCTCCCTGAACTGGTGTTCTATTTTACCACCAATTTAGGAATCTCCTCAGGAGAAAGCTTGGGAATAGTGCCCCATATGTATGCATTAAGTGACTGGTTTAAAATGGTACCAGCAGAGAAGAAAAATGATCAAATTGTGTCCTTGTATGGAAGCCCTCCCTCCCCCTAGTCTGTTCTGTGTACCCAGCCTTTAAGAGTAGCTAGGGGAAGAAGAAGGAACAGGGTGGGGCAGGGATGGAAGACATACTTTATTTTCTTTTTTATTTCCTTCCATATTTCTGAAAATAAAGAAGCGTGCCTTGAGGGATCATAAGAGGGACCATCTGACCTCAGCCTAATTTTTTGCAGCTTTTGCACCCCATAATTAAAGCTGTGACTCCAGTCTGATCCATATGATTTCTTCCCTGACTCCTACCCACTGGACAGTGTCTACGTATCAGATCTGCACGGGCAGCCACAGGACTGTCCTGACAAGGCACCCCAACCCTCTGCCCATCTGCAACAGCCCTGGGTCCTAGTCCTGAAAATACCTTCTGAGTTTCACTCCCGAGATGTCAAGCACCATCAGTACAAAAAGCCCTTGCCTGCCAACCATTCTCCGGGAGAGAACATTCACCTTAATTTTTACATAGTAAGGGTAACCGTAGAACAGTCTGGAATTTATCTTTCATTTGGGAATTACATTAGGCAGTTGTTGGTGATCAGTCTTAACTTTCACATGGACCATTTTTCTGTAGTTTTCTTTTCTCCATTAGCTTGATGGGAAAATGCAGATGATTTGAGCCACACTCTGCTACATTCAATTCAGCCTCAATCAGGTGATGTATACCACCTAGCACACTGCATACTGGAACTAAGACAAATTACAGTGAAGAACACTGGCATTGCCCCAGGGGTGAATTTCTACACCAGTTACGTGCAAAGAGAATAGTGAAACTAGATTATCATGTAAGGGAACATGTTTTGGAAATCTAAGCTGCACAAAAGAATTTTTAAGTGAGATCTAAAGGAGAAAGTTGAGTTTATTGTGATAAACTTTTTAGGTAAGAACATGTCCAAATGATATTTGTAAAAGAAAAGACTTATTGGAAGAGCTATAGAAACCTACAACAATATATTATAATAAATTATTTAAGAGTATCATAGTAGTTCTGAGCCTCAGGATGTGTGTGGGAGGAAGATTAAACAATGAAAACTGTGTTACAGAGCTTTCTACTTTATACATATTTGACAGATATCTATAGTAAGTGCTTTTTCCATCAAATGACTTTAAAGAGGCGAAATGCCAGGTAATAGACTCAGAAAAAGAACAATGGACGAATTTGTGAATATCATTCCTGTTTAGCTTTCTATTATCAGGGACAGTTGTTTAAATATAATAACTTCTGTGATGAGTAAAGCCCTTAGGAAAGGAAAATGTGGGTGGGTTTTAGACAGCAAGCTTGTTATCTAAAGAGGCTCCATTTGCTAAGTTTGGCACTTCGACCTTGGGAGAGATGTAAAACAGCACAGTTTTCTGATTGCTATTCCCTCACTTATGATACTGGCCTTGATGTTGTTTTCAGCCTTGGCAAGTCATTGTTGACTATTTTGTATATACAGCATGTGTTGCGTATCTACTTGTGGTCAGAGCTTGCAAAGTGACAGACATTATTGCAGTTGTGGAAACATTGAGCGTACCAGAGACACGTGTCCAAGAATATTGTTATATGGAATGGGAGGAAGAAGTTTTCTTAACCAAGATTATTTTATTTTACTTCGCTTATGTGATGAAGGGAATTTGTAAAAATCTTCAATAATATGCAAATATAAAGAAAAATGTGTAAAGAAATTATATAAAGAAAAATTAAAATTTTCTCATTTAATAAATGGTCCATATAGTTTGACTTTTTAAATTAGTTTTACACCAAAAACACTATTTCTCAACACAAGTTTTGTTTTGTTTTGGTACTGGGGATTGAACTCAGGGTACTCGACCACTGAGTCACATCCCCAGCCCTATTTTGTGTTTTATATAGAGACTCACTGAGTTGCTTAGCTCCTCGCCGTTGCTGAGGCTGGCTTTGAACTCACGATTCTCCTGTCTCAGCCTCCCTAAGTGCTGGGATTACAGGTGTGCACCACCATGCCTGGCTAACACAAGTTTTTAAATCAACTATTTTTGCTTTGGGTCTTGCACTCATTATCTGATGTTCAATATTCTTACAGATTTTCACTTAAGAAGCCAGCTAGGTTATGTTTTATAATTTTCATATTTCTTTTTCCAAATGATGAGATAAGAGAGAGGTTTTAGGGAGCCAAATGTAAGCACATTTAAAATAAGACACTGGAGACTTTAATAATCTTCATGTCATCTGCTAAAAATAAAATTACATATTCATTATATGTTCTCTTTCTAACATTTTAAAAATACTAACGAAGTCTTGAGATGCTTTATAAGAGTTTCAACCAGAAGTTGTCATCATGTGAAGCATCTTGAAACAAATTGATAGAATTATCATTTTTTATGTTCATCCTTGTTTTCCAGCACCCTTACTTTCAATACTTAAATTTCTTTAAATCTTTAATTCACCAATAATAATTTATGGGGTACAATGTAATGTTTTGATATATATATTTAATGTGGTCTATTACATATGAATATAATTTGATGTTTGATTTAATCAAGCTAATTAACATGCCTGTCATCTCACATCATTTTGAGGGGATGGGTCATTTGAAATTTACCAATGGAAACTTTGAAACATATATCATTATTAATAATAGTCACTGTGCTGTACAGTAGATCTCAGAAATACATCCCTCCTCTGAAACATGACACCTTTTGACCAACATCCCCCTTCCCTCCACCATTATACTACCAGTATACTCTACTTCTATGAGTTTGACTTTTTTTTTATTATACATATAAGTAAAATCATGTAGTATTTGTCATTCTGTGCTTGGCTTATTTCACTTAACAGAGTCCTTCAGGTTCATCCAGGTTGTCATAAATAACAGAATTTCTTTCCTTTTTTAAGGCTGAATAACATTCCATGTGTCTATATACCAAATTTTCCTTATACATTCATTCATTGATGAACACTTAGGTTGATTCCATATCTTGGCTCTTGTGAATAATACTGCAATAAACATGGGAGTGTAGTTATCTCTTATTTCCATTCTTTTAAAAGTATACCCAGAATTGGGATTTCTGGATTATATGGTAGTTCTATTTTCAGTGTTTTGAGAAACTCTATACCATTTTCCATAATAGCTATACTAATTTACATTTATACCAACACTTTTCAGGGTTTCCCTTTTCTTCATGTCTTCACCAACATTTATCTTTCAACTTTTTGATGACGGCTGGGTGTTTTGTTTTGTTTTGTTTTGGTAACGGGGATTGAACTCAGGGTTTCTTAACCACTGTGCCATATCCCCAGCCCTTTTTTATATTTTATTTTGAGACAGGGTCTCACTGAGTTGCTTAGGGCCTCACTAAGTTGCTGAGGTTGGCTGTGAACTTGCAATTCTCCTACCTCAACCTCCCAGGCCACAGGCGTGCACCATGAAACCCGGCTGATGATACCTTTTCTAATAGGCATGAGGTGCTAATTTTCCTAACAATTAGTAATGTTGAACATTGTTTCATGAACCTTTTAGTCATTCATATATCTTCTTTTGAGAAATGTCTATTCAAGTCCTTTGCCCCCTTTTTAATGGGATTGTTTTCTTGCTGTTGAGTTGTTCCATATGTAGTTTAGATATTAGCCCCTTATCAGATGTATGGTTTGCAAATATTTTCTCCTCTTTTGTAAGTCATCGCTCTACTCTGTTGTTTCCTTTGCTCTGCAGTTTAATTTGATGCAATCCCACTGGTCTGGTTTTTGCTTTTGTTCTCTGTGGTTTCGGGATCATATATACTTGATCTTTGTCTTTAACCAGTGGTCCATTAGATTTGCAAATTAAATCACATGACTGAGAAACTATAGAAAACGCTACAATGTCAAACCACCACAGAGAGGCAGCTTAGAGTCCATAATCATAGTCCTTTGCACCCCTGGCCTTAAAACGTGCTCATTGATGGAGCATGAGGATTTTCTAGCAACTCCCTGATAATGACAAAATATAATTGTTTTAGTTATTGATTTTTAAAAATTGAAACAGATGCCATTATAAACCTTCTGGAAACACTTCTGTTAATTCACCAATAATAAGTTCTGGAGTACAGTGCTGTGTTTTGACATATGTATACCATCATCTGGGAAACACTGCCTCTTCTCTCCTCTTCCTCCCCAGCCCCACATGGCTAGCAAAAGATTGTCAATGTGTGATCAGAAGAGGAAGGGAATGTTAGGGGAGGCCTAAACTGAGTCCTGAGTAATGGATAAATATTTGACACACGAATAGGAGAGATTGAGGAGAAATTTCAGTCTTTTAAAGCTTAAGGGAAGATTCTTTTAAAAAAAAAAAAAACCTATAGTTAATAAAATGTCATGCTCTGTGGGAGGAGAAAAATATACCCTGACTAAAATACTTATTGTGTTTTTTACATTTACAGAATAATGAGTTCTAGGTCTAGATGGGGGGGAGCAATTATTTTCCATGAAAATTTCTGCTTTTGGTTTTCATCTTTGCAAGTTCTTCCCACTTTCATTTCTTCAATCCGCACAGCTTAATGAAACTAAGTTCAATAGACTCTTCTGAAAATTTACCTGTAGTCCCTCTAGTCAGGCAACTCTCTAAAATCCTGTGTGTCAAACATTCTACTCATGAGGTAAATAGAGAGATAAAGATAACATGGATGGTTGTTGAGGAAACCACTTTACATTTGAGTTCAGAAACTGAGTTTCCTTCGGTTTGTTTTGGATTTTATTATATTTTTTGAAATTGGAAGAATTCTTTGACATGGGCTTTGTGTCAAGCCAGTTATTGGAGGGAGGGGGCTAGGAAGTAGATGGGCCTGTTAGGGTGTAGAATGCCTATAAGTTTCCTCACAGCTAGCTGTTCAGCTCCTACAAGGCAATGGTACTGTGGTGAATTTTCCTTGCGTCTCAAATATCTCAGTTTATCTGCTACCACAAGAAAGTCTACAATTCCCATAAACTTGAGGGAAAATATGAAATTTGAACATATGGTATGTAACATAAGTATGTATGTATCTGAAGTGTTTACTTTGTATTTGGTGTTGATTGCTATTTGTGTCTACTTTCCAGGGGAATTTTCACCTCGCAACACAAATGTCAGATTCTGAATCTACCTGCACCAAATGACCTAAGAATTTGGTTTCATAGAATATTTTAAATTTCACTTTGGTTGTTTTTATAAAATATAGGGGTTCAGTGTCCTTGTACTCACTAGATTTTCTTTTGTGAATTATAGTTATATGTAAATAGTGAGGTTCATTTCAATCTGTTCATAAATGCATATAACATAGTTTTCTTTATTTTAATCCCCAGTACTTTCTTTTCCCTGCTTTCCTCTCCTTGATCCCCTTCCTCTTCTCTATTGGTCTTACTTCTGTCTGTCTGTCTATCTATCTGTCTTAATTGGTGCATTGTAGTTATATATAAAATTGGAATAAAGTATGGAATATTCATACATGTACATAGTGTAACTCCCCAATTCTTCCCCTTTCTCTCTCATCCTCCCTTCCCCTTGGTTCCCTGCTTCTACTCTACCGATGTCCTTTCTATTTTCCTGAGATCCCCTTTTTTTATTTCTTTTGTTCTCTCTAGCTATGTATATGAGAGAAAACATTTGACCTTCGACCTTCTGGATCTGAATTATTTCACTTAATATGATATCTCCAGTTCCATCCATTTACAAATGACATAATTTCATTCTTCTTCATGGCTGAGTAGAACTCTATCATTTATTTATAACATTTCCTTTATCTGTTGGTCTATTGATGGGTACCTAAACTGGTTCTATAACTGGGATATTGTAGATTATGCTACTATAAACATTGGTATGCATGTATCACTATCGTATGCTGATTTTAGTTCCACCACTGAACTACACTCCCTACCCTTTTTATTTTTTATTTTGAGTCAAGGTCTTACTAAGTTTCCCAGGCTGGCCTTGAAGTTAAGATCCTCCTGTCTTAGTCTCCCAAGTCAAAGGGGATACAGGCATGCACCACCACACCCTGCAAGATTGTTGTAAAGGAAAAATTATGAAAAGTAAACATAACTCACATTTAATAATAATGAAATAATTTATATGTTCTAGTTTTAGGCCATGGAAAATATTTTAAAAGTAATACTCATGCTTCATTTTTAGAAAGAATTCTTTTTTAAAAAAGTTTTTCAGTTGTAGATGGACATAATAACTTTATTTTATTTATTTACTTCTATGTCATTCTAAGGATTAAAACCAGTGCCTCACACATGCTAGACAAGTGCTCTATCACTGAGCTACAACCACAGCCCCTAGAAAGAATTCTTTAACCTAATTGCTAATTGGTGCCTACTTGCTTTTAATCAAAATAATCCCATTGATATGCTTTTCTAAACATGTCTTCATGTAACATATTCATTCCTTAATTGTTTACTGTGGACAGTTTCCTTTAAAAAACTGTTCATGCAGGGGGCTGGGGCTGTAGCTCAATGGTAGAGTGCTTGCCTAGCATGCGTGAAGCACTGGGTTCGATCCTCAGCACCACATACAAATAATAAATGAATAAAATAAAGATTCATCAACAACTAAAAAAATATTTTAAAAAAAAGTTCATGCAAAGTTAATACTTTTTAAATGCTTAAAATTTATTTACAGACTTTATTTTCATTGTTTTATTTCTTGATATAAAAAGCAGTTCCTTTCAACTTAATTGCTTGAGCACACATGGACATACTATCTACCTATTCTTTTATTTAGAAAATAAACCTGAGAGCTACATACCCATCATGGCTGTCAGTGGTACATGTCAAAAATATTTTCTGTAAGTTCTTAATCAAGGTAGTGCAGAATGGAATGAACAGTCTTAAAAAAGTGAAAGTAGGCAAAAACAAACAAACAAACAAAACCCCCAACCTTACACTGTCTAGTCACTGGCTCAAGACTAACATATGACTGTCAAAATAATACAGATGAGGAACTTACTTATCAGGAGTTTGTCCAGACAACTTCAAAAACACCCTGTTTGTTTTGTGGAATTGAAAGATGGGAGTAACAGATTGATAATAGTGGAAATAGATAAAGGAAAAGAAAGAAGAAAGTAAAGAATAAAAAGATAAAGTACAAGAGAAGCCAAAGGGAAGGAGAGAAACATGGGGAGTGTCATCCACTGATTTCTTCATTAATTCATTTGGCAAATATTTACTTCATGCCTAGTATATAAGGCCCTTGGTAATAACACGAGAATCAAACAAGTCCTTGTATTCATCTCATGAATAATATTGTCATTCCATCCCTTGGACTAGTAGAAAAGAAGATGAAGCAAAAGATAAACTAGACTAGAAAGAATGAGCAAAGAGATATGACCAGTACCGTACAAAGATGGGATCCCTAAGGACAGAAGGGATGGAAGATTGACTTTTACCCACTCCCATTCCTGGCCATCTCTCCCTCTCCACATCCATAGGGTCCCTTTTTGTTTCTGACATCTTCACTGTCCCTTTCTGGATAATGGCCCTATGGGGTGAGGACCACATCCATGTAGTCATCCATTTGAAATAGGTCTTTTTGCATCTTCTGTGTACTACAGTAATAATGAAACACTGTCTCTACCTGCTGAATATCTTACAGTCTGGTTGTGTATGGTGGCAAGTAAATGGGTAAATAATGATCTGGTGTGAGCCCTGTTACTAAAGGGATAAATAAAAACTATGTAAGTCTAATGAAGAGAAAAGTTTTCCCAGAGGAAGAGACCAGCACCTTGACATTTTCCCATTAGCTCTTCCTCTTTAAAAATGCCATCAGAATTGGGGCTGGGACTGTAGCTCAGTGGTAGAGCGCTTGCCTTGCATGCGTGAAGCCCTGGGTTCAATCCTCAGCACCACATACAAAGCAATAAAATAAAGACATTGTGTCCATCTACAACTAAGAAAAAAAAATTAAAAAAAGAAAAAGAAAAAAAAATGCCATCAGAATAAACCTATTTTGGAAACACCTTTAATTTGCTTCATAGTTCCAAAAATTAATTTTGGTTTGATTCAAAGTTAGCAAATTATATCTGTTTGATCTGGTTTTTTGGTAGTGGATTACTTCAGCTAAAGTTCTAGTATGCTTTTAAAATATGTGTTAAAATCCATAACTCTCCTCCAAAATGCATACCCATATCCATTTAAAAATGTTTGTAATTTTAAAAAACAGAATCTTTTGTCCTGTATTTTTATCATCCATTTATATATATACACACACATATGTATGTGTATGTATGCAATACACTGTTACAGTTTAATGTAAAACAGATGCCCATAAAGTAATTTAAGTGGCATTTGCTTAAAATATGTGTATGGACACCAATTTATTTCCTGATTTGAAAATACAGTTTTATTAGACTTTTACAGGAAGAATGCCAAACTGTGATAGGTTGCACTGGATTTCATGTAAGAGCTATTGGCCCAGTGAAAGAGCCTCAGAGGGCAGAACACTTTCATATTTTGTATTCTTTCATATAAACTTTATTCAGAGAAATTTGTTGCTGCTGCTTTTTCCTTTGCAGAAACTTTATAACAAGTCAGCATACATTTGTGGGCACTGGTTCATCTCAGGTCTGTAATGGCCTCTTCTTACTTTCTTTTTGATAGGCTTTGTTATATTCCATCCTAAATTTATATCTCCAGCCCTTACTGTCCCCCTGAACTCCACTGGCTCACTCTCAAGCTTGACTTGGATGTTAAATGGGCCATTTCAGATTTAACATGATGAAGACAGAACCACTGGACGTTCGTTCTCCCGACTCCGTGCCTGCAACAGAGCCCATGCCTTTTACATCCTTCCTCATCTTCAAAAGTGCCAGCTATAGTCTTCCACTTGTTCAGGCCCAAACTCAAGCTTTATCCCTGACTCTTTTCATTCCCCATAAACAGCTCTCCAGCAAATCCTGTTGGCAGTGCTAACCACCCTCTCCCCACTTTTGCTACCAACATCCAAGCCACCATCATCTCTTACCTGGGCTAGTACAGTGACTTCTTAACTGTGTTCTCTACTCCCATCCTTGCCCCTTTTTTGGTGAGGGGAGGTACTGGGAATTGAACTCAGGAGCACTTGACCACTGAGCCACACCCCCAGCCTTATTTTGTGTTTTATGTAGAGACAGGGTCTCACTGAGTTGCTTAGTGCCTCGTGGTTGCTGAGGCTGGCTTTAAACTCCTGTCTCAGCCTCCCAAAGTGCTGGGATTGCAGGCATGCGCCACCGCACCCGGCCCATCCTTGCCTTTTAGTAGCACACTTTTACTCAACAGCCAGAGTGATCCCTTCAGAATAGAAATCCACTGACTCCTTGGCTCAGAGTCAGTTTAGGGACTTTCTCTCTTGCTCAGAGTAAAATCCAAACATGGTTGTCAGGCCCTATATGATCTAACTAACTCTCTGATCTCATCTCATTCCTCTTCTTACCTGCTCTGCTTTGGCCACCCCAGCCTTTCTACTGTTTCTCTGGGTACTCATGAACATTCTCACCACAGGGCCTTTGCACTTGCTCCTCCTGACATGAACCTTCACTGCCTAAGTTACACATGCTTATTTCTCCTATCCCTTCAGGTCACTGTTTAAATGTCACCTTACCCTAAAGAGCTTTCTTCACTTGTTTTCCCTCTCCCCTTTACTTTTTTTTAACCCTATTTCTCTCTTTAGCATTTATCCACATGTGATATTTTTCTGTTGTTGGGTTTTAAAAAAAAATCTGTCATTCCACAGAACTTAAGTTCTCTTAAGGCAAGTACCTTGTTCTCTTCTTTACTGCTCTTGCCCTAATATCTGTCTTGGGCAATATTGTGTGGCCATGACCTAGGTTTTCTAATTCCAAGTCCAGTACTCTTTCCATGATTCTGTGTGGCCTCTCATACACTGACCTTCCTGCACAAATGAGCACAGTGTTCCTCCCTTCCTTCCTTGCCTGGTACTGGAGATTGAACCCAGTGGCTCGCAACATGCTAGGCAAGCACTCTACCACTGAGCTGCATCCCTGGTTCTTCTTTATTTTATTTTGAGATAGGATCTTACTAAGTTGACCCAGGCTGACCTCCAGCTTGGAATCCTCCTACCCCAGTCTCCAGAGTAGCTGGGGTTACAGGCATATGTCACCATGCCCATGTCTTTTATTTCTTTTGCTGTATCCCCCAAAGGATTAGGGACCTATAGCCAGCAAGGGGTCCCATGTGCCTAGTAAATGTTGTGGTTTGACTGAATGACTTCCTGTGCTGCTGTGGTCTGGGATCAGTTTGGGCCATAAAATCACTCAGTGTGCTTCACTCTGTGTAGGACTAAAAGGTGTCTATAGTTATCAGACACAATGGGATTTAGAAACCATAGGCAGTTTGAGTGAAAAATATAGGTAGGAATATAGTTCTCAATAAGTAGCTTACTTATATTCTGAATTTTGAACATTTCATGCAATTGTGTAACTTTGGGAATAGGGGTGGTGAGACCACAGTTGATAGTTTCTGGGATGATTCAGACCTGTTTCCCCTCCTCCCAGGATGTTCATATTTCTGCACTTAAACATCTGGTGTCTTCATGGGGAGTGTGTCCCAGAGTTCTTTTGCAAATCAAAGAGCATCCATGTTCAACTTGGATCTTTCCAAAAGAGCTACTAAAAGACTCCTATGTTTTATTTTGAAAGTTTTTATTCTCTTACTGAAGTTTGTTGCATGCCTTTAGTGACACTGATTCTCTCCCCCTTGTTTTTGCAGGTGATCTGCAACTCTTTCACCATCTGTAATGCAGAGATGCAGGAAGTTGGTGTTGGCCTGTACCCTAGGTATGGAGGATGGTATTTCATTGACTGAAAGACACAACTTTAATTCCTACCCAGCTCCCCAGCCTTTTGGAGATAGAAAGGCTGTCTCAGCAGCTGGCTCAAGAGCCAAGCTCAATACATAGTGATAAATTATAAGATGTAAAAATGTTAAGTCATAAAACTTATGTACCACATTATATGCTGTGGTATTCATGAAGAGGAGGATCTCAGACCCAAATTCTTGTTCTCAGGAGGGTTTGAAGAAGGCAGTTGAGGATTGTGGGTTCTTACTAACCTTCAGGCTGAGGTTTGGTTTTTTCCCTATGCCTACCCTGATCTTATTACCAACCTCCTGGGCCAAAGCACAGGATGCTTTCACCAGATTTGCTGTCCTGTACCAGTGGGTTTAATTTTGTCTTTTGAGCCTCTTCACTCAAGGAGGCAAAAAAACTTTCAAGGTTGGGCCTCTGCAGGGTTCTCTGTAGCTGTCACTGTGGCAACCTCTCTCCCTAAGCTAATAGACCATCTTTCCACAATCACTCTTACTTTTGTTTTATTTTTATGTTATTAGGGCCCACATATAAAATAGTCTTTCTTGTAATGAACTGTGAATAACAGAATTCAGCTTTTTATTTCTCAAAAGTGTCATTAGCTGTAGGTCAGCCCTGTTGATAGTGGTTCTCAAAAAGCAGGAACGTAGGATGGTTCAAAGCCTGGGCTCTGAGTTTAGGCCACTTGTTTCAATTTCAGTCACTGCCTTACTAGATGTATGTTCTAGGGTAAATCATTTAACTTCTGTGTATCAGTCTCTTCACCTATAAGTGATCCTTATAAGGTTGTTGTGATGATTGAATTTAAAAAACATGCTTAAGTTCTTTCTACATAGTAAATGCTCATTCTGATTATCACTTTATTGTGGAAATATAAATCCATTTCATTTCCCAGATGGTAAAAAAATGTACCTCCAAGGAAATAAGATGACTAGGCTATGGCTCAGAATGCAGCAGGATCTAGATAGCAAGACTGCCTTAGCTTACTAGGTTAGAGGAAGTCCTAATTATTCTTCAGTGTGGAAGACTAGCATAGGCCGCTGTTCCTCCAGCAGAGCTCAACAGATGAGATTCTCTGTGGGCAAGGTCAGTAGAACCTGGGCTGCAGTGCTTGCTGCTGCAATCTATTATCTTAGAGACAATTTCTTTGTCAGTCAGGTTTTCCCCCATCTTTACATTGGGTTATCTTATCTGTTGGTACCTAATGAAACAACTACCTCCTCACTTCTATCCCCAAAAGAACTAAAAAAAAAAAAAAAAAAGTTTTTAGTAACCAACTGCCCTAATTAGCCTCCATCTTTGGAAGCATTTTACTTCACATAAAGGCTAGTGACATTTCTGTGAATGTATCCAGAGTCCTCAACCCTCAGTGCCCTCTGAAACTTACCCGTCCCTGCCCATACCAGCCTACAGTGTCTTTTGCACATGGCATTTATTAAATGTAGCTGTTTGACTCTGTCTGCTGAGCCATGATGGTCACCCTTGTTTTAATTTTTTCTTTCCTTCAGTATGTCGTTGCTCAATCACAGCTGTGACCCCAACTGTTCGATTGTGTTCAATGGGCCCCACCTCTTACTGCGTGCCGTCCGAGACATTGAGGTGGGAGAGGAGGTAAGGAAATCTGTGCTTCCCAGTACCCAGCCTCTTTTCCCATTAAAGAACCTTTCAGTGTGGCCATTCCTAAAACCATTTGTGCTTGAGAGATAGCTTTTCATTTTCCTTCTGCCAGTGAGAAGATATGTAATACAGTGACCTCTGTCCTATCATATCCCAACTATGGGTGGGCTTTTTTTTTTCAGTTGTCATATTTCTGGATGATGATAGTTCTGTTGCACATATATGAGAGGTGTTTATGTGTGTGACAGAGGGTGGGTGCTTTAAGCACATGCACAGGAGTCATTAAATCTCCTCAACAGCAACAGCTCAGCAGCCTGTCACATCCCTACAAATGGTCCTTCTTCTATGGGCAGGGAGAGTAGCCCAGCTTGTGAATAGGATGCTCAGGACATACTTATTCTCAAGGCTGCTAATTGCATTTTGAAGGTGATTACACATTTTAAATCCCATGTTTAAAAGCAGACAGGTTTTACTCTTTCTGGCTGTCACTGGGCCTTCACAAACCCATTAGCATCTCTGGATGATTGTTTAAGCAAAGATGCAGTGGGAATGGAGGACTGGAAATGTGACTTCCCCAATAAATTGTTCTTGACCCTTCCTGTTTTGTAGACAGCCCAAGTTAGCCTCTTTTGATGCTGAAACTTTGCAGAAGCCTGAAAATGAAAAGGTCCCTCAAAATGTCTGCAGATGGGCTGTTCCAGGGCCACTGAACCTGAACCTGCATGGAGTTACTTAGTTACCATTGTGTTTAGTTCTTGGTTGTAGATTATTTGGTTTGTAGGACCCAGTTTCCTTCCATCTTCTAGTTTCCAAAGTGGATATTTATTGTAAGGAAAATAGAGCTTTTATTGCACTTACTCAGCATACAGCCCATAAAACCTAAACTCCGAGGTATCATATTTTATGAAGACAGGGATTTGGCTTTGACAAGTCTCCCTCCAAACTTATTTTCAACCAAATAAGGTTGTTCTTACACAGCAACTTGCTGAATTTCCAGTTTTTGAGACCAGTTCACTAAGTATATCACACTATCTGTCAATGATGTGGAGAATTTGGATTTAGTTTTGGGGGGCCATATTTGACTTCAAGGCAGGTAAGAAAGTGAACTACCATCTATTTTTGGCAGTATTAGTTTAGAGGCTGAAGAATGGCTGCTACTGTTATTGATGATGATGATAGTATTTTAGTAAACTTTAAACAAACAAAAAAGGGCTAGGGTGTAGAACACTGGGCAGTGGTAGAACACTTCCCCAGTATAGCCTGGGTTCAACCCATGAGGTCCTGAGTTCATTTTCCAGCACAACACCCAAACAAATAACTTGACAAGCAAAGAAAAAAACTCTTAGAAATGGTTAGAGTTCTCAGGAGGGGAAAAAAAGCTCTTATATCTTGTTGTTGTTGTTGTTGTTTTAGCCATATTTACCAGTTATTCTTCTAGGTTGGTTTTCACATTGTTGAAAGAACACCTTATCTTTTGGTGCTTATTTCACTTTTTCACATCAGTTTCTTTCTATCTCTGGAGCAACAAGCAAACCCTTCCTTTTACCTAAAACAAAATATTTCTGCTCAGCATTAGGTCCTGCAGACTCAGATATTTTCTCTGTGGTACTTATTCAAGGCATCTTCTCAGCAGCAGGAGGATTCTGCCCATAAGTTCTTTTTCTTTTTTTTTGATACTGGAGATTAAACTCAGGGGCACTCGAACACTGAGCCACATCTCCAGCCCTATTTTGTGTTTTATGTAGAGACAGGATCTCACTGAGTTGCTTAGCACCTCGCCATTGCTGAGGCTGGCTTTGAACTCGCGATTCTCCTGTCTCAGCCTCCCTAAGTGCTTGAGCCACCACGCCCGGCTGCCCATAAGTTCTGTAGTCTTCAAATATCTTTTATTGGAAGACCATGCATTACCTTCATTTATTGTATTTCAAATCAGTTATGTTTGTGAAAACACTGCCTGCATTTTTTAGTACAAAAAAAAAAAAAAAAAAGAAAATCCTAAAAATTGTTTCAGGAATGTAGAGAAATATCCAACTTAAATAGTGAACCATAAGTCTTCTTATATCAACTTTTTGCAATAATTAAAATTTCACTATCCTACTATATACTGTAACATCATGGTGAATAACATTCCTCTGTTCAGTTGTCCTTCTCTCTGTCCACCATTTCTTCCTGTCTTAATACCATGTATCTTTCAAGGCCTTTTCAAACACTAAGCTGGGCACACAGTGATGCTCACCTGTAATCCCAGCACTTTGGGAGGCTGAGACAGGAGAATTGCGAGTTCAAAGCCAGCCTCAGCAAACACGAGGTGCTAAGCAACTCAGTAAGACCTTGTCTCTAAATAAAACACAAAACAGGGCTGGGGATGTGGCTCAGTGGTCAAGTGCCCGAGTTCAATCCCCGGTACAAAAAAAAACAAAAAAACACCATCCCTTCTATAAAGCTTTTCCTGACTTCCCAGGTTAAAGAAAGGTCTTTTCCTCTGAGTTTTTCCTTTTAGTGGTTATTAATATATATTTGGCATTTTTTCTGGCTCTTTTGGTAATTTCTGTATTCAACTATGAGCTGTATGAAGACACACAGTTGCGTCTTGTTTACTTCTGTATCTCCTAGCACTTTGCCCTGTACTCCAGAGGCATTTGATACCTTTGTTGAACTGACTCTCTGTTAACTGAGCATACTTTAAAGACCAGCAGTATTTCTCAGTAGGGCACTACTGGCATTCTGCATGGAACAGTTCTTCATTGTGTGGGACTATTAATCACTGAAGAAGACTTGTGTCTCTAGTTCCTGCTCAGGTAATTAACATCATGTACATTTAAAACTGACCCCTTAGGCAAGAGGTGGTGAGAGACAGAACTAAAAGAAAAGTCATTTATATTAATTGTATAGATTATTTGGACACACTGTGATTTTCCATACATGCATGCATCATGCATTCATTTGTCTAGCCATCCTCCTTCTACCTTTAACCTCCTCTCCCCACCAGCATGCTTCTCAGTCCCTAAAAGTCCCTTTTAATTGCTGCCTCCCACCACCACCCCTTGCCCTTTTCTGTCTCTAGTGGTCACAATTCTATTCCATTCTTCCACAGGTTGGCTTATTGGATTCCTTAAATGAATGAGAACATATGGTATTTGTCTTTCAATGTCTGGCTTGCTTCACTCAACATAATGTTCTCCATGCTGCATCCAACATAATGTTGCTGTCAGTGACAGGATTTCATTATTTTTCTTGGATGAGCAGTATTCCATTATGTAAATACACATTTTCTTTATACGTTCATCTGCTGAAGGGCATATGGGTTGATTCCATATTTTGGCTCTTGTGAATAGAGCGTCATTGAACTTGGAAGTTTAAGAATCTTTTTGGTATAAAGACTTCTTTGAGTATATACCCAGTAATGGAATTTCTGGATCATTTGGTCATTCTGTTTTTTTTTTCTGTAGAATCTCTGTACTGTTGTTGTTGGTTTTTTTTAATGGCTGTACTAATTTACACTCCCACCAGCAGTGTATAAGAGCTCTCTTTTCTCTACATCCTCACCAGCATTTTTTATGTTTTGCCTTTGTGGTGATGGCTATTCTCACTTTCTAACCAGGGTGAGATGATATCTCACTGTGGTTATGATTTGCATTTCTCTGCTAATAAGTGAAATTGAGCTTTTTTTTTCCTTGTATTTTTTGGGCATTTGGTTGTCTTCTGAGAAGCATCTGTTAAGTTCTTTAGTCTACCTTTTAAATGGATTATTTGTTTGTTTTGGCATTCATCTTTTTGAATTCCTTATATATTCTGAATGTCAAATCCTTGTCAAATGTACCATTTGCAGATAATCTCTCCCATTCTGTTGGTTATCTCCAAATCCTGTTGCTCATTTTCTTTGCTGTGTAGAAGCTTCTTAATTTCATATAATCCAATTTTCCTATTTTTACTTATATTGCCTGTGCTTTGGGGGTCCGATTTAAAAAAATCATTGCCTATACCAATGTCTTGAAGGCTTTCCCCTTTCCCCTATGTTTTATTATAGTATTTTCATACTTTCAGATTTGAGATTTAGGTCTTTGATCCAGTTTAAGCTGATTTTTGTGTACGGTGAGAAAAGAGGATCTACTCTTATTCTTCCACATATGCGTATCCATATTTGCTAATATAATTTATTGAAGAAACTGCCTGATAAAAGACATTTTGAGGTATTAGTTAAGAAGGCTAATTCCTATTTACTGTGTAAAATTAGCTTTGGTTAAATTGATTAACCAATTTAACCAAAGCTAATTTTAGATAAATTTAGATAGCTTGGTATTTTATAGCATCAACTTTGTGGTTTGGCTTTTCCGCTCATTAAAACATCCCAAGTTTTGGGGCTGGAGCTGGAGCTCAGTGGTAGAGTGCTTGCCTTTCACTGTGAGGCACTGGGTTCAATCCTCAGAACCACATAAAAAATAAATAAATAAAGATATTGTGTCCATCTACAACTAAAAAAATTTTTAAAAAAATATCTCAAGTTTTAATGTGGGCTGTCTGTGATGTAAGCATCAGAATATAGTTTCCATGGGCAAGGCCTGGGAAGTGCCTTAAATATAGCATCCTTAGTGTATATTTGTTGAGGAAATGAATGAGGCTTGCTAAAGACAAAACAAGAGGTGGAATAGAATCTTAGAGCTATTTTTAAACTACCAGCAACCTATAGGTGTTTCCCATGGCTCCTGGAAAGAAGAAACATGAAAGCTAGCATGTCACCAGTTTGAGATGGGAACATCACATTCCTCACACAAAGACAGCTGAGAAATTGCAGCAGGTTCCACAATATCAGAGTGACCTTGAACATTTCTTACCCTAGGACTCCACATAAAACCATCCAATGGAACACATTTTCTCTTCAAACCAGCACCAATTATAACACTTTGAAATTTAAAGATTGTCGTTCTGAGTTGTTGGGCTCTTCTGTTTTTATTGCTTTTGCCTCCTGGTCTAGCCTCCTACAGAGAGATGTTTCTGATATGGTTACACAGTTCCTGTCCACAGTTCCTCCATGGTGGCTCCCATGCTGGATTGCTGATAGCTGCCCCTTCAGAATTGTGTTAAGCTATGACATACATTTGATGGCTATGACATATATCTGATAATCTTATAAAACATGGAACAGAGAAAGGTGGACTGTCCAGCCACCCTCATGGGAATTCCTGGTTAAAAGAACTTGTAGCCGTTACAACTACCGCCATTGGCTGTCACCATTCTTTGGAGCATCATCACTTGGGAGAAATGTGATTTGTATGAATTGAACATATCAGTATCCCTCATGTCAATTTTAATCTAAAGTGTTTTGAAATTAGAGCAACTGCTGCTTTGTTCAGTCATCTTATTAAACTGTTTAACAAATTCACTAGTGCTACTGGGTGATAGAAGCTTGAGTTGCAATTTCAGAAACTCGGAGGAATTCAGAAGCAGAGCATCCAAAGGGTTGTAAGAGGTGGGACTTGGGGAGCAGACATAAAGGGCTTCCAGAGAAATGAGTCCTAGATCTAAAAGGTTCCATAGAATTAAAGTCGGGTAAGGCAGGGAGAGATGTTCTAGGCAGTGACACAGAGGTCAGAAATAGATGGTGAGCTCAGGGAACGAGAAGCAGTTCACATCTGTGGAACAAAGAATGTAGATGTGACCAGGTCAGGTGGTGACTCAGGATGGAGGATCTGAGAAATATAATATTTAGCAACCAAAATTAGCGTGATTTTTGAGACAAAGAGAAGAGACAAAACTGACACTCAGGCTTGACGTTTAAATGATATTTTTCAAAGTCTTTGTGTGTTTTATATCAGAGCCAGTATCAGCGGAAAAATTTGTTAACTACAATATAATTCCAGAAATAAAAACAAGGTCTAATTTTAATTAGGTCATATTATCTAATTTTAATTTGGTCATATTATCTACAGTTGTAGATGGGAAAGATGGTCTCATGGAAAAAGGGTTCATTTTGCCTGAGATATGAATATAAGCAATGTATTCAAGATCCAGAAAATGTCTTTGATGTATAACTGTAATGTTGAAAATGACCTGTTGTATTTTCTACAAGAGCTGCTCTAAAATGGCAGAGCAGTAAGCGGTATTAATATTTTAATACAGCTTTGTTCTATGCCATTAAAGCATCAACTGATCAATGACCAAGTTTTTTAAAGTACATTTCTGCTGAGTGAGCCCTATGTTTAGTGAGCAGATACTCCATTAAAACTGGTGAATCATTAAGTCTTTAATAAAGATTCCTATCTTCAACTGATAAAATGATCTCACTGTCATTAGTAATTTATAACCTGGCTATGTTTTCCAGATAACTTCTGTCATAGAGCCCCTCAACTTTGAGGCAGTTGGTATTTTGCAAACTTCAATGGCATGAAAGAGGCACAAAGGAAGAAATTGGGTCATTCTCTTTGAGGGAATGGGACAGTCCTCATTGGACAAAGAATATTTAAGCCACGCTTGAAGAATAAGTATGGGCAAAGGGCACTGACTAGCTAAGGCAGCAATGCATAGTTATATGTTGGTGTAGGTGCATTGCTTCCAGGATTTCCAAATGTACATAATGGTGACAGGCTGTAAAAAGCAGAGGAAGATGTTGAGACTAAAAAACAGATCTAAAAGCAGTGGCAGAAAGCCTTGTGTGACTTTATCCCACTGGTAGGGAGAAACCTTCATAACTCATCATGTACAGAAATGACCGGATCAGATTGGATTTTAGGAAACTCTTTCTCAGAGCAGTTTAGAAGATGAAAGGTAGACAGGAGGCAGCAGGGGAGGCCAGTTAGAAAGCCATTGCATAGTCCAGGTAACAGTTACAAGCAGTTATAAGACACCGAGGGAGGCTGTAAGAGTCTAATTATTGGGGTTGAATGAAATAACTAGTCTCCTGTTGCCCATTCACTACCTGGCACTATCACTCATGAGTTCTGCCCTTGGAATAAAGTCTTGGGTTAGTCAAGCACCCTGGAGTCAGTGGCTTCACACTGAGTGTGTTGTAATCACCCAATAACTGCTGCTAGTTGGTCTGGTAGTGGGGCTGATGGCTAGGAGCCATTTGCCTGGAATGAGAACTAGGGTCCTAGAATTAACCCAGGAGAGAATATAGAGATCATGTACCATCTCACCTCACCTCACTTAGGAAAAGTGACCTGGAGAGCCTGAGGATATAAGATGAATATATATACTGCCCCAGACTTACCAATAGGCTTTGTAAATAGTGCGCTGAGGAGTTGGTTATGTGGATTGTAGAACCTGGTATTCTACAGAAATCAGAGGAATTTACCTAACGTCATGGCCCTTTGCACCTCAGAGGCAACTCTAGCTTCAAATCATGAAGCAAGAGAGAGATTCAGAGAATGAAAAAGTGACCACGGTCTCTGCTGCAGGAGCCCAGTTGCCACAGAACACACATAAGTTTGAGTTCTTCAGTTTGAGAGTGCAGTTACAGCTCCTATGTGCTAGCCTCTCCCACAGCCCAGGAGTATGATAAGCAGCTGTTCCTCTACAAAGAGCATCAGGCTTGAATCAATAGTTACTGGTTTAAATTCCAGTGTTACCTGCACCCACAGCCTTTGCCGGTGTTTGCTGTCCTACGTGGCTTCAGCAGGTGCCCAGCACCTAACATCACTGACTACATTTTGTAAGGGCAGGTACTCTTATTCCTGCATGTACAGTAGCATGTTATAATTGCTCAACAGGTGAAGAGTCTGTAGAAAGATAGCCAGCCAGGTCAGCCTGTGACTTCTGTCACCCTGGCGATGGCCATGGTGCCTCCAATAGGTCTGCCTGGCCAGGCTTCCTCCTCCTCCCCAGGCTGCTTCTGTGACGCCTTCCTGAAGCTGGTTTCTGTTTAAGAGGATGGCCTTCTCTGCCCCACCATGAATTTCAACAAGTAAGATCATGTTTGGTAGATCATGTTTGGTAAAGATGCTTTCTTTTAAGTATAAGAAAAACCACATGGAGTGTTTGCTCTAGGGAGTTTTTGTCATCTCCTTTAGTAGGTAATCCTGCCTTCTTCCTCTTCTACAATATCCCCTTCTTCCCTCACCACACACACGCCCATAATTACTTTCTACATTTGAAAGCAAATAAAGAAGTAATTTATACAGTATGTTCCAAGCTGATATATGTTACAGGGTTGAAAAAAAAAGAGACAGGGATGAGGGAATTAGAAGTGCTAGGATAGCGTGGAAATCAGGTTGTTATTTTAAATAGGGTGGCCAGGTTAGACCTCACTGAGAAAGTGAGATTTGATCAAAACAGAAAGAAGACAAGGAAGGCCGCCATCATGGATCTGGGAGAAGGGCAAAGGAAACAGCCAGTGCACAGGCTATAAAGTGGGTGTGTGGATGTGTATATAGGGGATAGCAAGGAAGCCAGGCTGGCTGGACAGTGAGACTGACAGAAGAGTGGGACGTGAGTTTCAGAGAGGAAATGGGATCAGACTATGCAAAGCCACTTCTTCTCTACCTGTGATGAAGGATTCTTATTTTTTCCTAATCTATTAGACTAGTAATTTTATAAAATCTGTTGAAAATGAATTAGTAGGAAAATGAAAAAATTCAAAAACATAAAAGCCCAGTGTTTTATTATTAAAATCACAAAAATGCTCTTATCAAATTATTATAAAAATTTCTAAATGTCGGCTTTGCATTTCTTTCTGCGTTAAATGGTGGACTAATAGCACTAGTCCAGGGACCACACTTTGCCTTGCAGTATAGGATTCCATTGTCCATTGTAAGGACTTGGCCCTTACTCAAGCAAAAAAGGGTACTGCTGGGGCATTTCAAACAGAAGAAAGCACTGAATTTATGTTTTGATGAATTACTCTGGCTAGAGGTGGGAGTAGAGGGGACCTAGGGAAAGAAGCAGGGAGACCAATCATGAACAAGAGGTTATGGTGGCTCAAATCAGAATGGTAGCATTGGAAAAGGTAAAAAGTGGTTGGTTTTGAACGTATTTTAAAGATAGATCCAACAGAGTTTCTTGGAATCTGGATGGCACTGTTAAGGAAAGACCCAAGTCCAGGATGACTCTTTGTATAATACAAAGCTGTCACCTAAGACTGGGAAGTCTTTGTGATGGAACAGGTAGGGGGAAATCAAAAGTTCTGTTTTATATATTTTGAATTTGATTTTCAGTACATTGGAGATCTAGTTAAGGAAATAGACACTTAATTACTGTGACTTAAAGCGAACTCTTAGGGCTGGAAACCTGAGGCCTTCTCTAATGTCCTCTTACCTTGGCCTTTCCCCATCCAAGGCAGGAATTAGTTACTGTATTTGAAAGGACCCAAAGAAATCAGCTTCAGAGCCACCATTAATGATTGTACTCTGACATTGAACCCTCCTCTCACGGGAAATTCTTCCACATACTTTTTATCTAGTACAAGAGAACTAGTGATTTCAAAGATACCAAATTTGGATGGCCTTAAGTTCCATGAGGCAGCTATGGATTAGGATTTAAGAGCAATCTGGCTGCAACATCTGCCACCCGTTTGATTGCCAGAATGAATCTGGTTTCTCTGACTACCAGTGGTTAAAGAATTTATGGCTAAACGTTAGTGATACCAAGCATATAATAGCTCCTGATATTTTACTGTTTTTTTTTTAAATAAAAAAAGATAAGATATGAAAGTACATAGAGGTCATGAGCCCAATTCTTTAAGATAATTATATGATACGTATGTGCTTACATTTAACAAAGACTGGAAGGAAATACATTAAAGTTTGACATGTAATTATTTGCGTAAGAGACTATAAGTGGTACCTTCTCTTATATTCCTTGATGTGTAATAAAAACAAATTGTACTCTAATAACTATCATTAATAATAACTATTAGTTAAAGAAGATGAGCACAACAGCCATATGAACTCTCCCCTCTCTTGGGTGCCCATAGCTCACCATCTGCTATTTGGATATGCTGATGACCAGTGAGGAACGCCGGAAGCAGCTGAGGGACCAGTACTGCTTTGAGTGTGACTGTTTCCGGTGTGAAACCCAGGACAAGGTATGTTGTGTGGAATCGGGTTTGAGCACTCCCCACTCAATTGCTTAACAATCTTTTGGAGAACTCTGCTTTTATTTTATTAATCCCAAAGTAAAAAGCCTTAGTGCATGGCAGGGAACAAGGGTAAATAAAAGAGCATTGAGCTACATACGTTTTATTTCCTAGCATTTTTCCTTACCCACTAAGCTGAGATTTAAGCACAAGTAAGTATCTATGGAGCCTAGAGTGTAGTGGGAATATCCATTAAACATGTGATTAAAGGATATGGAAGACCAGATCATACACTAAAAGGGTCATATTATATTATGATTGATAACAATTATTGCTCAGTAATAAATACACCAAATTGTATCTAGTTTTTATTTCTTTAAAATCTGTCCCATAAAGCCTTTTTACCATAGCACTTTATCAGATGGAGATCACTTACCTAGCAACTTTTACTTTCTGAGGAAGGAAGAAGAGCCAAAATAAATGCTATAAAAATAATTAATGAAGTGTTCTATTACTTATATGCTTTCCTCATTTGAATCTACTTCTAGTTTGCACATAATCAGGTTCTCTGATGAAATCTTACTTTTGTCAAGTGTTCTTATTGTCAGATCTCATTTGTAATCAATATCTCATTTAATGTCAGTACTTACAATTAAATTAGGAAACAGAACTTAGGAAAGTTCAGAGATATGTCTCTGGGATAAAAATGAAGAAAAAAGTGGCAGAACCAAGTTTCACACTCCAGTCTTTTGACTAAACTGAGTACTTCTTGCACTAACCCACAACTACCAATTGCATCATTGCAGAAAGATAATTGCTCTCACTGCATGAGAAAGGACCATTAGCTCATCCTAATGCTGCAGGAGTCAGGAAACATAATTAGTTTTGCATTAAAAGAACTTTGAGAAACAATTAAGTGGGTAAACTTGGATCTACTGCTGATAGCTCCCCAAGCGTGGATCCACTTTAATGTTAGCCTTTTGCCACTGGCAAGCATACCAGAAATCAGAACAGACACCCCCACACTGTAATCCGAGATAGCTCCAAGCTAGCGTTCCACCTGCATCCTTGGCACTTGGACTTACTTCCTCTTAGGTGCCATAAGTATGGTGGATCTTTAAAAAATTCTTGAATAAATGAATGATGATGTTTTTATTAAAAGTTGGGGTTATGCTGTGCTGGGTATATAGCTCAGTGATAGAATGCTAGCCTAGCATGTGTGAGGCCCTGGGCTCCATCCCTAGGACTGAAAAACAAAATAGGAGAGGGAAGTATGTTCACTTTGGTTTTATTATAATAGCTGAGATCTGGACCACAATAGAAAAACAAAGGGTTTGGCTATAAGTAAAAGTTAACTCACCTAAAACTGGCTTTAGTGGGTGGTATATATTTGTCTTTGGAATTTAGGGAGGTAATCTAAGATGAGAGTAGCTACTCATGATAAACCCCTAAGCCCTCTTGTCTTTTGTCCTAGCCTTTCCTAGCATGTGACTTTTGTCCTCATGGTGAGACGACTGCTGTCCCCATCCCCTAACCAGTATGTCCAGTCCCTAGACAGGAAAAAGAATGGGTAATAAAAAGGCAGAGAGTAGAAGGAAGTAAGTCCTCCTAGGGATCTTCCTTATCATTTTATTGTTCCAAACTGTGTCACATGGCCACCTGTAGCTGTAAAAGAGCTAAGAAAATGTAGTTTAGCTTTTTAGACTTGATGCAAGAGAAAGACAAGCAAGAAGAGGGGTGCAAATGGCTTTTGGAGAGTCAATCCACATTTTCTACATTCCTTGAGACCATTTTCTTTACTTCCTTACTCTGTAAGGCTTAAGAGCTGTTGAATCTTGTATGAGTCAAGGTTCCCCCGAGAAACAGAACCACAGGACACACATGCATACAGTCACATGTTGCTTTATTGTGGGGGGCAACGTTTTGAGAAATGTGTTGTTTGGCATTTTTGTCATTGTGCTAACATAAGGTAAGACAACATATTGGTTTACGGCAAATTTTTTTGTAAATAAGAGGAGTACACTCTAAAAGTATAGTATAGTAAATACATAGAACACTAGCATAGTCATTTATAGTCATTATTGTTTTGTACTATACATAATTTTGATATACCTTGACACAGCTGGCAGTGTGGTAGGTTTGTTTCCACCAGCATCACTGCAGATACATGAGTGACAGGTTGTGCTGTAATGTTATTATGGCTGTGACATCACCAGAACACAAAACTTTTTCAGCTCCCTGAATCTTGTGGGACCACTGTCTTATACACAATCTGTTGACCAAAACATTGTTATGCAACTCATGACTCTGTGTGTGTGTGTGTGTTTGTATAGGGGGGAGAGAGAGAGAGAGTGCGAGCGCGAGCACGCACACTGATTGATTGTAAGGAATTGGATCACGTGATCATGGAAGTTAAGAAGTCCCAGGATCTGCAGTTAGCAAGGTAGAGAGACTCAGGAGAGCAGCAGTGTAAGTTCCAATCTAGAAGGTGCCAGGCTCAAGACCCAAGAAAAGCTGATGTTTCAGTTTGTGACCAAAGGCAGGAAATGACCAACGTTCCAACTCAACCAATAAGTCAGGAAGAGCTCCCTTTTACTTGAGGGAAGGTCAGCCTTGTTGATCTATTCAGGCCTTCCAGTGATTGGATGAGGGCCACCCATATCAGGGAGAGCAATTTCCCTTACTCAGTCTGTGGGTCAACTGTTAATGCTGGGCACCCTGTGGCCAGTCAGGCTGACACATAACATTAGCCTGCACAAATATTATGTCAGAGATGGGCCATATGGCATAACAAAAAAAAAAGGTACTTGATTACTCTGCAAATTCTCATCCATTCTGTATCTAACAAACTCAGTGGTCTTGGGCAAGTCATTCAACCTCTTTGGATTTGTTCTATCATTTGTTGTATAAGGAACTTTAAATAGAAGATCTTAGGCCCCTTCTAGCTCTATTATCCTATGATTCTATGGGATGGTTTCCAGTGGTAGTGAGCAGGGTATGTGCTTAGATGGGAATATAAACTTGGTTTATAGGTAGTCCATCAGTTATATTTTCAAGTTTCCACTGAACTGAGATTTTTGTTGTTTGGTGATATGAATATCCCTTTGGAAACCTCTATATTGTTGTTTTGCTTAGAAAAAATAATACAGGGAAAAAATAATACTGGAAAAATAATAATACTGGAAAAATAATAATAAATAATAATAATTATTATTATTATTAAAAATAATAATAATTATAATATTTATTATAATAAAAAATAATACTGGAAAAAATAATCCAGCTTAGTGCATTATCCAAGATTATAAATCCAAATTTAGTTCAGTCAAAATTAATTGTACTTTAGTTCGTAGATTTAAGGTTTTCAAGCTTATTTTTCTGCTTTTCTTGGAACCTAGAGAATTCATCTTACCAGGTCTCTGCACCAAGCAATATTTATTATGTGCCTATATCTGCGTTTTAGTGGACTTTTATGGTATCATGTTTCAGGAAGGTAGGAACCCTTTTCAATAGTGTGTGTAATTTGCATGTGTGGAATTGCCATTTGTAATCAGCAGCAGCCTAAATTCTGGAAGAAATAAAACTTATCACCTAAGGGAAATTCCATGATTTGGGCTTTCTTATGGCTTGCCCAGGTCAGAATCTAGTGCAGTATAAGCAGAACAAACCAAATGGAATTGATTGTTTCCATAATTTTCTACTCAAAGCCTTCTTTTTCCCCCCTAAATAGTACATAGTGTGCTGTCCTCAATGTCACATGCTTTATTTCTGTATCTACTTGCCACATCATTTCTCTAGGCCTGCTATATTTAATTCTCCTTTTAAAGTATCATGTCCATCAGTCTTCTCAAAGCTCTGCTATCTCATTCCTAGGTTATTGAAATAACCCCTACTTCTTCTCCTGACCCTCAGTTTCTTTCCTTTTGCCCACCCACACACTATCTTAGAGTAAACTTTCTCAAACTGTTTTCTTGTCATTATCATTAGTGTTCAAAATACACTCAAAACTCTTACCTTGACATTTACTGTCCTCCATAGTCATGACCCCATGATCCAAACCTTTATTTCTTCTCTTTTTCAAAATAACCAACTTCTTTTATCTAATTGTGCCCTTCCCTCATCCAAAAGATTCTGAAGTAGCACACACACACATTTGTACACACATAAACACATGCACCCATATATAGGTATACGTGTACATATAATAGATCCAAAATAAATTTATATTTGTTTGATAAATAAAAGTGAGAGCCGGGCGCAGTGGCTCAAACCTGTAATCCCAGCACTTAGGGAGGCTGAGACAGGAGAATCGGGAGTTCAAAGCCAGCCTCAGCAACAGCGAGGTGCTAATAAGCAACTCAGTGAGACTCTGTCTCTACATAAAAAAAAAAATGCAAAATAGGGCTGGGGATGTGGCTCAGTGGTCGAGTAGCCACTGGTTCAATCACTAGTTCAATCTCCAGTACCAAAAAAAAAAGTGACAAGAAATAAGACAAAATTAAGTTAGTACTCAAAATGTATGCCATATGATCTTTTTCATAATAGCCATTGTAAATCACGGATTTAATCTTAAATTTCTTAGCAACCAAAGCTAAAAACCTAATTTCAAAATTCACAGAAGCCAAAGGCTTGAACACACATGTATGTTTCAGCCAAACTACAGTTTTTCCTTACAGTGGGGCCTGAAGCACTCACAAAATATTCTTATCAGACTTCTACAAGTACTGAAATAGTTGGGTTTTACAATCTTCCTCAATGTGGCTGATTGACATAATTTCAAATAACCTAATAAAAAATAATAAGGGTTGATGCAATTGGAGATCATCTTTCTCTGATGATTTGCTTTATTCCAAGAATAAAATTTAGTCTCTATAGGGGAAAGCCAGGACTGCATATTCTTCCAGTAATCCTTTGTTAGTGTTATTTATTTCAACCAGGCTTACATTTTTTTAATCATTTTAGTTTTTTATTAAAGTGATACGCATATGTAGTTTGGAAAGTCAAAGTCTCATCACACAGTTGAAATCATGAGAACCCTTTCTATTTGTGCTCCTGATCAGGTCCTGCCCCCTAGAGATAATCCCTTTCTGCTTCTGGTATCCCCACCCCACACCCCATATTGCTAAAATTAAAGCTCTCTTAAGTTAGGTGCTAGGGATGCTCTTTGCTACTGGGTTGGAAGTCTTTACTTATTTTCATTCCAGGATTTCAAATTCACTTTTTTCCCTATCTCTCAGTTTATGTCTCATTTCTATTTTTGTTTTATAACTTCCCTCTTTCCCATGCCATTACATGAGTTATCTATTTGATAAATCTAATCATGCTTCCTTTTTATGTCTTAGTTCCATGAAGTTTATTTTACAGAGGGAGATTTTGTCTTAATGCTTTTTGTTGATTCTCTTCCTTACCATTGCATTTCACTGTTTTGGAATTTTATATGACAGACTCACTTTCAGTGTACAGATTTTGAGTTTTATTCTTTCTTCTGTGCTCTTCCCTTCTGCCTGGTAGTCTTGACTCCCCAGACCCTTTAACGTCCAGTTCAAAATTGAGCTTTAGTAGTATTCAGATCTTTTACATCCCGGTGAGATGGAGACTAGTGCTGATCTAGGCTTTTTGGTTCTGTATCTTCTAATCTCATGCTCACAGCTACCTATTAGTATTTAGCTCAAGGTGAACCACCAGCCTTGTTTTTATTCAGCCTCTTTTTATAAGCAAGTTAGTGTGTCCATTCCCTGGCTTTAAACTTTGGGGCTGACTCTACTCTCCATTCTTACATGAAACATTTTTATAACTACTGGAATAGAACTTGTGCCTTCACTGCCTGCTTCCAGACCCCAGGCCTTGTAGCTTTAGCGTTATTACTGCTTTGCATTTCTGTTCTCTTTCTGGTCCAAAGAGGTGCTTTTCAACTGACAAAGCTATTTTTGGCTTCTCTTGTTGTATTTTACTTTGGGTTTGGAGTAGAGGGGAGCATTTCAAGGTCTGAACTTCAAAGCATCTTGACTGGAAAGTCTGCAGTTTGCTTTTCAAATACGTAGGTAAGAATCTGCATTTTTGGAGAGAGGGAAAATGCAAGGATAAACAATGATCTAATGCTCCTCAGGGCTTCCAAGCATGTGTGCACCTTTCACTCAGCCCCGTCTGTCTACTAAACAGGGGTCTGTATCTCCTTTTATGGCAGGACCTTCTGTAGAGATAGAGTTGAGTAGAGTCACTCTAAAAATGTATTTATTCTGGAAGCATCTCAATAAATAGTTCTCGTGTGGGGGAGCCTTTATAAACTGTGCATTTCCTGAGGCTACAATTCTAAGCTCACTTCCTCTTATTTTCTTTTGCATAAGTGAAGCAGTATTAATTATTGTCTTTGGTAATTATTTCAGTTTTTTTTTTTCCCCACAAATCCTCTTTTGTAACCCAGAATTGCCTTTGTAGGTCCCTCCTGAGACCTTCTCCAACACCTATGGGTTATGGAGCCCTGAATAGTAGCCCAGCGTTCTACAAAGAAGCCGCTCCTGCTGGCGCTATGGGAGAACAGTCTCAATTTCTTTAAGTTTCATGCCTCAGCAAGGCTGTAACTATCAAACTCTGAAACCTGGGGAAGGGAGCAGCATGAACCCAAGAAAGAAGCAAAGCTTGTCTGAAGAAGTGGTAAAGAAATGTTAGAGTTAAAGCTATATTCAAAGGAAATGAGAGTTTTCTGCCTAAGAAAGTCTTTATGGTAACTTGAATCTATTTGAAATATGAGCAATTACTTAAAGGTCATTAGTAAACCAAGATTTTTTTCTTTTCCTGCTGCCTTCCGCTAGTTTGCTAAATTAATTGTGAACAGAGCTGCCTTGTGGCAGGATGATGAGCCCAACCAGCTCAGAATTGTTTTATATTTTGAGTTTTAACAATCTAAGCAGAATGTGTTTCCTATTTCTAAAGTTTTCATCATAACCAAAGTATGTTATCTTCAGGAAGATTAGAAGGCGTTAGCAAAGAAGTGAAGAGAGAGAGAGTGTGTGTGTGTGTGTGTGTGTTTCCCATTTGGATGAGTTTTTAAATGGCCAAAACCTAACAGTACTGTGTGTTATCTTTATCTTGCTTTTCTAAATGACCAGAAGAATGGTTTTCCCAGGAGTGAATGCAAGGCTGGCTGGCATTCATGTTAAAATGAATTATTGTCTTATTGTCTTCATAACCACGTAACCTCATCTGTAATGTTTCCACCAAACATTGGGAGAGGCTTCTGGGGGATGGTACAATGGGCTGTGAAGTTGGCTGGGAAATAAACAATGTAGTTATTGTGTTTGCCTTGGAATCTGCTCTTCACCACATCACAGGATGTGGTGCTTGGGCACTGCCTTCTCCCCAGAGCACAGGCAGCTGGGCCCCCAGCCTCCTTCATGTGGCTGTGTTTGGTCCAAAAGTCCACCTCCAGGGAAAGAAGAGGGTCTCTCCACAATGTGTGATGACATGAATGCCATCTTACCTTTCTAATTCTTGCACAAACATTCTTTTCTACTGTTTTTTGGTCTGTACAAAGCTCCAGCTCAGGAGATAGACCACAGATGATGTAACAGAGTATATTTTCTTATGAATCAAGCACTGTACCTTGCCCAATGTACAGCCTGCAAGAGTGTTCAAGTAGTGTTATGGCATAAGATGACTTTTCCTCAAAGAATATTTTTTTTTTTTAATTTTTTTTTTTTTTTTTGTAGATGGACACAATGTCTTTATTTTATTGCTTGGTATGTGGTGCTGAGGATCGAACCCAGGGCCTCACGCATGCGAGGCAAGCGCTCTACCGCTGAGCCACAATCCCAGCCCCTCCTCAAAGAATATTATAAATTAGAATGCCTACTAAAGTTTTGGCAACACTTATTATTTACTAGGTATTCTGAGTTCATTATAGACCTCCTCTCATTTAATCTCTATAGCCTTATGAAGTATCTTGTAAAGGTACCATGTGATGTTTCTATATATATATATATATATAGATATATATATATATATATATGTTATATAATCATGTAAAACATATCTAGCCCTCAAACATTTATCACGACTTTGTAGCAAAAATATTTAAATTGCCTTTTTCAATATTTTTGAGATATATAATATACAATCACTATCTATACTTACCTGTTGTGCAGTAGCACAACAAACCCTTCCCCATCCCTCTCTCACCCCTGCTCTCCTCATCCCTGGCAACCACCATACTACTCTCAAAATCTATGAGATCAGCTTTTAGATTCCACATGTGTGAGATCATGTAGTACTTGTCTTTCTATGTCTGGATTATTTTGCTTAACTTGATGATCTCCATTCATGCTGTTGGCAAGTGGCAGGGATTCCTTCTTTTTATGGCTGACTAGTATTCCATGGTGTACATGTGCCACATTACCTTTATCCATTCATCAATAGATGGACACTTAGGCTGTTTCCATTTCTTGGCACATAAGAATAGTGTTGCAGTAAACATGGAAGTACAGATGTCTTATTGACATACTTACTTCATTTCATTTGGATATAGACCCAGGAGTAGAATTGCTGGAAGATGGCTGTACTATCAGCATTATGCAAGGGGTGAATTTGTATTTTCATTTAATTTGATAAATATCTAGGATTGCAATTACTGGGTTATATGGTAAATATACATCTCATGTGTTAAGAAATTGTCAGACTTTTCCCAAGTAACTACCATTTTGAATTCCCACTAGCAATGACTGAGGGTTCAAGTTATGCCACATCCTTGTGACTTTTTTTCTTATGCTGAGATTTGAGCCCAGGCCCATGTATATCCTAGGCAAGTGCTCTACCAACTGAGCTACATCCCCAGTTATCCCCCTAGATCCCCCTCAGTTCTTGATTTTGTCAAGTTTTTTTCTCGTTTTTGTTTTTAAACATTCTGATAGATGCATGGTGATTTTTCATTGTGGTTTTAATTTGCATTAATTTAGCCTTGGCCCATGCCCATAAACCTAGCAACTAGGAGGCTAAAGCAAGAGGATCAGATCGCAAATTCAAGGCCAGCCTGGGCAACTTAGTAAGAACCTATCTCAAAATAAAAAGTAAAAAGGGCTGGGGATGTAGCTCATTGGTAGAGTGCCCCTGCATTTAACCTTAGTAACACACACACACAATTGCATTACCTTAATAAATAATAATGTATTTTTTCATGTGTGATCAGTCTTATTTGGTGAATTATTTGTATAAATCTTTTGCCTATTTAAAAATTTGTTTTCTTACGATTGAATTTTGAGGTTTTTAAATTCTGTATACCAATTTTATCAGGTAGGTGTTGTATGCATTTTTTTCTCAATCTGTGGCTTGTCTTTCATTTTTTAAAGAGCAGAATCTTTTAAATCTTTTAAAAGATTTTAAAGAGCAGATCTTTTAAAGAGCAGAAGTTTCTAATTTTGATAGTCTAATCTAACAGTATTTTTCTTTTATAGATCAGTATTTTGATGTGATATCTGAGTCTTAGCTTAATCCAAGAAAACAAAGATTTTTCTCCTATAGTTTCTATTTAAAATTTTTATAGTTTTAGGTTTTACCTTTAGGTCTTTGATCTATTTTGAGTTAACTTATGTCTATGGTACAAGATTCATTTTCTGCATATGTGTATCCCATTATTCCAGTGCCATTGGTTGAATCAATAAAGCCATAGGATAACACAGACAGAGTGCAGAGTTAGGTATAGGAGAAGTTGAGTTCCTTCCTGGAGCATCAGCTCATTAATACCAACGACTCTAGTAAGAAAGAGGAGATCCATGCTGGGGAGGGATATTGGCCAAATTATATTGTTATATTGTGTGCATGTTTGAATATGCAACAGTAAATCTCATCAGTATGTACAACTACAATGCTTCAATTTAAAAATGTGGGGCTGGGCATGGTGGTACACACCTGTAATCGCAGCAGCTCAGGAGACTGAAGCAGGAAAATCACAAGTTCAAAGTCAGCCTCAGCATGAGGCCCTAAGCAACTTAGTGAAACCCTCTCTCAAAATAAAATATAAAATAGACTGGAGGTGTTGCTCAGTGGTTAAGCACCCCTGGGTTTAATCCCTGGTACCAAAATAAAAATTAAAAAGAAAGAGAAAGTAGATCCGAGCAGTGGGTAACCAAGCACTTGATGTAGTGGAAGGAGCACATGCTTTCCAGGCAGATGGTGATGGTTTCTGCTGCTTACTAACCATTTATCATTAGCAAGTTTCTCTATCTTAGTCTTAGTTTTTTCCTTTGTAATATGAAACTAATCCATACCTGGCAAAGCTGCTTTATTTTCAATTAGATAATGTATGTGTAGCTTGAGAGATGGGAGATGCTTAGTAGCAGCAACATTTATTGCACTCAAAAGATCTGTGGAAATAGTCTATTTGAAAAGTTTCTAGAATTAGAGCATCCTTGGTTCCCATCATTTGCTCATCAGTCTTCTTTTTTTTTTTTTTTAGTTGTAGATGGACACAATATCTTTATTTATTTTTATGTGGTGCTGAGGATCTAACCCAGTGCCTCACACATGCGAGGCAAGCGCTCTACCCCTGAGCCACAATCCCTGCCCTGACCAGTCTTCTTGATGGCTTTTTAAGTCTTCCTGCTTCTGCTCTTTATTAATCTCTGCTGACTTCCCCTATTTTTTGCCTTTGGTGTGCTTCACTAATCCTCCATTGGGATAGCTGGAGCTTTCACTTCTGTATTCTCCTTGACATGCTCCCTCTCAATAGCTTGGGCTCTTCCTCCTGAGAAGCTAACTGCCCTTGTCCAGACTGAAGGGGTACATTACTGCCTTGTTCACCCCTACAGTTCCTGACATTGGGGAAGGTCTCAGGCTGAGTTAGAAGACAGCATGAGTGGCACTGTGAAGAGCAGAAGCCAGGTCATTTCTTGCCTCCCTCCTCACCCCCATCCCTGGACAAAATGGATATCATCCTGCATTCTTTTCTCAAATTCTCTCCCAAATGAGAGAGATACCTCTTTTAGGGTTTGCCATGTAAGGATTGTTTTCCCTTTCTGGGTGAAACTGCCCTTGAAATCTTTGCTCGCAATGAGACAGACCAGACAAGGGTTCTCTTGCCATTTATTCCTTATTCATTACAGCACAGTGGGAGGAGGGAGCCCCCACACTTTGTTGGCCCTAAGCCTGGTGGTCACAGTGGTCACAGCTTCAGGGCCCCAGGGTAGGTGGAGAGCAGCCCGCTCTGCAGTGGAAGTGAGCAGCAAGGGGCCCTAAAACTTGCAGCAGGCCACTGAAGTAACAGTGGGAAGGATGTCCTAGAAGTCAGAGATGGAGGAAGGGGTATTCTAACCTCTTTCATTTTTTTAATTCTATATAGAAATTAAGAATGCATGATGCCATTCAAAATTACTTTTATTTGTTTTACTTGAAAAATATACTTCTAGGATAGGGGATACAACTCAGTGGTACAGTGCTTGAGTTTAGTCCCCATTCCCCTAAAACAAAACATTACATTTTATTCCCTTCCTTCCTTTCTTCCTTCTTTCCCTCCCTCCCTCATTCCCTCCCTCCACTTGTGTAATTCTCCACTTTCTTCCCAAAACCTGTTGAATGACATTCAGATTGGTCTATTGCTATGTGCTCATTGCAGACCTAGAGCATACTTTTAACTTAGATCCGTAAACAGATACTATAGAGGTTAAGTGGTATGTCAGAAGGAGTCAGTTAAATTGGAATAGTTGGAAGAAACATCTAGCTCAATACCTTCGTTTTACATAGAGGACAAATGGCTTGTGCCCCGCCATAGTTCAGCTACAATCAGACCCTGCCAATCCAGATCTTGGACTTCTGGGGCAGTGCTCTTGCTGAAGCAAGTTGGGTGCTATATCTGGATATGAAGGCAAAGTTAAAAGGTAAAGGGATAAATTGCTTACTCCTCATTTTAAAATACTTAAAATATTATTCTTATCCAAGCTTATTTCTTATGCCCTTTGGATAGCAAAACTCTAGAAAACTCAGTTGGTTTTACCACTGAATAATTTAGCATATTTTAATTATAGCGTCTGTTTAAGATGCTGGACTAACATTGGCTAATGTTTCTACCACTCCCTGGGGAAAATCAGCCTAGGTCCATGTCTAAAGAAGAGACTAAACTCTTAGCTGCTGTGAGGTGTCCAAGGAGTCCTAACTTGTCCTGACAAGGTCTGTGATTAGGATTAATATAGCCTGAGTATGAACCTTCTAGAAACAAGGCTTCTGATATTGCTTAACACTTAAATAGACTGATGTCTATTTTTGTGCTTATTAAGTATCTGTAATGGTCATATTTATCTCTAGTCTTTTGGCAAACCTGCTTGAATTTCTCCTTTCCTCCTCCTTCCCTCCTTTCTTCCTCAAGTGTTTTGCGAGGTGAAGCTTATCATACACCCGCTGTGGAGATCCTAATGTGAAAAGATTGCTCCTTCCTGCAGGTGGCCTGTGCTCTAGTGGAGAGAGATGCCTAGACACACAATTTACTTCATTGTAGCAGTTATCTTAATTACTTGCTTGAAATACAGTAGAAGTGGAAAGAAAAAAATCTCCTTAGTCAGTCAGGAAAGACTTTATGAGGAGGAGACATTAGATCTAAGACATAAAGACTATATAGGAGTTTCCAGGGAGAACAGTTCAAAAGGAACATTTCAGACTGCGGACACCCTCTGTGAAATGTTACAGAGGCTGAAAGGGACTGTATGGGGGAACCACACATGATTCTGAATTATTGGAGGATAAAGGTTGGTAAGGCTAATGGTGATGGGCGAGGGGCAAGAATGCCAGGCAGAGTTTGGGTTTTCATCACAGGTAGATGGGAAGTCATTAGAGAAGGGGAGTGTTAACTTTTGACCAATAGCCAGAACAATAAAATTGTAGAACCACAAGAAGTCAGAAAGTGCTGCACAAAGGAGAACCAAAAATGCAAAAACCAGTCAAGGAAACCATTACTCCCAGAAGAAGGGCTTTTCAGAGAGCTGTTTTTTATACATCTGTGATGCAGTCTTCTTCCTCCCTAGCAAAGAATGAGATGGTATTGGGTACAATTCATCCCCAGGGATATGACAAATGGTTTGTTTCAAATACTCAGGCTGTATCAGGTGCTTCAGTTGCAGATTAAACCATTGGCCAGTTGTCCCGGGTGTTAACTGCTAAGGAGAGGTGTGGTGGCTTCTACTAGCTGTGCTTCCTGGTAGTTAGGAGACTGGGTGTTTCCTTTGCAGGCATTAGCCTGTCTTCTGTTTTCTTCTTTTCCAGCTTTTATTGCTAAGTGATTTGCAGACCTTGAGAACTCTAAGAAGCAAAGAGAGATGTAGTCTTTCTCTGTCTTTTGTTTGATATGTAAATTGGAGTCCTGAAATTATTAAAAGCATTGATAATGCCTTCTTGTCTATAACATTAAAATTTGAAGAGTACAGCTAAAGGCTCATAGAACAGTTCTCTCCACGTTTGTCAGTAAACTCCTCTATGCAATAAATAACCTTATCCTTCATTTGTACTCATCTTACTTTTCTCAGAATTTAGTTAATCTTGGCATTTCTTCAATACCTTCTTAATGCTAATTTATTTACTTATTGTGCCTTTTAAAACAGAACACATAAAGCCACCACCAATTAATAAATTATGTTTTCTGCAGTTGAAATAAAAACACATTAACTATTTCTGAACAATTAGGCTGTATTCAACATGGAATAACAAACACAGCCTCAGATGGAGGAAATTGCCCTAGTTTGACATCATACAAACGAGTATCTACTTTTTCCAACAGCTTCATGTTATGAATAAGGTCAATTAAAATCATTGCAAAAATTGTGAATACTAACTTCCTTAATTTTATACAACTGCCTTTCAGCTCAACAACTGACCCAGGGCAGTGTTCTTTAGAAGCTTTTTTCTGCACATGTACTATAACTATCTCCAAAGACCTTATAACTTTAAAAGAAACAAAGAAAGCCAGGTGTGGTGGCGCAAGCCTGTAATCCCAGTATTTAGGGAGGCTAAGACAGGAGAATTGCAAGTTCAAAGCCAGCCTCAGCAATGGTGAAGCACTAAGCAACTCAGTGAGACCCTGTCTCTACATAAAACACAAAATAGGGCTGGGGATGTGGCTCAGTGATTGAGTGCCCCTGAGTTCAATCTCCAGTACCCCAAAAAAAAGAAAGAAAGAAAACTTCTGATGTGGCCAGAGAAGCACCGTAGTAAAATAAGACTGTAAGGAAAAAGGCAGGAAACAGGGACTCTAGCCTAAAAGAGAAAGGGAGTTTTGACTAGGCAGGGTGACCTACAGTTTTCAGTCTTCCTTGAATTTGGGGGGATGGGGGGTGGACTTAAACTGTGGGTATTTGGATTAGATGTACTGACCGTTGGGACTTGATTTTATTTATTTAAGATTGAGTGGCATTTCCTCTGTGGAGGTCTTCCAAGAACAGAGTCTTTCCCATTGGTCTGATCTCTAAATTTACAAAAAGCTTCCCATTCCTTCAGTTCTAGAATCCTTTGGCTTGGCTGGATAAGTCCTTGGATAAATTATATGTTTTGGAATTAAAAATAAAAATCAGACATTCTACCACTAAAAGAAACCTTTACCCCATAAAATTAGGTGTTTTTAAATTGCTTATTCTGGGTTTGAGCTATTTCCATCTTTATCTGTTGCTTCTCACTATAATCAACTAATAAGCATTTATTGAACACCTACTATAGGCACTGAAAGGCCTAAAAGAAGAACATGCCATCCAGAGCTTTCTGAAAAGGAAGCCAAAATAGACAACAATGAGAAAAGGATAAAACCTAGGAGATTTGTGCCTAAATTCTTATAGTGTCAAGCCTACCAACTACAACATGATATTTTGTGGACCTGCATGGATAAAAGCTACTTTAAATTGTGGACAGTGAAGAGCAACAGGTGTCAAATGTTTAGAAAGAAGTAATATTCTAGCACTGGTATCTCTAAAAGGTACATTATTACTCAGGAAATAAACTTCTTGACTTAAATTCTGTGTTAGCTTTCTGTCATTAAGACTAAAACACCTGAGGTGACCAATTTATAAAAAGGAAAGATTTATTTTGGCTGACAGTTTCAGAGGGTTCAGTCCATGGGCACCTGTCCCTGTTGCTTTGGACTTGTGGCAGCATAGTAATCATGGTGGGAGCATGTGATAGGGAAAACTGCTCACCTCATGGTGGCTAGAAGTGAAAGAGAAAGAAGAGGAAGAGGCTGGAATCCCAATATACCTCAAAGGGCACACTCCAGTGACCTAACTTCATTTTATTGGATCCATCTACTAAAGGTTCTATCACCTCCCAGTAACTCCACAGGCCAGTGACCAACATGTGGGTCTTTGGGGACACTCCAGATCTAAAGTATAGCAAGTCCCAATATTTTTTGTTTTTGTTTTGTATTCTGTTCTATTTTTAAACAAAAGAGGCGAGATAGATTAAAAATGAAAGAAGGAAGGCAGATTGTTTGTTCTTTAACCCCAAATATATATAAAATAGCACAAATGTTATAGGGTGTCTTAGGTTTCAGACTTTCTTTTGAGAGGTTTCAGGGTTTCAATATGTACTCTTGTTCAATTTATTTAGAGAGTATCCTTCCATCTTAGTGCTGGGAGCCTACTTTAGATGTTATCTCAATTTTTCCAAGGTAATCTAAAACCACTATATAGTTTAGAAAAAAATTAACTGTTTTCACAATGCTGTAGGCTTGGTATCTAGTTACCAATGGTACATTCAGTAAAAGACAGAAGGGTTTTTGATATTAACAGCAGAGCTTCAAGGGATTGTTTATACCCTTTTTACATTTCTTTTTAGCCCTTCAAGATTGAATAGACAGGTTTAAATGGAAAAATCTCTAATATTGTCAATTATGGGCAATTACTAGTTATCAGTCTCAGTTTCTCTAATAATCACAGTGCTGCTATAATAGTGAGTGGAGAAGCACAGCCCACCTCTCTATAAAATGTGTTCTCTTGAAAACAGTTTGCCCATATAAGTCTCTTTATTGACTGAGCCTTTCATGCTACTATAAGCTCATCTCAATAATTTTTACCCAGGAAAATTACTACTTCTGCCAACCAGCCTTTCAATTAAGTGTGCTTTGCTATGAGATGTATCATTTAGATTTTTATTAATTTAAACATTTTATATCAACAGAAGGTAGATCATTATTAACTTGTGCAATGCAGTGTCTCACAAAATACATACATGTCATAGAAAAGTAATTAACTACCTCATTCTACTACAGAACAGATGTGTAACTGAATAAGAACCAGGACCCAAGGGTACTCTTGCACATTTGTTTATTTTTTATTCATTAAATTGTTGACTCAGAGACTTCATTTCAAGTTTTTCAAACTTTGTTATCTCAGCATTTTCCCAACACCACCAGTGATTGAAAATAGATTTTGATCCATTACCCAAAATTATCAATTCATCTTTGGCTTATTGTAGTAACTTCAAGTCAGAGATGGGCTCTTTATTCCAGTGGAAGAAAGGATGACTAAAAGAGTTGAGAATACTTAAGACATAGAGGGATTTTGTTGGAAACCTGGAGCATGTGAAGCAGCAGCTGTTTGGAGGAAGCAGAGTTTTGGGTTAACACATGAGATGAGTGTTTCCCAAGCAGCCAACCAGAGGAGAGGTAAGTGGAGACCTCATCACTGACAGTGACTGCTGTCAATTCTTTTTTTCCTCTCTCCCCTTCTAGTAACAACTGTAATTTTGTGAGTATTTCTCCAGCACCATTTTCTCTTGTCTGGACTACCGTTAGAGTGTCCTAAGTGATCTCCAGGTTTCCACTGTGCCCTCCAGGAATTCTGTTTTGCATATAAGTCAGAGACTTTTCTGAAGGGGCTTCTTCAGCATTCCTCCAAGCGGAGTTCCACCTTTCCTAGAGGCCAGCAGGTACCTGTGTGGCCCCAGGACCTTTGCATTTGGCTTCCCTCTGCCTGAAACACTCTTCCTGTAGCTTGGTGCTGGCTACATTCTTCTCTTCACTTCAACCTCACCTCACCTTCCTACAGGACAGCCTTGACCATGCTGTGAAAATCAGATGCCTCTTACCTTGTTCTTTTCTGTTACATCTTTATTATAGCACAAACATTACACATTATTGGTATTTGCTGCCTAACTGCTTACTTGTTAAAAAATAAGAATGACCTTATCCGTCTTGTTGTCTGGTGTGTCCTCAATATCCAACATAATGCTTCATAAACTCATGTTGCCTGAATGAATAAGTGAATAAATACTGTCATTAGACTAGCATAGAGTTAAGCGTGATAGGATATTCTAAGTACATATATTACTTGATACTTCACAATGACTTTTACTCATAAACCAATTTCATGATAGTTTATATGCATTGACCATGACTCAGCCCACTTTCTCACACCAAGAATTACACCATGCAGTGGAAAGACAGGATGTATTTTTCTAGCTATCATCTTGATAGAGATGCTCCACTCGTGCAGGGCAAGCATCTCCTGTATAGTATCCTTGCTGCATGTCAGAACCTACATAGACTTTTTTTTTTGGTACCGGGGATTGAACTCAGGGGCACTCAACCACTGAGCCACATCCCCAGCCCTATTTTGTGTTTTATGTAGAGACAGGGTCTCACTGTGTTGCTTAGCACCTCGCCATTGCTGAGGCTGGCTTTGAACTCATAAGTCTCCAGTCTCACCCTCCCAAAGGGCTTGGATTACAGGTGTGCGCCCCTGTGCCTGGCCCACGTAAACATTTTTAATGGAGATTTCAGCACACTGTCTTTGAGAAGATCATTCTTCTTTTGGGCAACTGTGATTGCACAGTTAATTAATCTCATGAATTGAAAGCTGCCTCTTCTAACATATTTCAGGGTCATAATTCTGTTCCATGGAGCAACAAGGAAAGAGTAAATTAGCTCCTTATTCTACCTACCAGTCTTCAAGTACTCGAATTATTTGAGGCAGCATGACATAGCAAAAAGCACTTGGGCTTCACATTATAAAATTGGGAGCTCAAATCCATCTCCAAAAGTTTCTAACTACTTGGACTTGAGGAGGTTACTTCATTTTACTCAACTGCAGGCTTGTCATCTATAAATTAGGAACTAAAGTGTTTTTTTTTTTTAACTTACATGTTGTTGAGATGCTTAAACAAAGTAAAGCATTCAAAGTGATTATCACAATAAACCTCAATAACTGTTGTATTATAATTATTTGATCTGCAGCTACCCAGTGCTGCAAAATTTAACCTCATTTGTAGAATAAGGAAGATGATCATTACTGAGGACTGGTGCAAGATTGACACATCAGTTAATCCTAAACTATGGTTGATTGTTCAACCAACCAGGAATCCATTCTCATTATTCTCATTATCTTAGCACAAAATATCAAAATATCTTCTGCATTCTCATTATCTTAGCACAAAATATCATGAAAGACTGTCAAATCCTTGTTGAGATCAAACGATATGATATAAGTACTATTCATCCAAGACACTTGGACAGTCTCCATGAAAAAAAAATAGAGTTCAGATTGCCAGGATTTGTTCTTTGTGCTCCTGTGCCATCCCTAGTGAATATATGTTCAGTCTCAGTAAGCTTCACTCAAAGACACATGATAAGCAACGTGCTTGGAGGCTTCCATTAAGCAAACTTATTTGTGTGTGTGTGTGTGTATGTTTGGCTTTTTAAATTCTTTTCATTTTTTGTTATTTTTTAAATTTGTTCTTTTTAGATATACATGAGAGTAGAGTGTATTTTGACACATACATACATGAAGTGTGACTTATTCTAAGTAAGATCCCAGTCTTGTAGGTGTACATCATGTGGAGTTACACTGGTTGTGTATTCATATATGAACATAGGAAAGTGATGTCTGATTCATTCTGCTGTCTTTCTTATTCCCAACCCCTTCCCTTCCCTTCATTCCCCTTTGTCTAATTCAGTGAACATCTGCCCCCCCCAACACACCTTATATTGTGTGTGTGTGTGTGTGTGTGTGAGAGAGAGAGAGAGAGAGAGAGAGAGAGAGAGAGAGAGACCATATTTGCCACCACTCTGGTCTTCTGCTGCCACTTCCTCTTGGTTCTTCAAAAAGGAATGGTAATAATTTCATGACCATGTTTACAAAGTTCTTTTGCTACCCTGGGTTATAGTTCATCTGGAATTAAAGATGTAAAAAAATTTTTTTATAAATGCCTTATTCTGCTCTCTCCTGTCTGAGAATAATTTCTTTTAGGAGAAAGGAAAATAAACTAAGAAGGCAGGCCATTTTCTGTTATTTGTTGATGCCTTCCCACTCCCTCCAAATAGTCTCCTGTGTGCTCTCTTCCTTGCTCTAGAGAGCCACTGTGTTCTTCATGAGTCTCAGTCATTCTGCATGGTCTACCTCACACTTTTGTCAGAGATCTTGAGTGTCCTCTTGCTGTCCACTCTTGCCTCCTCTGTAATAGCACTATTCATGTGTGAGCAGCGGTTACTGCGAGTCAGTTGCTGTGTGAAGCTGTGTGCACACATGAGCTGGTTTGGTCCTCATACCAGCCCCTGAGCTAGGCCCTCTGGTCTTGTTCCTGCTGGGAAAAAAACTTGCAGCCATCTTGTCATCAATGTTCTCAGATTTTGTTTTAGAAGGTGAACCTATGCCCTTGTCCAAACTAGCAGTGAGTAACACAAACATGAACCTGAGTGACTGTCGAGGATTTTCCAAACTCATAATTTTCCAATAGTTCAGTGACTGCTATGCCCTCATTATCAAGATTGCAGCTTCTTTTTAACAAAACAAAAATCAAAAGTGCATTGAAAATGGATGCAGAGAGACGGGCAAGCAGTTCTCACATGTGTCATAGAAATGTCACCGTTCTTCCTGGAGCTTAAACAGTCAACAAACAAATACAGATTGGTTTCTGTTATGGTTTAGATCTAGAATGTTCCCCAAAGGCTCATATATATTGAACGGTGAGTTTCCAAAGCAGCAATGTTCACAGGTATGATTTTGGGGAAGTGATTGGATCATGAAGGCTCTGACCTTGTTTTAGTGGATTAGTAATTTGATCACATTAGTGGGAGAAGGGAGAGACTTTAGGAGGCAGGGCCTGGTTGGAGGAAGTAGGTCACAGGGGCATGCCCTAGAAGGGTATATCTTGTCCCCACCTCGCCTGCCCCTCTGCTTCCCAGGTGCTATGCACCACTCCCTTCTGCTGTGATGTTCTGCCTAGTCTTGGACCCAAAGTGATGGATCCAGCTGACCATAGACTAAAACCTTTGAAAGTGTGAGCCAAATCTTTCCTCTATTCTGTTGTTCCTCTCAGGTTTTTGTCAGTATAATTAAGAGCTGACTAATGCAGTTTCATAGACAAAGTGTACTTGAAGAAAAGGAGGGTCCTCTGTTCTTTTGAAAATCTCACTACAGTGGTTTCCCCTCCTCTGTTCAGCCTTATGTTTGCTTTCCACCAACAACCTCAAACACACACACCCCGCCCCACATTTCTGCCACCCCTTGCCTTACCTTGCCCTAACCATGGATGACATCAGCAGCATGTTCCTGCTGGTCTGGCACCTGTGATGCAGAATGATGCTGGTGAGAATCCCAGGATCCTGCAGATGGACACTGCGGTTGCACCAGGTCTTCCTTCTGCTGGGGTCTGCCTTGCCGAGTTGTCCTGTGTGTCCTCAGGTGGCTCCTTCCCCATTCTCTCCAGCACTCCCAAACCCTCACTACTGCTCCATCCTCCTAAGTGCCTGTCCTCTCTTGATGTCAGCAGGTCAGTAATGAAGCTCATGAGACAGAATGTAACTCCCCACTGTAATCACTTCCAGGTGCAGCTGAGTTTGCTCCCATTCTCCTCTCTCTTCCTCTTGTTGCAGAGGAAGTGGGGGCCTCCTTGCCAAAGCCAAGTCCCTGCCACCTGCTTCCACCAGCACTTGTGCTCTTGACCCCACCCCTTGCTTCCTCCTTGGGCTTCCTCCTCCAGCTACTCCTTCTGCATGGCCTGCCTCTTCCTGTCCCCTGACTCCTTCCCTAATGCGGGAATAGGCTCATGACTTTCCTGATGTAAAAAATAATAATCTCCTTTCCCAGCTCAGCTTTTGCATCTAGCCACTGTTTCCTCACCTTCACTTTATGAAACCCCTTGCAAGAGTCATCTATAGACATAAGGATCCCATTTCTTCGTTTTCTGTTAACATCCACTGGTGCGCTTCCATGGAAACTGTCTCCTGGCATCATCAGCGAGCCCCTGCTTCCAAGTCCAGTTAAGCCTCCTTTGAGTCTCTTCCACCCTGACCCTCCTGATGCATTGCATCCATCGATCCCTCTCTTCCTCCTTTAAAGAATACTCTCCCCTTAGTTTTTGCAGCCTCCTTTAGTCCTCCATCTTGTCCTTTTAATGTTAAGATTCTTTTTCTTGGATTAGCTGATTTCCTCTGCTCCCCCCACCATATCTTCAGATTCTGCCTATATGACATTGACCTCCAAATTTATACTTCTCATCTGTGCTTGTCTTCTGGGTCTAGTTTCATATTTCCATCTTCCTAAGGGGAGTACTTCCACCTAGATTCTCTGAAGACATCTCCTATTTGGTATATCTAAAAAGTGAACTGCCCTTTACTAAACACTTCTTCTCTACAATCCTGATGTCACCTAGAGGCTTCACCGTGCACTCAGTCACTGGAACCAAGTGGTTGGCAACTGTTCCAGTGTCCTCTTCCTTTACCCTCCACAAGCAACTTACTCCCAAGGCATCACCTTCTTAGCTCTCTTTAGTTGACTCCTTCCTCTTGGTCTCTTTTTGTAAGGCTACTGCCTTGTTCAGGTTCACATTAACTCTGTGAATTGTTGCCATATCTACCTAACTGGTTGCTTTAATCAGATGAAAATACCTGACAAGAACAACTTGAAGGAGGGCAAGTTTATTTGGGACTCACAGTGACAGAGGTCTCAGTCCATAGATGGCTGACTCCGTTGCTGTGGGCCCAAAATGAGATAGGACATCATGGTGGAAGAACATGACAAAAAAATGCTGCTCAATTCATAGCAGCCAGGAAACAGAGGATGAAGGGACCTCAGGGAAGATGCACCTTTCTAGGACATATCCCCAGTGACCCACCTCCTCTAGCCACACCCCATCTACCTACAGTTACTACCCAGTCAGTCCATTCAAAGTAGGATGTACTGATTAAGTTACAGCTCTTAAAATACAATCATTTCCTCTCAGAATATTCCTGCATTAACACGAGAGATTTGGGGGGACACTTTATATCCAAACCACATTCTTTCTTCCCTCAGTTTCTCTACCTGTCAGTGTATTTTCTACATAGATATTTGAAGAAAAACAGTGTTTGGACTTAAAATCCTCCCATATCTCTATATTATCCACACAGGATCAAATTCACCCTCTTATCTGGCCCTTGCTCATCTCTTCATCTTTATGTCTAAACCTTTATCTTCTCTTTTCTCCCCATAAACTGTTAACTCAGCCATATGTTTTCAGGCCTGTGAACTTAGGCCTGATTGGGCCTCCAGGTTAGTGAGCGGGGGAAGCTAACTGTGAAAAAGTAAGCTCTGGGAAGCAAGTTACTTCAGACAGCTGGGCAGCAGACGGAGCTCGCCCACCCTCCCACACCATTCCTGCCAGGCTCACCTTCTCCCCACGCCCCTCTGTTCCCTCATGCTCTTCCCTCCTGTACTCATTGCACTTTCTGCTGTTTTGCTCTGGACTAGTCCTTCTAGAGCCTTTAGGAGTGAGCTAGGATACTTTCCCAAAATCGCACTTGGGTAAAGGGCCTTGCCTCTGTGCCCTCATAGCCCCAGGGCTGGTCTCTGTCACCACATGCCATATTTAGAAATAGGACACTTATGTGGCTGTTTTAAGCACTACACAGTAGCCTGTCAAGGCTGAGGCCATTCTCATCTAAATCTTTATAGTTCCAATGCCTGGCCCTTGTGTACGTTTGGGAAATACTGTTATGTATCAAACTAAAGATCATCTGAAGGGCCTAGTATTAAGCACAGTGCTATATACTTGATCACTTTTTATGTCTATTGTAAATAAGCTAATTTGTGCAAAAGCAGAGAACATGGGAGGTGCTAGTATAAATTGTGTAGACAGGAAAAAGAAAAAGTCAAAACCACAAGCACTTGCAACAAACCTTAATGGTGTTGCTATGAAAAGTGTCAGCATAGTCACAGAAATTAGGAACAAATAAGACGGCAAAGACCAGGCTGGAGGTCCTTGGCCCTGACTGCACATTAGAATCCCTTGAGGAGCTTATAAAAAAATACAGACCTCTGCCTGGCCCCCAGAGATTCTGATATCATTTGCCCAGCTGGGACCTCAGCCAGTGTGTTCTTAAAAGTTCCCCAGATGATTCTGAATGTACAGCCACTTTACAAGACCCTGGAAACAAGAGAATGGAGCTGGAGAAACAAAAGGTTGGAAATCTGAAGGAAAGGAGCCCTCGGTCACCCTTACAGCACATTCCTGGGATGTGTGTGGGGGTGAGTGTGAATGTGGGTGTCCAAGTGTTAGTGCATTATTGGCAGGGTGGGAGAGGAAGTAAGCCCACCGCAGCCTCCCAAAGTGAATTAAAGCCTCTGATATATACAAATAAGCAGATCCAGAACAATCCAGCTCCCATTTGTGATAAGAAACTGAGTTCTTCTCATAGTAAACCTTCTGACTGAGGCCCTGTCTACCCTCTGTTCTTGCACAAAGACAGATTTTTATATTTGTTTACTTCTAGAAAAGAAACCACTACATGTTCTAGTTTATGAACATTCACTGACATGAAAATCTTATTTCCAAAGTAATCTAGAAAGTTAGATAATAAAACAGAAAAGTTGAAGGCAATAGCTAAGACTATATAATTTTGACCCATAAGGAATATAACCCCAAAAGAAAATAAAAATTGACCAAGAGATAGTTATTTAATAAATCCTCTGTGGATGGCATCATAACATTCTGGGGGCAAGCAGAGAACACTGGGGAAAGAGAAGAGAGAATCATGTTATTTTGTATATCCTAAATGCCATTGTGTACATCCAAAATTCAATAAGGACCTTATCAGATATCAATACTCTGATTATAATTATACCTGTACTGTCTGGAGCAGGTTTGCGACTTGATATGCTGGCATGCTAGGTTCTAATGAGAGATGTCTGGGACCTGGCTTGGTGAGCAGTTTCTTGGGAGTGGGAATATTCTGAGGTAATATTTGAGCATATGCTTTTACTTCTCCCCATGATTTCCAGTATGCTGGGTTCTGTGTGAAATCACTTACCCCTCCCTGAACCTCTTTCTTTTCCTGTGAAGTGGGGATACCTCTGCTCATCATCTGGTAATGTTTATGAAGCTCCATCAAACCCCTGTCTGGAAGACTCTGTTAACAGTAACGCATGCTTGGTTTATGAGATGGTTACAAGAGAATGGAGGTGGGGGCAGGGTGCCAAACATGGCCAGTGCTTTTATCTTTGACATTACAAAGAGGTCCCCTGGCTGAGAGCCAGACTCCAGTTTACTGGAATATAAAATGCAGACATGTGCTTTCTGTTGGTGGGGCGCCAGGGGGAAGGCTCGGCATGCAGTCAGCCAGCACTTTGCTTCCATGGGATGCACAATTGCCAGGAAGAGCGTCTGAGTCCTGGTGATTTTGTTCAGGATCTCTCGTGAGTATAAGGCAGGGTAAAAAAGAGCTCTACCATGCAATCTGATCACCTGTCCTCTCCTCCCAAACCTGGGAAAGGAACGGTCCCCCTGCCAGGTCTTTAGCCCAGGAGCCATTGCCCACTGGAATGACCCATGCTCCAGGATCCAGGAAGGGGTCTCTACAGGGATTAATTGACAGGCTACGGAACTGTTTTAGAATAATTGAGGGAATACTGGCTTTTTTTTTTTTTTTTTTTTTTTTTTTGCTGAGAGACAAAATAGCATTATAGGTTCTTTTTTTAAAAAATAAAGCTGCAATATTAATTCCTTCCTTCAAATTGGGCCATACTCACTTGACACATGATGTCTGATAAAGTCCTTATTAAATTTTGGACATTCTGCCTTACTAAGCAGTAGTAAGACCTGGAGAATTTGTGTGATCCAACTCTGAAAAACTAGGGGAAGCTATTGGAAACTACATTAACTGATGGTAAGGGACAGGTTCTGATGTCAAATTAATTTCCTTTGGTTACCCCCTTTGTTTTCCTTCTTTAAAAGTATGTCTAGACTTGTATCCCGGGACTTGTTATCTGAAATTGTTGGAACCACAGATTAAATAATCTGATGTGCTTACTTTAGCAGATAAGCAAATACCATGTGCTCGCCTGAGTTTGGAATGTTGCTCATGGTAATCACTATACATACAAACATTAGAGGGAATCTGTGAATTAAACAATCATTGTCAAAGTCTTGGATTGGCTGAGTGCAGTACTGTGTTGGGTATGGTTTTTGTTCAGTCCTTCACACTCTATGCTTTAAGGTAGTGTATGTATGAGAAAACTCCGAACAGAATGAAGGGAAAACAGATAAAGGAATGAAGGGGTTTGCAATTTGTTTGTACAGCCACAAATCTCAAAGTCTCTCCTATCAGAATTTCAGGTTTCTCGTCATGCTCAGCAGATACCTTCTACATAGGTGACTAATGGAGTGGAATGATTAGTTTCCATCTCCATGGTAATCTTAATCAAGCTCTCACCTGGGGAAGCTGAGGCAGGAGGCACGTTAGCCTCTGAGTCTCAAGCTGGCTAGCAGCAGCAGTGGGATTGGGGTCCAGGCTGCTCAATTCCACTTTCATGGTGTTGCCTACCACATACTCCATATACCTGGAACATGGAACCCCAACCACACTGTGGTTCATCCTGTTTTTAAAAGTCTCCGGAGCAACCATATCTAGGTTGTCCTAACCTTCACTATCTGGACATTGCCCTTTAAACTTAACTTGAGTCTCTTCTGCTAATTAAAGCATTTTCTTCTGTTTTTGCAGAGGAGAGTGAAAGCAACTGCTCCCAGAGAAGAAAATAACAAAAGAAGGAGGTGTGGCAGACTGGAGGAGATGAGGGCTGCGGTTTTGGTTCCTATTAAAACAAATCCTGCCCTGAAATTTAGGGGTATACTTTATCTTAATGGCTTTTGCCATTAGAATGATTTTCCTTTAAAATCTTTGCATTTTTCCCAGAGTTTCAAACCTCCCACCTTGTGATGTTTACATAATGAGATTGGCAGGACTCTGCCAGGGGTTGTATGAGTTTAAAGCTGCGCAAACCAACCATTTGATAGTCTCTCCACAAATGTGAAAAGAATTTGCTTGTATGTGCTTTTGCAAGCTGTGCCAGTAGCCTTCTGCTTCCTATAATCCCCATTATATGTTCTCAGGAACACATCTTCCTGGGATGGGGGAGAGTGCAAGGAGGCACCTCCTTCCTAAATGTCTTCATGTAACATTAAACTGCCTTTGTGTATCAGCCAGCCATGCCAGTTTCCTACAAAATGCTGCAGCCAGCACCACTGACACTGGTAGGCTCTCAAACTGCCCTACCTGTGTAGATGCTGTTTTTTTAATTCTAATTGACCTTATTTAGAAATAAGCAAATGAGCTTATTTCTCTGAGAAGCAGTTTTATTCAATGGGATGAGAATACCAGCACAGAGAGGGAAGGTGTTGAGGTTGTAGCTGGAAAAGGTCTCTGATAGTTCTAGAATTTCTGATTTCACATTTGTAAGGCAGTTGTCCCTTTCTCAGGTCATAAAGGAAACATTCCCTTTCCTTCCAGCAAGTCTGTATAGCTGAAATTTCAGCCTTGAACCTGCAGTTGGGGTGCACAGTGTCCTTGTAGAAATTTGTATTTATAGTAGAACCCTGTTTCTACCTCAGAGATAAAGCCAAATGGACCTTTGGCAAGGCTGATAGCTGCAATGGGAGCATAAAGTCAAATGGTGATTTAACAACTGTTCTGCTAGTGGCTCCAGTTGTTTTGTGGGTCTTTCTCCTCAACATCATCTTTGTCTGGATGGGGCTTAGTGTCCCCAGTTGCCCAAGTGTCCCTCAGTGAGGTCCAAGGCAGGGATAGGACTGGGCCACCTGGAGGAAAAGAAAAGGGCTGTGGAAAACTGTTGTGGAGCAGCCAGCACAGGAAGGGAATGACCCAGAGTTCAGAGCTCTGCTGCCTCCTTCTTGTGGGCATCTATTACAGGCCTGGAGATCCCCCAATTTTATGAAATAGATGAAAAAGTAACCTGTGCAAGGCAATTTTATGTAATATGTGGACTGATAACAGCACTTAGATGACATCTTTTCATCTGCATCACAGTTTAAATCTCATTGCAGCAAGATGATAAAGAAGTAAGAATGGAGCCCAGTGGAAAGTGCACAGGGATTATGCCTGCAGATGTCTTTGTTCTGGTTCTTGGTGGATCAGTTTGTTGAATGGTTTGAGGAAGAGCCTTTCAGGCAGAGGGAATGGAATGTGCAGATTATGCAGCATGGCATCTTTGGTTCTTGACTACTTTGTAATGTGTTCCCTCCTCCTTGAAGATAAGCCTGCTTTTCTCCTTTCCACCAAACAAAGATAACTCTAGTCAGCTTCTGTTGGCCTCTTGCCCTTTATGGTAGGGTTTGAAAATTCAGACCAATGTGCCATTCATGACATTAGTGTTTCTAGAAAGGTACAAAGGAAAGGGTTAGAAGGGGCATCTACTCAGAGGATTATTTCCACTGAAGAGACTTCAGGGAGGTTGCGTGACTTGCCAGGATCATGTAGTAATGGAGCAAAGATTCAAATTCACATCTTATGACTTTAAATCCAGCGCGTTCACCGGTTCTCCTAATTATTATGTGCATTTGCTCATTAATTGCTAACTAGAACATATGAAAATTTAATCAAGCAGCAAGTTGAGAACATTTCTTCTTTTTCCTTCTCCATCCTGTAGTGCCTATGATAACCATTGACTGGTTTGTGGTTGATATAATAGTGAATGCTCTATTTTTAGCCACTGTTTTTCCACTTTATGAAAGAGCCATTTTCCCCTCAAGTTAAATCTGAACTGCTCTTGGTTGTTTTTGCCAAAGGAAATGGAAATTGGTTCCAGAAGAGATGTTTCCTGTTAATCATAAAGGTTTTGAATGATGTTGTATATTAATCTATTAGTCCTAGTATATTATCCATGAACCAGAAGACTGCAAAGACACTGCAAATTAAACTTTGTTTCCCTCATGATTTTGAACTCCAGCTCTTCCTAATCTTTCTCCTGAGTGCAGACACTGTATTTGAACCTCATTCTACTTTAAAAAAAAATACATAAACCCTTTCCTCCTTTTAAGATGCTAGAATTATTGAATTACTAGAAAAGTTTATAAATGTTCATTAATTTTATTTCCCATCCTATACTCTTCTCTCTCCAATCCAAGCTAATTAGAGTTTGCATGAGGATTGGGTAACAGGAAGTACTGGAAAGCAGATTGCCTTTCTTCTTTTCCTTTTCTTTTTAATGAAAACCATCTGAAATTAGCCCACTGCAAGAGTTTCAACATCACATACTTGTGAGCCAAGTGAACACATCTGTTTGAGTGTTCCAGATGCAAGGTGGATCTGGACGGGTACATCTGATGCAGCCTGATGGAGCCAGTGGTCACTTTCCCAGCAGCATGCTCAGGCAGGCTTGCTGCATTCCAGCCTTACCTATTGAACAAGCTTGGCTAATTCACAGTAACTACTGGCACCTGGAAGGTATACTGCGTACTCTGAAACCCAAAGGAAATATTTGGCCAATTGAATGTAATTGTGTTGACTGATACCCTTTTATGTGGTAGTAAGATTATCTCATATCATCTGGTACCTATTTCCACAGTTAAAGAAATTATCCTGCAGAGTATTGATTTAGCAGCTATGTATGAGCTATGTATGAGGAAATGTAGACGGTTGCACTGATCCAGTCAGGATGGATGTAGCCAGGGACCTCTTGACCGAGAGAGCCACAAGAGACTTAGGATGATATCTGAAGTAGAAGCCATGGGTGTTAACTGAGCCTGCTCCTCAAAGAGCTTTTGCTGCTGTTGTCAGAGAACATGGATCCTGAGCTAGTGTGGATTTCTTATGCTGGGGAAAGGGGCCTTTGGCAAATACCCTACAGCGACAACAGGAACGTGTTGTTTTCCAACATAATCATGATGTCGTAATATTAGAAACAAGTTGAAGTAGAAGTGTGATGTGCAAAGAACAACTTCCAGTTTTCCTGGTTGGAATTCTCATTGATGTTGTGGAATTAAGGGTTTTGATCTTGTAATACTGTTACCCCTGGATTGTAGAGGATCACTTTTCTCTTCTTGCTCATTCACTCTATCACCAAACAATTACTGAGAAACTTACCATGCTGGCACTGGGAGTGCAGATATGATTAAGTTGAGGTCCTTCTGAGAGTTCTGGGGCTAGTTGGGGAGGCTATCAGGTAGATAATTAATGACATCTCCGTGCTGAAAGAGGTTGCAAAATGGCTACCATGGCTCAGAAAGGCCAGACTAACCCAGAAAGCAGAATTGGAGCTTTCCTGGTGGCCCCTGAATTGGGGGTTGAGTCCTAAAAGGACACACAGGAAGAAAGCCAAAGTAGTAAGGGAGTGTGACCCAAGAAAGAACTAGAAATGGCAGTGCTATTCCTGACAGAATCCACAGGGAAGGGGTTCCAGTTGGAAAGGTAGGTGTGTCGAGAGTGAGACCGACAGGCAGGGGTGGAGTGCAGGCTGGAGCTGTGAGGGTTAAGGAGTGGGATGAATAGATTCGGAGTGGGTGTAAAGGAGCTGAGTGGTCAAAGAGAAAGGGGAAAAAATAAGGAGACTCCTCCTTAACTGACAACAGCTGGCACAGATTGGCCTAAGCAACGTGTTGCTACTGTTTAAAATTAAGCTTTGTTGTTTATGGACTTTTCCAGAGCCATACAAGAGTGTGGTCACTAGGGTAAAGCTAAATAGGTTCTGCACTGCTTTAATCTCTGGAATGGTCAAGTAGAAGGAGTATCAATCTCATTTTGGAGATGAGGAAGCTGAGGACCAGGAAAAGAAAGGCTTTCCTGGGGACATTTAGCAGATATAGGGAAAGGTGTTGCTGGGGCTAGAACTAGTATGCTCTTAATTCTCTTGATCCTTTTTCAGGAGAGTGAACTTCCTCAGGAATCCTTCAACTTATGTCTATTTATATATTTTTTGTATTGAGTATTGAACAGGGACATTTAACCCCTGAGTAACATCCCCAGCCTGTTTTATAATTTATTTAGAGAGAGGGTCTTGCTAAGTTGCTTAGAGTCTCACCAAATTGCTGAGGCTGGCTTTGATCTCATGATCCTCCTTCCTCAGCCTCCTGAGCTGCTGGATTACAGGCATGTGTCACCACACTGAACTTCCTTCTACTTGTATTCTGAATTATTTTCATTATTTGCAAAAAACTTATTCATAGTTTGTTTTGGGTTTTCCTTTCTTGTGGTACTGGGGATGGAACCCACTGAGCTACATCTCACAGTAGTACATTTATGTTTTAAAAAAATGTAAGTATAAAATGAATGTTTTGCATCTTCTAAAGACAAACCACAGGACTGACCTATTCAAGAACCTTTTATATTTGCTAGTAAAGCTGAAATTCAAAGAGAATTTTTTTCTAAAATAACTTTGACCTGAAGAATTGCAAGTGTCTTTGATGTCTTTGGATAAGAAATAATGGAAATAAGGGCATACACTTACTAATTTCATAACTCAGAGACTATGATAGAGAACATATTACTCTTTTATTTGAAAATTGAAAAGTAGAAGATTTAAATTATGCTTCCCTGAGTAATTGTTCTATTTATGTGCACATGTCCTGTTCATATACATGTGTAATTGAATGTCTTCCTCCAGCTTGGTGTGAGGAGAGGCAAGACAGACCCCACCATAGGCGTAGATGTGAGGAGCCACTGGAGTGGGGAGGTAGGACCTGAGTTTGCAAGGACATTTACCATAGAGGAGCACTCCAGGGAGCTACTGGGTAGCTGTGAGAGTAGTTTTGTCTAGCTCCAGTACAAAGTCCTCTCCTTGCTATTGTTTCTGAGTGTTTGAAAGCAATTTCAAAGCTTGCCTGCTCTTCTGTTAAGTAAATAAAGGCTTAGAGTCAACCCCAAAGAACAGCTAATCAGATTATGTTCACTGGTAGCAGATTTAGTTGTGAATATAATTCCCATATGAAATTGTTCTGAGCCATGGGTTCACCCTGCTTGGTGGACAAATATGAGGTTTGCAGGAGACTACACGTTAGGGGATCTTACTGTCCTTTTTGAAATGCTGGTGCCAGGAAGATCTTAGGGACCAGAGTTAAAGATATTTTGATTTTATTAACTCACAGATACAGGTTTTACCTTTTAAGTAAGCCCCAGAGAAAAACAAATCAAATCGCATGAAAATAATCTGGTGGAGAGGGCATGGGCTTAGAGCCAGCCAACCTGGCTGCTTTGAATCCTACCTCTAGCAATTAGGGGTAGAAGGACATCTGGAACAGTTTCTTAAGCTTCAGGACTATCTTGTGCCTTATATGTAAATTATAGGTATTGATACATTACAAGAATATTGTGAGAAATAATTGAGATACATACGAGAGACCTCCAAATAATTATGAAATATGTGTTTTCGCCTTCCAGGTTGACTCTATAGACATTTAGCTGGGCATTTGTTACATACAAGGCACTTTGCTAGGTATTTAGAAGAAGCAGAAGCAAAGAAGAATAAGACCTATATTCAGCAGTAGAGAGCTTACACTGCAGTGGGGAACACAGGAGTGCTTGTGAACTGCAACCCACCAGCCCCGGCCATTTGGCCTCCATGCTGTTCCTGGAACATTCAGGTTTCTTCCTGCCTTAGCACTGCACTCTCTGTCCCCTCTCCCCAAGCCTCTAATCTCCCTGTCATTCACCTTCTGCAGACCTAAACTCACATCTCATCTTCTCAGTGAGACCTTGCCTATCACTCTGTTTAAAATTCCTGGGTACTACTAATCTCGATCCATCTTCCTCATTTGGTATTTTACTCTGCATAATTGTGTGTGTGTGTTTGTGTGTGTATATATGTGTTCTGTCACCTGTGTCCCTTTCTCTTCAGTGTAAACACCATGGCTGATTTCTTTATTGCTGTATCCCGTTGCCTACAACAGTGCCTAGTAGGCCCTCAGTAAATGTTAATGAAATAAATGATCAAATTAACTAATTTCAGTTAGAGAGATAACTGCAAAATTCCAATGGCTAGAAGTAGTACAGAAGGTATGTTAGAGCCTGCATTAGTTTTTTGCTGCTCTTGCATCAAATGATCCTGAACTTGGTGGCTTAAAACAATACACATGTATTACCTTACACTTGTATGGGCCAGAAGCCTGACACAAATCTCACTGGGTCAGAATTAAGGTGTCAGCAGGGCTACTTTTTTTGTAGCACTTCCAGGGAAGAATCTGTTTCCTTGCCTTTTCCAACTTCTGGAGGCGGTCCCTATTCCTTGGTTCATTCTTTCCGCCATCTTGAGAGCCAGCCATGGCTGACTGAGTTCTCATATCCCATCACCCTTGACTTCCTCCTCTACCTCTCTCTTCTGTTTTTGTAGGCCATTGTACTCATGCCCACTTGCAGAGTCCAGGTAGTTCCTACTTTAAGGTCAGTTCTTTAGCAACCTTAATCCTGTCTGCAAGTGAAATCCCTTTGTCATGTAACCTAACATAGTCACAGTTTCTGGGGCTCAGGTTGTGGACCTATTGTTTGAAGTCGTGCCTCGTGGGTCTGCTCGACGAGTTGGGCTCCTGAGAGACAAAAAGGGGTCTTCAGGGAAGACAAAGTGGGGTCTCACGGGACGAGGTTAGGGGTGACAGTCCGCGGAGTCACTCCACCCAGACTCTGAGGGGTAGGTAAAACTGCTCTGTGGGAGCAAGACGCAGAACCCATTTAATCCAGGAAGTACAGAAGCTTATATAGGGTCCTCGGACCAATCACAGCCCGAGGTTACAACCAATGAGGCACGCTCTGCTGGGCATGCGTTTCATCACCATAGAATGGGAAAAGAGGGAAGGGAGGGGTTGAAGGTATGGGGAGTGCTCCTACATGAACCCTACATTATTCTGCCTAACATATGGACTAATAAGCAAGATATTTTCCTTAGAACCTAAGGTTTTAACTGCCAGTAACAAAATATAAAATGGAAACATTTAATCACAAATGACTGTTGAATAAGAAGAATGGGGTAATCAAACTAAAACTTTAGGACATTAAATGGGCTTAGAGTGGGGATTCAGAGGGAAACTGATACCTGCCTTCTCAAAGACATTTGACTACCCTTGCCTTCTATGTACAGAAAGCTAAGTATAGATTCATAATTTTAATGATGTCTTTTTAAAAACTACTTTATTGTGTTTTGCGTGTATGCAGCACACATGCATTGAAGTCATAAAGCCCTGATTCATGGGTACACTCACAACACTCACATCATCTTTATATGTATAGCCACTGCCTCACCTCCCATTGGGATTTCACCTCTTTGGTTCTCAGTGGCCTCTATTTTTTTCCCCTGTCTCAATACACCTGAGGGATTTGTATCTCTCCACTGGCAACACAGACTTCCTCTGGCAGTGCTCTCACAGGGACCTTTCTGTTCCCCCAGTAGGCACATTCAGGATCTGTAGGGAAATGCATATAGTATGAAAAATGCCCTCCTTCACATTTCCTGTCACCCCATGCTGGCCATGATTCAACTTCCTAGGGTGGTTCTCCTCTCTGACTCCCATGGAGTCTCGTGGACATGGAACACCTGGATTGAACAGTGTCTGCTGAGCATTTTCTGCCTTTTGAGTAACCTCTTTAAAGTAGTGTTGTCCAGCAGAACTCCCCACAGTGACATTACTGCCCAGTATCTGTGCTGTCCAGTGTGGTCACCACAACACTTGTAGCTGTTGAACTCTTGAAATATGGCTGGGACAACTGAGGGGCTGAACTTTTAATTGCATTTAATGTGACTAACTTAAATGTAAATAGTGGGTGGTAACTTAGTGGTAAAGCGCTTACCTAGCATATATGAAGCACTGGGTTCGATTCTCAACACCATATGAAAATAAATAAATAAAGGTATCATGTCCATCTACAACTAAAACAATTTTTGAAAAAATATAATAGCCACTTGTAGCTACCATGTTGAACAGTGCAACTTTAAAGAATAAAACTTGTCAAACATGCTAAGGAGTCCATAATGGTGTCTACAAGAAGTAGCAACATATGTGACAGGAACACAGCCTTTCAGAACCAAACATACCTGGCTTTAAATTTTGGCTTCATGCTTGTGAGTTTGGGGCAAGTCACATAAACTCTCTGAATCTGGTTTTCAGATTTAGTGTAGTATCAGGGAAGGGAGTGGCAGATGCCTTCTGACCTGGAGGGGAAGAATATTTTACCTCTAAGTTGTTTGGAATTATTGTGTGGTAATAAAAATCAGGTCTACCTTCTGTTGATTTTATTTTTAGTTGTCAATATTCTAAAGACTTGGTACCCTCTTATTGCCTGACCTGAGGTGTCCTGTGCCCATTTCCCACCTGTGCAACTACATCAGGAATGATCTTTTATATAAAAGAGAACTATGTGAAGATAAAATAGAATAATATTAGTAAAGCACTTGTACCGTTACACATGTTTTTTAGTCACTTATTCAACAGGTACTAACTGAATACCTGCCATATACCTAGCACTAGATACTGGAGATATAGTGGCAAACAGAAAGATAGAGGACCTCCTTACCAAGTGAGAGAGTAGACATTTAATTAAAGGTAGCTCATAATTTTATTTTGAATTGCTTTTTTAAAATAAATGGCAGTTGTTTGCTTTGTTTTTAGCTTTCTAGAACTTGGAGTTGGTTTACATGGATCTGGTTGTATGCATCTTCCTATGCCCTGGCTTGCTTGATAGCATCGTACTTGATGAAAGTGCTATCTGAAGGCCCCCCAGCAAATAATTATTTTTCTTACCTCTTTTCCCTTTAGGTTTTTTTTTAAAAAAATCACAGTTTATTAAGAGAGAATCCACATATAATACAATTCATTAAGTTTAAAGCATATAATTCAGTGGTTTTTAGTCTGTCTACAGAGTTGTGCAGTCAATATCACAGTCAATTTTAGAACATTTTTATTATCCCAAAAAGGAAAACTTACCCATTAGCAGTCACTCCCCAGTTCCTGCTCTGCCCTCACCCTGTGCAACCATTAATCTACTTTCTATCTCTGTGGATTTGCCTCTTATGGACATTTCATGTAAATGGAATCATACAACATGTGGTCTCTTTTGATTGGCTTCTTTCATTAGCATAATGTTTTCAAGGTCCATCCATATTGTAGCATGTATTAGTCCCTCATTTATTTTATTGTTGCATAATATCCATTGTATGAATATTTTATTTACTTATCCATCAATTGATGGAAATTTGAATTGCTTCCACTTCGGCTGTTATGAACAACGTCACTGTGAACATTTGTGGATATATGTTTTCATTTCTCTTTGTTACATATCTAGGAGTGGAATTGTTAATATGGTAATTAACTGGTAATCTGGTAGCTCTGGGTTTAATCTTTTAAGAAACTGAAAAGACTGTTTTTCAAAGCTGTACCATTTTATATTGCTACAAGCTGTGTATGAGTGTTTCAGTTTGTCTACATCCTTAGTGATACTTCATTTTACCTTTTTGAATATAGTTATTAGCAGGTATAAAATAGTATGGCGTTGCGGTTTTGGTATTTATTTCCCTGATGATTAACAGTGTTAAGCATCTTTTCTTGTGCTTGTAGGCCATTTGTTTATTTTCCTTGGAGAAATGTCTGTGCAGATACTTTCCCCATTTTTTAATTGGGTTGTTTTTCTTTGCTCTCTTTTAATTTGGCCTGAGTAGGATGCCGATATGCTAACCGGTGATGAGCAAGTATGGAAGGAAGTTCAAGAATCTCTGAAAAAAATTGAAGAACTGAAGGCACATTGGAGTATCCTTTCACCTGTGGATTGAGTTAACTGTTGGCATTGCTTCTTTATTGTTGGAAGCATGGTGTTAATGAGGTCAAAGGGCAGGGCTTGAATTCTCCATAAGTTTCTTTCTGTTCCATGGTCACAGGCTGCATCTCTAACCCCAGCCAGTGATTTAGGTTAGTGGCTGGGAAGATCAAGGTAAGATCAGCATGAATATCTTCCTTCCATTAGATGACACGGCCCAGTAAGAGTAGGAGGGCAAATAGTGGTTTCTTTATATGTAAAAGATAATCAATTCCTAAATTCCCTTCCTGCCATGGCCATCTTCACCTCTAGGAAAGAATAGAATCCTTGTAATTTAATGCCATTGACCCTCAGACCTAGAACCTACATAGTAAATCAGCCACAATGACAGCAGCCAACTGGGGGTTGCTGTATAATAAATTCTTAACATAAATTGTAAGGACCATGAGTGGGTCAAAGTTCAGAGCAAAGGGCCATAGCATGTGACAGAGGTTTCCTGGGAAGCTCCACTGATGCTTTCCTGTGTAAAACATGTCCCAGCTCAGAGGCAGAATTTGTATAGGTAGAGGCTGAGAGGGAGGCCACTGCCAATACAAGATTTCACTTGGGCAAAAATGTGATAAAGGAAAACCACAGATAAGAGAGAGATTGAAGGATGCCAAAAGGTCATCAGTTGAATTGGGTTAATTATATCCCAGGCACTGAGGAATCTGCAAATGAGGTTTCTAATCTACAATGATTTTTAAATAATTTAAAGCACAAGAACAGTAGGAAGGTGGATTTGTTTCTACTTTGAAAGGTGAACTATATAATTTCACAAATCTATAGCCCAGTGAGATGGTTAGCAGTCTTAGTAAAGAATCTAGCATTGATTACTAAGGAATAGAATCACCTGCAATCACCAGGACATGGTATGGATTCTTTAAGAGCAAGTGTTTATCTAAATTTCATAAAGGACTTGAAAAGTAGTCAATAAAGTTATGTTAGATACTGGCAGAATCAGTGTAATAGGTATACTGAGAGAATGATGCTAACTAGGTCACTGTCACTCTGGAGCGCTCTCTGTTCCCATCTCAGGCCTCCTCAACCTTTGTTTCAGTGCCTTGAATGAAGATAACCAAACACAGGTTGGTTAGATATCCAAAGGTGTATAGATGGGAAGGACAGCAAAGGTGCAATGATAGCATCAAGATCCTAATCCATCCTTGAAAATCTGAATGGTATCTGAGCTTCCAAAGATGAAATTCGACAGGAGTATATGTAAAATCTTCTCTTTGGGTCAAAAAGTTCAAGTGTGTGTATATATGCAGAAAGCTTAGCAGCAGAACATGTGAGAGAATTTTAGGCTCTGATAAACAGTGGATACTAATAAAATGTAAGAGTATGATATAACCCTCTGAAAGACAACTGTGATTTTATGTATTCATAGAAATGTAGAGTATGTAATGAGAAAGGGAATAGCATTGGTCTGATCATATCTGGAATTTTATATTCAATTTGGGATAGGACATATTAAGAGGGATGCAGAAAAATTGAAAAGAGCTCTGAGGAGTGGAAACAGAGCCAAGGAGGAATTTGAAACCCCATCTATAGGTGGAACGGAAGACACTGACTGGGAGAAGAGCCAACTCTGGGAGCAAGAAGTCCACATTCATAGGCTCCAGGAGGCATTCCACTGCAGAGTTGGAGACTTTTTCTCTGTGGTCCCATGTAGTGGGATCAGGGCCCTTAAATGGCCCAGCTACAGTTCAGTCTCAGCTGGACAAGGTTTTATTGAAAACTGGCTCTGCCAGTAACCTTGCAAGTCATAATTCACCTTATAATCCAGGCTAAAGTTAGAAGACACAGCCCTGCATTCACAACTGTCACATGATGTGTGATAATAAACATGTAAATTAATGCATGCTATAGTTTGGATGTGTGTCCCTCGAAGTTCCATCTGTAAAGGCTAAGTCCCCAGTGTGGCAGTAGTGGTAGATGCTATAGACCTTTTTTTTTCTTTTTTGGTACTGGGGATTGAACTCAGGGGCACTCGACCACTGAGCCTTGTCCCCAGCCCTATTTTGTGTTTTATGCAGAGACAGGGTCTCACTGAGTTGCTTAGTGCCTCGCCATTGCTGAGGCTGGCTTTGAACTCGCAATTCTCCTGTCTCAGCCTCCCTAAGTGCTGGGATTACAGGCTTGCGCCACTGGACCTTTCTGAGGTGGGCCTGCAAGAAATCCTGAGGTCACTGTGGGTGTGCCTTTAAAAGAGATTGTGGCATACTGGTCTTTCAATCTCCATTTGCTTCCTGGCTTAGACATGAGTGCTCACTCTGACCCGTTTTGCTGCCGTTGCCATCCCTCACCAGCAGCCAACCAATGGAGCTGCCTAGTCTTGGACGTGCACCTCCAGAACCATGAGCTAAATAAAATAAACCTGCCTGTGTCAGATATTTCATTATAGAGATGCCAGAATGACTAATACAATACATACTTTGGTAAAGATACACACACACACACGTATTTGTAGGAGCATCAGCTGCACAGAAGTCAATTTTAGGAGGTTAAAGCAGCTTTCGTAGAGCCATGTGTCGGAGGAGAAGGTGGCATTCACCAGGCCAGTTATGGAAGAGGGGTTCTATAGAAGACGGGCCCAGTGGCGCACACCTGTAATCCCAGCACTTTGGGAGGCTGAGACAGGAGAATCGCGAGTTCAAAGCCAGCCTCAGCAATGGCGAGGCACTAAGCAACTCAGTGAGACCGTGTCTCTACATAAAACACAAAATAGGGCTGGGGATGTGGCTCAGTGGTCGAGTGCCCCTGAGTTCAATCCCCAGTACCAAAAAAAAAAAAAAAGAAGAAGAAGAAGAAGAGTTATTTAGATACACAGAACAAAAAGGCATGCTGTGGAGAGATGGCCAGTTGTTCATCATGGGTGGAGAGGAGCCTGGCAAGGCCTCAAATGACATGCACAGGAGAGCAGAGTTTCTAGGTGAGGGGACCCTGGGATGGTTTTACACAGGAGAATAATATAATTAGGTAAGAGCTCTGTGGTCTGACAGTCTTTGAGTTTCAAGAGGTTGATTAATTCCCAAGTGAATTGACTTGGCTCCCTTTGCTGTTTTTTCCTAATCCTCTTATGGTTATTTAAAAGTAAAAAGGTATCTAGCTTGCCCATTGGTAATTCATTTTCTTTGAATGGGCCACCTAGCCCCGCTTTGGTCTAGGGCTCACCTCCTCACTGGAACAGAGTGACTTGTAGTAAACACGCAGATGCCAGGGACTAAATCTTTGAGCAAATACATGTTGGCATTAACTTGGAGAAAAAGCCTCTTGGTTTAAATTATTATTATCCCACCCCCCTCTTGCTCTCACTGGGGTGTTTTCCAGGAAGAGTTTTGCCTTGTTTTCCAGGAGATGATTGCCAGTGTTGTGGAGGAGAATTGGCACGCAGTTCTTCCCAGCTCATGGGGAAATGCAGTAGATGTATTCCTGTGAGTGGCTGCAGGATATCACATCTGGTTCCAGCTGCTAAGGCTTATCACCTCAAACCTCTTTAGAATGAGTTGGAACACACAGAAATGAATAGGCAAATAACAGTGGAGGTCATACAACACAATGTTAAAATAAGGTGCAAGTCTCACCACAGAAATGTCTAGCATTGCATAAGAAATAGTCATTCCTCCTGACAGTTCGTCAAATATCTAATCCTGGAATGAAAAGCCACAGAGGTTAGCCAGACAATCTGTTACAAAATCAGTGCATTGCCTAAGATACGCTTTCCTCCAGATCCTGGGGGACACGTTCAGCAAATTTTAAACATCCGTGTCAGATAAATACAAAAGAAAATCACTAACTCATTTTTTCTTCAATAAATGTACCTCTTCTAGGACCAGAGTCAATGCCTTAGAGCAGGACTCATCCTAAAATAATAAGGGTATGACATAAAGGGCCCTCAGTTAGGCTCCATGGCACTACAAATTCCCACTAAGGAAGCCATGCCGTGGGATGAGGTGTTCTGCCTCCACTGAAAGGAAATATGTTTCCTGTGAGGATTCATAAAGCTATTGGTGCCCACTCACACAAGCAGCTGGCTTGGTTTGGTAAAAGCGGTGGCTGAAGTCTTGAGAAGCAGTGTCTGGAGCATATGGACACTAGAAAGGTAGATTTTGCTAGAGAAAGGAATAAAGGAGCATGTATCCAGTGGGCTGTCTATTCAGGGTGGGTCTTGCTGTGTCAGATGTCAGAGAAGAGGGCTGGAGTTGGGGTGAGGGTGGAGCACACAGATAGCTGAGTTGCAAAGATACTAGATCCTGTGGGAGTAGAAAGGTAGGAGTCAGGGAAGTTCTATCAAACCAGGACCTCTGTCCCCTTTCCTTAAATCTAGTGTTGCTAAGAAGTCATGATGGAAGAGACAGAGGAATGCAGAAATGTCTGCATAACGTGTACTTTGTACATGCCACTAGGTATTTTCCCAACATGTCCATGATGCCCAGAGCTCTCTGACTGGCTCATGGTAGCACACATGAAGAATCTTTTCATTGTATATACAGTATTTTATTGAATAATTACAAGCATTTCTACTTCTGGCCTATCTCAAAGCCCTTGGACTTTCTCAGAACCTCAAATCTGACAAATGACAGAACTAGCTTAGATTTGAATCCAGCCTTCTCTCAGATCAAAGGCTGTGCCATTTCTGCTGTTTCTGAAATCTTCAAACGTTTCCCCCCAACTGGAATCCCAACATATGAAAGCAGATGAATGCAGAGCTACACTGGCTGAAGGTAGAATAGGGGTGGGAGAAGGGCCAATGCCAGCTTAGTGTCCTTGGCCAAATGCGGTGACATAGCAGAGAAGCTGTGTGAGGTCCCAGGGCTTCACATTCCCGCCTTCCACTCTGCTCCCAAGCTGATTTACCTGGGAGCCATTCAAGGCACACTCAATACACCACATCCTTCATCCTCTCACTGCCTCTGACTTGTTCTGACTGAAAAGATGAGGTGATCAGAGTGGCACATGCCTAAAGTCCCAGGTATTCAGGACGCTGAGGCATGAAGAACACTTGAGCCCAGGAGTTCAAGACCAGCCTGGGCACCAGAGCAAGATCCTCTACTCTTGAATGAATGAATGAGAGAAAGTGAGGTCACACTGAGGCTCCATGAGGTTCAGTTATTGACTTATGGTTAATCACACACACGGTGTTGCTCAGAAGTGGGTACTGGGTCCTCTCATTAAAGTTTCAGTTCCCCTCACTTGGTTTATATGCATAAACCATATTCCTAATGTTTTAGTTCACCAAATAAGAATTCCTTTATTTGATTAAGTTTAGGTTTGGGTCACTTTTGCTTTATAATAAAAATAAACAAATATAAGACATAATGGAAATGAATTTCTTTGCATTGCTGCCCCCAGCATGTGCCTGAGTTGTGGTTTGATTTCATGTATGCCCAAGACTCAAACTGTCACAGAAGCACACATGTGCTGCTTCTTTTGAAAAAGGAATCCCTCTAAAGCTTCTTTAATTTCTGATCAACTTTTAAACGGAAGCTAACAGAGTAATAAATAATTATAAATGGAACTAAATCTTAATCCAGTTTAATAAACAGCTTCATTCACTTCATGACTAGTTTTAAAGAGAGTCCATGTTGGAGTGTGAAGAAAGAACTGTTTGTTGGCAGTTTTAATCTTCCAAAGCACAGGCTTGGTTAGAAGATGGTTTGTTGATGTAAACAGAATTTACTGCGCTGAGATGCCTCTTACATGTTTTTGTTTCTCAAGAATGTTTTCAGGCGGCTCATCTGTGCGAAATAATGGGCACCCCCTTCCCTCCTGCGCCTGGGCACTCTTCAGCCTTTTAGAGAATCTATTTTGCTTTTGTTTTATCTCCATGAAGACAATGAATCCTTAACTAAGGTTAATAATAGAGTGGGAACAGGTTCTGGCCATGTGCCAGGCAATCATAAGCAACAACTCTGAACGGCTTCCTGATATCAACATCTACCAGCTGAAGGTACTCGACTGTGCCATGGATGCCTGCATCAACCTTGGGCTGTTGGAAGAGGCGCTGTTTTATGGGATTCGGACCATGGAGCCCTACCGGTGAGTCCCAGGGAGAGAGCCAGAGTACAGGCTAGAATATCTCATTGAGCAAAGGATGAAGGGTGTGGAGTCTACTGAGTGTGGTGGCACACACCTGTAATCCCAGCACTTTGGGAGGCTGAGACAGGAGAATCATAAGTTCAAAGCCAGCCTCAGCAATGGTGAGACCCTGTCTCTGAAACACAAAATAGGGCTGGGGATGTGGCTCAGTGGTCGAGTGCCCTTGAGTTCAATACCCAGTACCAAAAAAAAAAGTGTGGAGTCTGTGCAATTACCATTTCATCTCAGGTATTCCTAGCTGCTTCTCAGTGTATAACACCAAACCCCATTGTATTCATTCCTTTGTGCGTTCACTTGTGCGTTCACTTGTGCATTCACTTGTGCGTTCATTTGTAAAAGCTCCTGCTATGTGTCAGGCATGGTGGTTGGACAGAGACTAAGTTTAGACACTTTCAATGTGGAGCAGATGATTATGGTACAGTGTGGTGCTTGCAGTGACAGAGGCAAGCACAGGGTGCCAGAGAGGAGCACATGGTGTGGGAAGCTATGTCATTAGCCTTACTAGACACTGGTCTCAGTGAGAATGGCTACTGTGGAACCCTGGGTCTGGCTGACAGTAATGATGATCCTTTCCATTTTTCAGCTCTCATGGTTCCCAGAATGCTCTCACTTGAGTCTTTGCCCTCATAGCTACCTTATGATCCAGGCCAAAGAGCCGGGACACCACCCTGCTCAGGCTGTCATTGAGTCTAATGAAGTGACTATCGGTTGTTCACTGTTTTTTGACTGGCTTCAACTCCTCCAGACTGAGGCATAGTTGTTTTGCCCCTGTATGTTCTTGTAACTCAGAGGAGCTTTCAGAAGAAGGGCAGAGCTGGAGTCAAGAGCTGATGGGTTGGCTCTGGCGGGAGGAGTTCTAGTTTGCCAGAGTTAAGAATACAGGTCTGGAAGTTGAGACCAGTCTCCAGCACAGAACAAGGTCACTTTTAACAAGGTGCCTTGAAAGCAGTTGGGACTGGACAGGGGCAGTCCCTGGAGAATAGGGGAACCATTCTAGGAGGATGTTGAACTTCCCGGGTCTGCAGACTGGAAACACGGTATGAGCCCAAGGGAACAAGCAAAAGGAATATCCAGGTGTACACCTCTGCAACATGGAAAACAGGCAGGGGAGTGGCTCTAAGTGAAGCAGGAGGTGGGAGAGGAGGCAGTGCTCCATACCCGCCCTGTCCCACTGGAGGAATTGCCTCAGGAGACAACTTGGGTGGGGTGACATTGCCAGGATCTATACTGTAGGAAAAGAAGCAAGTCCAGGGTCTAGGATATTAATGCAGACAAAGATAGGAAGCCAGAAATGAGGCACCTGGTCATAAAGCCAGACCTAGGGGTAGGCAGAGAAGATCCTGAAGATGGCAGAGGCGCTGTCAGCCAGATGGATGGCAGAGGTCCATAAGCCAGCTGAACCATTTACTGTGGTACCAGCATGACCCTGAGGGAGTTTTCAGATTTTTGTAGGTGGTTTCCTTCACTGCCTTGTGGGTGAACAGCTTTGGAATCCAGACTATGAGTCAGCTTTAATCAAACTTATAAGAGATTGCCTTGAGGGCTAGGACTGTAGACTTTCCCATGAGCAGTGAAATAATCTATTCAGTATGATGAATCTTGTGGGTTCTCAGAAAATATGAATTGAAGAGAGAGATAAGGCTTCATTCTCAGAGCCTCAGTGTTTCAATGAGAGGCAGATTGGGGATGGTTGGCATTAACTCTCTGAACTCGGCTTAGGAAGCCAAGCTGCTGCTGGGTGAGTGGATGGACTCCAGCCAGGAGCTGCACACAGGCCCCCTCAGCAGCTGCTGGCCCCACATTCCTGGCGAGTGCTGCTGACTCTTCCTGCCCCATCATCCCTTCTTTTTGACGTCCAGGCTGCTTTGCTCAGACCACGCAGAAGCACTGCAATTTTAAATCAGTGCACACTTACATAAAGAAGGCCACACACCTTCAAGGATGCCCATTCTGCACCTATTTGTGAATCCTAGCAAGGATTCTGCAAAACACTAACTTATCCCTTAATTAACTGGCAGTCTGACTGACCAACATTTGAGTCAGACAGGGAGGTCCTTCTTAGAGGTGAGGCACAGTCCTCCAGAATGTACCCCATAATGTTTGGAATATATTTGGGTATATTTTTTCTGGTGTTTGGCAGGTCACATTATCTCTGTAAATGTGTACTCTGTTCTTATGCTGGTGACAAATTTCCCAGCCTCCCTCAGTTTCTCTTCCCTGGGGCTTGTTAAGGAGTTGCTAAGCAGTGTGCTGCATTGATCCACTTTAGATGAGAGAGAGCTGAACCATTTGCTGTCAAAGTTATAGTCAAGGAAAAGACTATAAATAATCCAGAACCAACAAAGTTAATAAAAACAGGAGAAGTAGGTGTCCTTCTACTTTATCCTTTTCCCTTTTGCTCAGGCAAATATGAAAATGAGGATTGTATACAACCAGCTGATACCCTATACGTGCTCTAACATCATAGAATGTGAGCTAGGAATGTGGAAGCTGGCAGCTGGTGTTTGTCCCTCTTGTGTGCATGAGGGACTTCACACTGTGTGCTGTCAGCCATCTCCATGGGCTCCCTGAGCTGGTTCAGGTGAGTGTTTTGCTCACCTTTCATCAAGGATGTGGACAGTTAGCTAGGCATGGGTTACCAAGAGGTGAATGTATTGCCATCTGCTCTAACAGTTTTACAATGTTAATATACTGTTTGCAATACCTAGGCTGAGGTCAATTCTCCAGCAAGCATTTTGTCACTCTTGACCTTGGCTAAAGTTTAGCTGCTGACCTTGGAGGACATAGTCATTCCATTTTTATCCAAATCACTGCTCTCAGCACCCTTCTTGCTACTCTGTCATTTACTTTTACTCAGTTTTTATGATGCAATTTAATATTAGATTCTTTATGTTTCAAAAAGCATGTTGGAGGGCTGGGGCTGTAGCTCAGTGGTACAGTGCTTGCCTAGCATGCGTGGGGCACTGGGTTCGATCCTCAGCACCACATATAAATAATAAATGAATAAAATAAAGATCCATAAACAACTAAAAAAATTTTTTAAAAAAGTAATCCTTTAAAAAAAAAAGCACGTTGGAAATAATCCATATACAACAAAATGTGTGGTCTTTAGTAGGTGGTTTCCTACTAAAGTATCTGTACGCTCATGTCCATGGATGGGTACACGTATTGCTGTGTCACATTGTTATCTGTCATGGGGAGTTCCTAGACCAGCTCGAGAACATGTACTCACCCTATAATATCACCAAGAGATATTAAAAGAGAGAGACAGAAATACAAAAGCAAAAATGAAGTTGCGTATTATGTTGAGTACTAATTAAATTTGACTTTTCTAGGAACTAGAGAGTGGTAAGGAGATGTAGAGGCTTTCTCAGGGGTAAGGGACTTTTGGTACATTCACACATACTGTGCTTACTTTTGTTGTGAGAATAGTTTATACTTGTAGGGAAGGGTATTTTCTAAAGGATAGTGCGTCATCCATCACTATAACAAATGCCTAAGATAATTGGCTTATAAAGTGAAAAGAGTTATTTTGGCTCAGAGTTTTGGAGGTTTCATTCTGTGATCAGTTGGCCCTGTTGGTTTCAGATCTGTGGCAAAGTAGACCATCACAGTGGGAGAATGTGACTGGGGAGAATGTGACTAAGCAAACAGCTGCTCCCCTCATGGCATGGGAGTGAAGGAGGAAGAGGAAGGGGCTGGTGTCCCATGGTCCCCTTCAAGGACATGCTCCCAATGCCAGAAGTTTTCCCCATCTATTAAAGGTCCCACTGTCTTGTTAGCATCACCCTGAGGACCAGTCCTTTAACCCATGTGCTTTTGAGGGACTTTCTAGACCCAACTATAGCAGACAAAGGCAAAAATCACTCTCATCTTCCAGACTCTTGTCCCACTCCCTAAAAATAACCAATGCTAGAAGTTTCTTTCCTGAAATTCTCTTTGAATGGCCAGTGTGAACATATTCCAAAGCTCCACATGACGCCATCTTCTCCTGGTATGGAGAGAGAGAGAGAGATTTAAAGTAAATAAGTAATCCTAACATTTGCCAGGGTCTTTCAAAGAACATAAACAATGGTTCTGTTTATAATACACTACATTATTTATTCAAAGCCCCCATTTCCCCTCTTCTTTTTACTGTCCACCCAGCTACTTTCACACCCTCACAACTCTTCCCTTCGAAACTGTCCACATGGTCTCCTCCACTTCCTCCTCTTTTCCTTACTTTCTCCTTCTCTTCTTCTCGTCTTTTTGGTGAAAGACTCAATCCCAATCTATCTGTTAAATATGCCTAGTATGGTGGTAAGTTGGGGAGTAGAAATGAGAAGGAATAAAGAGAAGGAGAAGCTAAGAATTCTCCTCATGGGCATAAAGAAGGGGGAAAAATGGGATCATTCTCTAGCTCATGTCTATAACTTCTTTTTTTCACTTTTCAGGAGAATGTAGCTACCTATGTAGCTTGTTCTTTTTAACAAATGTATAATATTTCACATCATGAGTATACCATAATTTTAGATCAATCCCTTTGTTTCCACCTTTGTTTATTGTGTCAAACAATGCTATTAAATTAAATTACAAACATTCATATAGTGGGGTGTGGAAGTGTAACTCAGTGGTAGAGCTCTTACCTAACATGTGCAAAGCCATGGCTTCAGTCCCCAGCACCATATGCACTAAACAAACAAACAAACAAACAAATACATGTACTTGTATCTTTGTGTACCGGTGTGACTGCATCCATAGGGTAAGTCCATATGATAGATTCCTAAGTGTTAACTTGCTGCAACATAAATTATACTCATTTTTAAATTTGGATAACTGTACCAAATTGCACCTCCTGCCTCACCAAAATGTCATTCTTTCCTCAGGGATAATATCCATTGACTTTTATTTTAGCTGGTCTAAATTTATTTTAAAATATGTAAGAGCCTTCTCTTGCTTCTTGATCAAAGCCTGCAGAGGACGGTGAGGTTTGTTGATATTGATATTGTCCATAAATAGTATTTTTATAGCCAGGTGTGGTGGTGCACACCTGTTATCCTAGCTTCTTAGGGGTCAGAGGCAGAAGGATCACAAGTTTGAGACCAGCCTGGGCAACTAGCAAGACTGTGTCTCAAAATAAAAGGGGGTAGACTTGTGGTTCAGTGGCAGAGCCCCCCTGGGTTCAATCCCCTGTACTCCACCCACCCACTACATAGTATTTTTGTGGCAATGGGAATGACATTTTTGTGAGTTACCTAGAAAGAAGCAGGACAAGAATGATGAAGGGACTTAACTAGAGTTGTGGCTGCAACGGTTAATGGTGCTGTGGTCGGAGAAGGAGGGGCGCAAAGGAAACTGAATGAGAGTAAGATTTTGTCTCAAATAGGTTTATCTATTTTGCTGTTAGGAAAAAAAATGTAGCTGGTAGTTTGTGGACATGATATGTTTTACAAGTCAGGTGTTTATAACTCAGAGATTACCAGTAATTACATGGCAGCTGCATCAGTTTTCATTTTGCCAGTAATTTTTTAACTTTTTCCCTGGAAGCTTTGGCAGATAAGTTGATAAAATATAAGGTTTCATCACAGCAGAACCTTTTACTACTGTTTTCAAGCTGGCTTTTCTGCCAAAGGCCTACAATTGCTCTTTTGTGGGTTTCTGTCATCAATCAATTTGACTTCCTAGTACAGGAGCCAGCAGAACTTGCCAGGTGCACCTTAGAGTGGGGAGACCTGGACGAGGGATGGGTGCAGTCACGCACGCAGCGCTCACGGTTGCTCAGCTCTCCCTGCTGCACTGGTGTGGTTAGATTGCTGTCTGAGGATACTCATGTCTGGGTGTCTATCTCTGAAGCTCATTTCTAGGGCACAAGTGGGGTCTTAATTAATGTTCCTAGTTTAGAACTTTCCCAGTCCAGACTCATAGAGCAGGATCTAGAGAATGAATCACAGACATTCTCTACCCAGGAGAGGAAATAGCATCTGAACTTCATCAAGCATTCCTCCATTTACGTTGGCATTTATCTCTCTTGGTGAGGTTTACAGAATTATTTTACCCATTGATGAGCATACATTGTATTCTCTATTTGTTGATGTGGACGATAATCCTTTAGCTACTTTGTCATTTTTTCCACATTGTAGTTTTCCATTAAAGTATCTCTGATGGTAGAACCTCCGTAACCAGAGTTTGAGATCTGTGTGTGTGTGTGTGTGAGAGAGAGAGAGAGAGAGAGAGAGAGATCCTGGGCCGGCTACCTGGCATATCTAATGAGGACCTCTTTCCATTGCTGTCAGTTCTGTAAGTTTGGTTTTTCGGCCACAGCCCCTTGTCTTGACACTGGGGCAGTGACCGAATCTGCCTAGCAGCGGGACAAGGAGTTCAGCAAGGCTTAAGAATTTTCAGTCTTTAATATATGGCCATTTAATTTAATTCTGAAGGGTAAAAGAGATTCTTAATTCAGAATCTAGAAATATAAAAAACGCAGACCGCAAAGGAGAAGAGGGAAGAGCAAGGATGAGGAGAAAGAGGGAGAAAGAGGTGACAGGGATGATGACTGCAGTTCAGCTGCATAAACGATATTAACCCACCACCCTGAGCTCAGACCTGATTACTTATGTTTCACTAGTAGGGATGATCTGGAGCTCATAGAAGGCTTTTGAGAAAGGGTGAGGGAGAGTACTATGAGCAGTTTCTCTGGCTGCACTTGTCTTGGGAAAACAGAAGGAAGACCCTCCTTCTCCAGCAATCCACTCTTTGAAAAGTACCCTGCTTCCTTTAGTCCTACTCACCTTGTTTGAGATGCTGCCTAAACATTTCGGCAGACTGTTGGCTGCCTGTGTGGGGTGTTTCAAGCCCTGAACTAGTAGCGTGAGAATGACCCAGCTTTGTGGTCTTTGTTGGAAGAGAAATCAAAGATACTCTATGCATGGAATTGGCCTAAGGCTCTGCCCACCAGCCCCTCTGAGAAAAAAGGAGGTAGGTTGCCACCACCCTACTTATTCTGAATGTGCAGCCCTCTCCCATCTCTGCCACCTCACCTCTTGCCTTTGTTCAAGTGCTTCACATTCTGACAGAGCTCCCTCTGGGTGACAGCTGATAAGCCTAGGTCATTTGGAAGCTTCATAGACTTAGGCTTAGTCCAAGTTGGCTATTTCCTACCTGAATTAAGGATGAAGCAAAATGACTGGATACTGTTGATGTATGTATGGAAAGGGAGGATGACACACGTCACTACCATTGTGCTTAGGAATGTGGATAGAGCCTGACTGTGCCCCTTCACCTCCTGGACCTCACAACTCCATGGTGTTTGTCGTTTCTGATTACTGGAGGGCAGCTCCCCGAGCATCTCTCAGAGGAACCCGCCTTCTGCCTCACTCTGGATATGTTGCAAAATCCTCTCCGAACTTTATTCCATCAACTCCCCTGTGCCAGGAGTACTGGATAAATACATGGACCATAACCACTTTCTTTTCAGACAGGAAAGTTAAGAAGCTGCTTGTTCCTTCCCAGGCCATGTTATGGGTTCCACTTTAAAGTTATTTTCTTATCCCAGGTCTGTGTGTGTGTATATGTGTGTCGCAAGGGGGTCTTTAGGAAATCAGGTATCTGTAGGAACCCCAATATTATCTGTGTCCAAGAAGTAGAAGAGGCTTTTTATATATGCCTTGGCTAGTGGGAGACACTGGTGTGCCAGTGCCATCTTTCATGCTTACTTCATGGCCTCCTGGATATACAACTTCATGACTGATTTGACCTTTTTTGTGTGTGTTAACCAGCATATACGAGCAATATATGTGCTCTGAGAACTCACCACTAGATTTCCTAATTATTAAAAAAAATTTTAAAAAAAAAAAGCATTTCCAGGACCCAGGAAGCACCTGCCTTTTCTGGGTCATCATCAGATAGTGAAAAACAGATCTTCTAATACCAAATCAGGATGAATAATCTCACATTATTGCCTCTTTCTGTTAAATCTGAACCCAGACCACAAACTACACCAGGATCCCCATGCCAGGTGGCACCCCTTCTTCCAGTGGCATATCCATGGCATATAGTTACCCTTTTCACAAATGACACTATCCTTATGGTGATCACACCACATCTCTGAACAGAGCCCCTGTCCATTACCACTTCTGCCCACTCATTTAACAAAGAAATACATTCTATCTTCATGGACTACCTGGCCACCCAAATAGTTGCTTTTGTTTTTGTTTTGTTCAGTTTTGTTTTGAAAGGCAGTTGTTAAAATCCCATCCAGAATCATATTCCCTTATCTATTAGAAAGTACCCGGGCAAGCTGCTTGTAAGGTCTGATGAGACTTGTACTAACCAGTATCAAGGTCTAGGGACATTACTTAAGTGACAGTGCCATTGAGCTCTCATTCTGGTCCATATGCTTCAGTAATTTCTGCTAGAAGTCAGAGGATATCCTGAAGCCCCTTCAAAATAGTTGGAAATCTTTGCATCTTTTGTTTTTTTGTTTTTTTAAAGTAATGTGTAAGTATCCTTCACCAATTCCTTCTCCTTCTGACCCTCTAAGCCCCTCCTTCAATCCTCAAGCTCTCCCTTAAGGACCATTATTATGGGGAAATGTGGCACTCCCTATGACACCATGTATTCTAGCACTTAGTTTACTTGGAGGGATTTAGACCAGGAACAGAGCTGCCAGAACCTCTCTTTATGGGTAACTCTCTAGTGCAAGTTGTTCTCCAACCTAGAGGGACTCAGCCCTGTGTCTCCGTTAGTAGCATATCCAAGGAAGGCAGAAGTTCCCACCAATAGCTTTCACCCAATCCGTGGATGCTCATGCTATTTAGGTGTCTCTTTTCCCTAAACTCTGGTGCTTCAGATGCTGACTCCCAGACATTTCTACAGAATCCAGTTGTTTTCCTGTCTGACCTCTCCTCTTATTCTGGTCCATGTCCTTTTCCTGTGCTCACTACATACATTGTAGGTCCTTCCTCCCTGGGACAAGGGTGCCAAATCCTCTTTACCCTCAAATCCCATAGCCATGGAGCAACCCAATCATTTCCAACCTACCTTGGCTCCTGAACTACCAAGCCAGATCAGGACACAGGAGATACCTTTTTTTCTGTTGCATTTGCCCAACTCCTAGTAAACAACCTCGCTGTGGGGCCAGGAGGAAGCCACTCTTCCCCCTTGGGGCTAGGTCATCTATACAGGAAAACATTGACATTTTTGGTGTTTGCCAGTAAATGAGCAGTGTATTTTCTCTGAGAAATGACCTCTAGTCTTCCTATTTATAAAAATAAAAATAAAATTTAAAAAATTTAAAAACATTTTCCGTTCTGGTTCACTTTTTCTTTTACGCTTTCACAAGCTATCACTGAACACTTTGACTTTCCTGAAAGAAAGTCTTTAGTTTCTTATTACAACAAATTATACCCTAAGCAGCACGATATCAGATTGTAAAGAACATTTTGAGATGCATTTAATATCTCCTGTTGAATCAGTCTCCTGCTTGACTGCCCCCGCAACTATAAAACGGCCATCTCTTTTCCTTTTCTCACCTCTTAGAAGAAAAAATAAGAAGGAAAAATTCTATTTTCCCCTATAGAGAGCCAACAGAAAATCATACAGGACTGAGAAATGGGAAATGATGGATGTGATTTTGAAAGACTTAAAAAATAATTGATTAAAAGACATTGGAGAGCTAGGGATGTAGCTCCGTGGTGGAGCACATGCTTTGCATGTGTAAGGCCTTGGGTCCAGTCCTCAGCCAAACAAAGTGTTTTAATTTCATATAAAATACATACTTTGTGAATTTAATCACATTTACACGCTATTTGTATATTTCAAGTGAAGTCCTTGGTGAGTTTTCAAAAATTCTCTAAAGATAGTTGAATGAACCTTCAATTAAATTGCATAAGTAAAACTGATTTATGCAACCTCATAAATCTGATCCCTTATAGAGAGTGGCAGTAGTATTTGCAAAGAACAACAAGAGATTCTTGAAAGAAATGAAAAAATGGTGAGTAAATGTCTCCCCAAATTAGGTTTCCTAGTTTTCTAGATAGCCATGTTATTTTGAGCAAGAATAATATCCTCTGACCTACTTAGTAGAAAGCTATTGAGCTTGTGAAAGCATACAGATTGGAAAAACAGGTAATATTCTCTTTCTTCAATATATTCAAGGGAGGTGACCCAACGGGTATTAGGAAATAGAGTAGGAGGCCACAGCCCTTAGAGAGAGAGGGTAGGGGCTCAGGGAGCAATGAAGAAAGTGGAGACAGCACCTTACTCTGCAAAGAGTGAAATGGATGATGGAAATTGCTCTTGCTGCACAAAGGACACCAATCATAGTAACCCTGCCCTTCAGAATTAAAGAGGAACAAATCTGCTCTCACTTATAATGGGAAATATCACCATAATGTCCTCCCCAAGTAAGATAAATTGGGTTCAACAATCATAAAAGCATCTGCCAGCTATTTGTTAGCATCACCTTTGTAGAGAAATAGGTGAAAGGACTTTAAGAACTCTCCTCTGCCTTTCAACTTTCTTAAACTGAAAAGTAATTGCTGTTATTTATTAAGAGCCTGCTGCGATCCAGGTAACTTGTTCATCTTCTAATTCTCATAGCTGTAGAGAGGATGAAGTTAGCCTGTCCTGTTTTCTAGAGGAGGCTGAGGACTTGCTCACTTCACAGTAGAGTCATGGTTCAAACTCAGGCCTCAGGGTCTATTTATTTTATTTTGGTTATAATTCTTTTTAAAAATTTTGAGTCAAGACTGTTAACTGCACTGAAGAAAGCTGTGGTAGTCTGTCTCTTACTACAAGAATCTATCAAGAGTCTTTTCATTACAAGTGACAGAATTCCAGCTCAGAGTGCCTGCACACAGAACGGAATTTGCTGCCCACACAGCTGCACAGCCAGGCACAGATCTAGAGGGTAGAATCCAGGGAAGCAGTCTCTTTCTCTCCTGTCCTCTTGTCTCCGTCTCCCTGAATCTTTCCCTCTACTCTGTTTATTACTCAGTGTTTTCCTCCCTTCTCCCCAATCTTCCCCATAATGCAGTAGGGAAGATGGCTTCTAGAAGCCCTCAGTTTGTATCTTTTTAAGTCTATAACAAAATAAAATGTTCTGTTCTCTCCAGCTTTGAACTTAAAAAGTATGCATTTTGCAGGGGCTTGTTTGGCTTCATTGCCTGGACCAAGGGAGATAAGGTGCTAGCAACCAAGCCAGTAGCACAGGTTTGGAATGGGGGCAGTTCTTCAGAAGCTTGAGGTCAGGTGCTGGACAAATCCAAGGAACAGATGTCTACTATACTGTTGCACTCAGAAGTAGTCTAGTGAAATTTTCAACTCCAAAAAGACTCAAATCAAGAAAGAGAATCCCAAAGCTAACAAACAGAAGTCTGGACATGGAGGAGAAAACAACAGCTCTGCACTGTCAGAGTTATGCATTTGGATAAAGTTCCACAAGAGCAGGTGCCTGTGCAGCAGCAGGACCCACTTGGAACAGAAAACAAATAACAGCTCAGGAGGAAAAGATGGATCCAGGAGGCAGGTAAGGCCATGTGAGGCAGAGAAGTTGTACAGGGACCCAGTGTAGCTGATGGCAGTCTGACATATCCTGTGAATACTCTCCAGTCCATGGGTGTGTTACCTGTTCCTAGGTGTAGAAGACTGCATCCTTTATGAAAACTGCAAAAAGTGTACCTTGATTTTCAGCAAGGCATTTCAAGGAAAATATGAGCTAGTGAGTTTTATTCATTCCTTTTAATCAGCATTTTCTGAACCATAGTCATTAACAAATTGATACACCTCTTTGGGAAAATATGTAATGGTAGGCCTCAAAGCTCTATTTTGGGATGGGTTTTTTTTGGTCATGTGTCAATATTTTTATCAAAGACTAAATAAGAGGAATACATAGAAGTTGTACATATCGTATTTGCAAGGGCTTCAAAGCTGAGAGGGAATAATACTTTGGGGGACTGAACCACGTTTAAAAATTACCTTTTTTTAAAATATTTTTTTAGTTGCCAATGGATCTTTATTTTATTTATTTATATGTGGTGCTGAGAATCGAACCCAGTGCCTCACACATGCTAAGCAAGTGCTCTACCACTGAGCCACAACTCCAGTGGACCATTTGGTCAGTATCAACAAGATGAGCAGGTGTAAAATCCAAACTCAAAATGGAGTCACTCTGGGTCAGGCCTGCACGTATCTGTTAACCTGCTCTTTGTGCTTCTGTGATTAATGCTTTGCTATGCTTGCTTCTCACAGATGGTGGGGGCAAGAGGTGCGGGTTGGATGCAACACAGGGACACATGAAAAAGTCTGATTTTGAACTTTGAGGTGAGAGTAAGATAACAAATGATATCACTTTGTTATATATGTGTATGTGGGTGTATTTATAAACACTTGTATGTATAAAAGATGTGTATTTCTAATCAGCTGCAAGGTGTGTTTTTAAATTGGAATAACCTCTAACTTCTAGAAATTAAGACCTTTTAAGTTTTAAAAACATGTGGATCTCTAAATTTACTTAGGTTATTGGAAGGTGTGGTCCATGGCTACATATCCCCAAAACAATAATAGCCACTGCTGGGTAGCAGCTGCTATCTAGCTATCTATCTATCTACCTACCTACCTACCTACCTACCTATCTATTTATTTATTTATAAGTTCAAAAGAACCATCATCACAAGTAAATAAATGTGCAACTGGCCTTATCCCTAACAGTTTCTTACAATTTTTATCACGTCATCGTATGCCACTTTCTTTTTCTTACTACGAGTTCTTTTTTCTTAAACCTGGCCTGTGCTCTGCTGATTTTCCATTTCCCACCACTCCCCCACCAGACCAGCTTTACTCATCAAGAGCCTGTCGACCCCAGTGGATTTGTAAGGATGTGATCCCTGCGCTAATGTTGTTTTCTTTCCTCTCAATGCTCCATGCTGGCCATCCTCACCTGGCCTTTGCAAGTGGAAGAGGAGTTAGTCGTGGAGGCAGCCTGCATGTGGCCTTCTCAGACCCAAAGAACAGAGGAAGGCCTCAGGCTTCATTTTCACCTATGAGTTTGCCATGAAAACATGTTTTTATGATAAAAGCTAATCTTAAAAAATGTGTAGTTGATTGCTATTGGAAGTGAATGAATAGACTGTAGAGTTTTACCCAGATTTATAGAAATACAACATCTGGATAAAGTGGTCTTTTCTCCTTAGTTTCCTTATTATCAGTTTCTGATTCATATCATCATCCTGTGTTCCCCAGGGCCTGCAGCCCCAGCACCTGCCTCCATTCCTCTTCAGTTGTGTTTTCCAAAGTGTTTTCCATGAGGAACTTAAGTGTTTAATTGCTAGAAATACAAAATTAAGGCTAATAGGCCATTGAAGGATTATGGGAGGGTGGACTTAAAGTGCTTGAAGGTTAGCTGGGTGCAGTGGTGCACGCCTGTAATCCCAGAACTTTGGGAGGCTGAGACAGGAGAATTGCTAGTTCAAAGCCAGCCTTGGCAATGGCGAGGCGCTGAGCAACTCAGTGAGACCCTGTCTCTACATAAAACACAAAATAGGGTTGGGGATGTGGCTCAGTGGTCAAGTGCCCCTGAGTTCAATCTCCAGCACCAAAAAAAAAAAAAGGACTAGGGATGTAGCTCAGTGTCTCTGGGTTCAATCCCCAGTACCAAAAAAAAAAAAATGCTTGAAGGTTTAAACAAAGTTAAAAATGTCATTCAGAAACATGAAAAAGAAACCAGCAGCAACATAAATAATCTCATTTATGGACAATGATTCATTTGTTTTAGTTTATACTCTACTAACTTGTTGGGTGTTCCAGTACTCTTTTGCCACTGGTAAAACATTCCCAAGCCAGTTGTAGTGGCGCATGCCTATAATCCCTGTGACTCTGGAGGCTAATGCAAGAGCATCTCAAGTCAAACGCCAATCTCAGCAAGTCAGCAAGACCCTGTATCAAAAACAAACAAAGAAACAAAAAACAAAAGTGTAAGGATGTGGTTCAGTGGTTAAACACCCCTGGGTTCAATCCCCAGTACCAAAAGGAAAAAAAAGCATTCTTATTACAAGTATTAAATCTTGAAGAAAAAAAGACAGTCGGAAAATTTGCTAAAATCAGCGAATTAATGACTCATCAGGTTGATCTTTGTGTAAGTTGACCTTCATTCAAATGAAGTTAAACTGATTTCTTTTCTTTGCAACTTTTTAGAATTTTTAATAACAATGTATATTTTGAACCTCTAGAAGGAGTATTTAAAATAAGTCAGCAATTCCCAAACTTAAATAAATGTGAAAATCATGATCCATGAAGGAATTAGTCTTTTGCAATAACATCATTTCTCAGTATTTATGAGGGACTGGTTCGAGGACCCCCCAAAATACAAAAGTCCACAGATGCCTAAGTCCCTTGTATAAAATGGCACAGTATTTGCAGACAATTTACACATATCCTCACATGTACTTTAAATCATCTCAGTATTACTTATAATACCTAATACAATGTAAATGATATGCAGACAGTTGTTATACTACATTGTTTAGGGAATACTGACAAGGGGGGAGGAGTACATGTTCAGTGCAGTGTTTTTCTGAACATCACTCTGGGATGGTTGAAGTCACAGATACGGACCCTGGGCATGAATATTGACTGCCAGTGTACCCTTCGGGAGTAGGTACTCGGGCCTTGAGGACCGGGCTGTCATTGGTGTTTCTAGAGTCTGTATTTTAAAATCTCATCTCAAGTAGATTTTAAAATATACCAGCATTTCACATTGAATCTCAGTTTTGAAATAAAAATCAACAAGGTCCTGCCTTGCCTCTCCACCTTCTGGCTTACTTCTTAGCAGTAATTTTTTTTAACCATTTCTGTTTTCAGTGCTTTCTGATAGTTACCATTAAACCTCTAACTAATTAGGGTTGTATCTACCAAAATTACTTCTAGCTATGAAAATAAAAATCTAGTGTATACTATTCTCTTTTCTCCTCTTATCTCTCTTTCCACTCAAAAAAGATCATTCTTCGGGCTGGGATTGTGGCTCAGTGGTAGAGCGTTTGCCTCACATGCAAGGCACTGCCCAGTGAGGCACTGGGTTCAATCCTCAGCACCACATAAAAATAAATAAATAAAATAACGTATTTTGTCCATCTACAACTAAAAAATATTTTTAAAAAAAGATCATTATTCAATTCTTTTATTGGCTACCTGTGGAACCTTGAACAATATATTGAAATTTCTTTCTTGTTCCCTCAACTTTAGGCAGTATCTCTTGGTTTCTTACTATATTAATAGAGATTTAGTACTTCATTCTTGATAGAGAATTTGAAAATGAAGTTCTCAATAAAAATTATTTTCAATGACAGTTCTAAACACCTGTTATCTATTCTCCTAAGATCCATTGTTTCTGATGCTAGTTGCATTTTGATTCCTTGGATCACCCATTTTTATCTTTCTGTAAGTTTGTAAGATCTATTCCTTGATGTTCTTAAAGTTCACACTGATAGGTCTAGGCTTGGGTTTTTTTTTTTTTTTTAATTCATGCTAGACCATTTCACTTTAAAGATTTATCTTCTAGTAGCTCTGGGAATTTTTTTCTCTGTCCTTTCCTTTTTAATTTCACTTCCTCTGTTTTCTCTGTTCTTTCATTCTGAATGTTCTGGTTTGTCAGATGTTAAACTTCTATGTTTTTATGTCTTGGGCTTTTGCTTTATATTCTAGAAGTTATCCTCAACTTTATCTTCTAGATCTTTAATTGAATTTTTATACTTCAGCAAATTAATGTTTTTAATTTAAAAGAATGCAGTCCTGGTCTGGGGTTGTGGCTCAGTGGTAGAGCACTTGCCTAGCACGTTGTGAGGCACTGGGTTCGATCCTCAGTAGCACACAAAAAATAAATAAATAAGTCGAATAAAATAAAGTTATAAAAAAAAAGAATTCAGTCCTACTCTTGGATAGTTCATTTTTCGTAGCTGCCTTTTTAAATGTTTTTAGATTCAAGATATTCTTGAAATTTAGGAAGTTCTTTTCCATTTTCTGAATGATCTTGGTTTCTTCAAGTTCACCCCTCCCTGCCCCCCACTGCTTCTTTTTTTTTTCTATTTTAAATATTTTTTAGTTGTTAATGGGTCTTTATTTTATTCATTTATTATTTATATGTGGTGCTGAGGATCGAAACCAGTGCCTCACGCATGCTAGGCAATTGCTCCACCACTGAGCTACAGCCCCAGCCCCAGTCTTTTTCGATTATAAGCTTTTCTTGAATTTTAGATGTTTCTTGGTTGTCCATTAATATTTTTATACAACTTTCTCAAGATATAATTCTCTTAAAATATAATTCACTCACTTAAATCATAGTTCACTAGCTTTTGGTACATTCACAAAGGTGTGCCCCCATCACCAACTTAATTTTAGGACATCTTTACATTCTTCCCCCCAGAAAACCCCATATTCCTTAGCTGTCTCTCCCTAGTCCTCTGCCACATGTTGCTCTCCAGTCCAATGCAACTACTGTCCATTCATTTTTTAAAGTAAGAGATTAGAAAAGCTGCCTTGTGACTCTAGGGATTTCAGAATGTGAGTCAGTAAGAAGATAATGGCTGAGAAGGAGGAGAAAGCAGAAGCTGAGACTGAGCAGCATGCATGTCCCAGAAAGCCAGGTGTGGGATCAGAACCTTAGAGAGCCCTGAGAGGTCAGCAGGAAGGCCATTCTGCATTGATTTGTTTCACTTCTATATTCAGGATCCAGAGGACATACTGTAGAGTACAGTGTAATTCCATTAGGCTTAGTTTTTGTAATTGTAGGATTAAGTCTTATTCAAGCTTTATCTCCTGCACCTAGCAAACAAGCACACGGTAGGAATTACATAGTTGTAAAATAACTCAACACCGTGCATTTGTATATGTTTCACAGTATGCACATTTGTACACTTACCTCTTATTTGATATAGCCAGGTGTGCAAAGTACATTTACTGTGGCACTAATGGGGTTTAAACCACAGGGCCCTCCACTTGCATGAGCCCTTTTCAAAACCCTTTTCCCAGTTCTGTATTTGTTGACCTTGCATTCTTTTTCTGAAATAAGGCTTACAACTTTCTTTTTTTTTTTTAATATTTTTTAGTAGTAGGCAGACACAATACTTTATTTATTTATTTATTATTTTTATGTGGTGCTGAGGATCGAACCCAGGGCCTCACCTGTGCTAGGTGAGCGCTCTACCACTGAGCCACAACCCCAGCCCGTTACAAATTTCTATTTTGCAATGTTGGGTATTAGAAAACTTGAACCTAGATCTCAACTTCTACATACAGCAGGACTGATTAGTCTCAGTTTTGAACTATAAACGCTGTGGTTCTGAGCTGAGCGCCTTTCCCAAGGCCACACTTTCAGTGTCCCCCAAAAGCTTGTGTGTGAGAAAATACAAGAAGGCTTAGAGGTTAAATGATAGGTTAGGAGAGCCTTAACCCAATCAGTGACTTAATCCTCTGTTGGGATTAACTGAGTGGTAACTGAAGGCAGGTGGGGTGTAGGTGGAGGAGGTGGGTCACTGGTTGTGGGGGCAGATATATCTTTGAGGTATATATTTCATTCTTTTTTTTTAATATTTTTTAGTTGTCAATGGATCTTTATTTTATTTATTTATATGTGGTGCTGAGAATCGAACCCAATGCCTCACACATGCTAGGCAAGTGCTGTACCACTGAGCCACAACCCCAGCCCCTATATTTCATTCTTGATGAGTGGAGATCTTTCTCTCTCTCCCTCTCTCTCTCTCTATCTCTCTCTCTCTCTCTCACTCGCTCTCTCTGTCCTTCCTGGTTCCTGGTATGATGTCCTGAGCTGCTTTCCTCCACCACACTCTTCTGCCATGCTGTTCTGCCTCACCTCAAGCCCCAAAGAATGGAACTGGTCTCTGTGGACTGCGACCTCTGAAACTGTGAACCCCAAATAAACTTTTCCTCCTCTAATTGTTGTCAGGTTTTTTGGTTGCAGCAGTGAAAAAATGTCCTCAAACATGCATTAAGTGGCAGAACATTTTACACCTGAATGAATCAAACCTGTCCTCCCTGTGCCCCAAAGATGAAGGGGACAGCTTCTGATTGAGAACTGTGCCTAGCACTGGGAGCAGTGTAGGACCTGGACTCTGCCCAGGGTGTCCCTGGTGATGACTGTAGTTAGGAGGCCACTGTCCCCCCAGAGTTCACAGGCTGCTTCTTTCCAACAGAAACCAAGCAAAGAAAGCTCACACACCTCCCTCTCCTACCTACACATTTCAGTTTTAGTTATGAAATACCTTGGAAAGAACTTTTTTTCTGAACAAAAAGAATCCTCCTTTCCATTCTGTTTCTGAATTAGACTTTTCATCTCATGTTGTTTCATGGTCTTAAAATAAAATGTAAGATCTAGGAGGGAATGAAAAAAAAAAAAGTTGGAGATAACGCTTTCAATAGCCAGCTAATTTGGTGATGCTCCCAGGTGGGAAAATCAGTGTCTGCCCTGCAGAGGTGAGTCGTGCATTCCACCGTGTCAAGCTGCTAACTCTTTCTTCTTTGAAAATTAACTTACCCTCCATGCTTTTCAACTTTTCAGTGTAGTATATTTCATGCTTGCCTTTCCTCAGACACCAGAGTGGGGTGGGGGGGGGTAGAAATCTGAGCTGGCGGTGCCTGGAGGAGATGGCCCCAAGCTGTTAGATGATTGAACTGAAGTCTCTGGTGATAGACCAGAATCTCTGGGTGTCTGAGAGCTAAGTTTCCAAAGGCCTGTGAGTCCCAAGCTGATAGGGAAATTGGCCCCATCACATGTTTTATACTCAGTAGGACTTCTTTATCTTGATGTTATAGATTCTATATCACTTTAGGTGGGCTCTTGGGTTATGGCAAAAAATGCACAGGTTACTGAAGATTCCTTTTATCCATGTTTCTTCCCTACATGCTCTGGTGCTCATCTTTCCTGACAAAACTGAGGGCCACCCAGAAACCCTGGTGGGCAATACTGCTCACAAAAGCATTAGATACTTGCTTCTCACTTGTAAAACAGCCACTGATCCAGCCCCTCTGTCCAGCCACACAGGCTTCCCTCCAGGGATTTCTCCACAATTCCAGAACCAAAAAGGGTGGATATCTTGCAGCACAAGAGAATTCTGTATTCTGGGACCCTGCTGCACTGCTATAACAGCATTTCTTTTGATTGCTCAATGATTATGCCAGATTATACTGCTGGATACACACACAGGGCCTCACACATGCTAAGCAAGTCTCTTACCACTAGGCTGTACAGCTAGTCCTATGCCATATTATAAATAATGAAGTGTTAAAACATTAAATAATGAAACTGTAGGTAATTTGAAAAATCCCCTCCATTCCTGACAAGGGCTGATCACTTAGGCCTGTTGAAATGGACAGCAGGATGCTATCTGATGCCCTGGTTCCTTGGCAGATCCGAAGCAAGTTGTCTGTTTGAAGGTTGAATTCCTTTGCTTTGTCAAAGTTTCATCAACATCGGTGAAAGGAAAGACATGAGATGAGGTGCTGGAGCCATCCCTCAGTCCAAGTGAGGACCTCATTGTGAACACAATACCAGTCCCTGGCTGAGAGTGAGAGAGTGCTTTCTGAGTTCCACTTCCTTATAAGAGCATATGTAAGCATTGAAGAATGCATGCCACAGGCGAGGCCAGCTTTCATCTGTCAGCAGCACGAAATGTGTAGGACAGTGCATCAACTAGAAATACGCACCACAGTGAGGTGCTCAGCAGCAGATGGAACATGTAAAACCCCACTGACTCAGAGCATTTGTGCCTTAGGTGGCTTTTGGTTGAGCCTAGAATTAACCCTCATAAACAGACTCCTCTCTTAGGAAGACGTCTTACAAGAAGAATGCTCTGCACAGCCAGCCCCAAACTCAACTGTGCATACATGGCCAACACAGGACCATGCAGAGGACATAAATTCCAGTGATTGTGACGGGGGTGTGAGGCACCAGGAATCCAGGTTTCAGTCTTATAGGAAGTCAATTTGTTTCTTCTCGGCTCTCTGTGAGCCAGACTATGCTGGACTGAATCAGAGCTTTGGCTTCATCCTATCTCATCTTCGTAAATCTCCTGGCTCTGTATCTAACCCAAACAGTGTTATCCTTCTCCCCTGGCCACATAAGTATTTAAAACTAACCAACTTGGCCAGGATTTGTCTTTGTCAAAGGGTATTTTTTCCAATGGTTTGAGAGACTACTATGTGGGGGTTACACCCTAAAAAGTAGCTAAAGTTTGGCAGGACTAGATAGAACAGGATAAACAGCTAAGGTCTGTCACTTATGCAGAGATTGATTTAAGACCTAATTTCATTGGTCCTGATACCAGGCAAGTCTGATCAAACTTGGTTGTGGGTATCATCACCTTCTTATTTTGGGTCAGTCTTCTTATACCTCCCTTTTCTTTTACCTCCCTCAGAGGTCACTCCTCTAGTCCCTGCCAGGCTTAAGGCCTTGCTCTTCTGTCCCTGTGGCTCCTTCTAAAAGTCCATTCTCAGATCTGTCTGTCCCACTGGGTTTCTTGACTGGCACTCCTTAAGCTGGCTTTCTAGGCATGACTGTATTTTAACAGAGGTCAAAGCCTTAAACTGAACTGTGGAAGCTCTGATAATCCAAGTGTATTCACTAAGCACTAACTAAAGCAATGAACTGATGGTCATCTTGGAGCTTTGAAATCAGTGCTTAAAAGCTTGGAGCTTTGAAAGCTACCCAATTATGCTTAAAATTCACAAGGATTTTGATGCTTTTGCCTCTCAAGCCCTCTCAAGTGCAGACTGGACATGACTAACAAAGCAAGTTTTGACTGCCAACTTGATTCCTACCTGTTGGCAGTGTAGATGCTGATTAGCCATGTGGGCAGAAAGAGAACAGAAGGGAGAATGTTCATCCTGATGCTGTTGAGAGGATAAGAAACCTTGACCTCCTGGAGAAATTCAGGATTGTTCAGGTGAACCCATTTGGAGCACTAGCATCTATTTTCTGATGAATTTCTATGATCCAAAGATTATAGATCTCTGATCCAGAGATCATAGATCAAGCAAGGGGTTCCTGCCTCTTGAGATTGTATTTGAGGTTTTCCCAAGGATGGAGTTTAAGTATATCAAGCTGGTGCAGAATTTAGACCAAACCAGCTAGAGTCAGCCATGAAAGGATCAACAGTGAAAGGAAACTTGCAGAGAAAGAGAATTCCATGCTTATTCACAATCTCTCCATGCCAGGCACTGGCTCAAATGCTTTAAACAAACTATCTCATATGATCCTTATAATATCTCTGCCAAGTACCTAGTGTCCCCATTTTACTGCCAAGAATATTAAAGCTCAGAGAAGTTAAGAAACTCATAGTAACCAGGATTTGAACACTAGTCCGTTCAGGTGTGTCTCATAAATTTTCTACCATGCAGAAGTGGGGATGCAACTCAGTGGTCGAGGACTTGCCTAGTATGCATGAAGTCATGGGTTTGATCCTTGGCACCAAAAAGGAAAGATCCCTTATCATCAAAAGATACAAGGTGACATATTTTTAAAAATAAAATAAATAGCTGTCCTCATTTGTCTCTAAACTCCCCTTGTCTTAAATTAAAAAGGCTCGCATTCCTCTAATATGGGATTTTTTCCCCTAGGGACCTCTGTGTGAGTTGTTTATTTGATGGATGGCCCTATACACTTGTGTATGCATGCTACATACCAAATGCTGTCATTTAGTAAGAAAAAAAGATGTAGCCCAGTGTCCTGAAAGACCTTGTCAATAGCCAAGGCAGAACCCTGGTTTAAATGACATTAGCATTGCCTTCTTTGGTCTCCTGCTCGTGGGCTGGGCTGGCGATTACTCATTGCGTCGCTGTGATCTCCCGAACAGGAAGATTGCTCCACTGGGGCCACTCAGAACTGTGAAATGAGGTTGCCTAGGGTGTCTATCATGATTTGGTTCCTAAATTTCCAGCTTACAAGCCTGCCAGTACAGCATTCTTCAGAGTGGTTAAAGATCCTGTGTCTGAGAACTGAAGTCCATTCTATCAGAGCTGTAGATGAGACCTGGCAGTTAAAGGGCAGAAAGGTTAGTAGGGGGCTGGGGTGCAGCATGTCCTCATTCACAGTGGTGCAGCAGGCAGTTATGGGAGTCTGGAGAGGGGGAGAAGGTCATTGTCTGAGTGCTTGCCTGCCCATTTAGACCAGTTTTACTCTTACCACAGTGACAAGGGGCAGCCACTCCCATCGGACTGTCAGCATGTCTGTCCACAGCTCACAGAAGAGCAAGCACAACTTTCCCCGGGTGTATGAGAGGTCAAAGAAATCCATTTAAATGCATCCGAATTGTGACTGAAGATGTCAGAGGTTGTAAAGAGCATTTCTGTGGAAGGAACTTAGCCAGGATCAGGCATGGGGACTATGAGCACACTCAGGCTGTGTCTGATTCAGCATTCTTCCTCTCATTTCTCATTTCTTAAAAGCAGGTTAATAAGTTTAGGTAAAGAGAAGCTTCTCAAGTGAAAAAAGGGCTCTGGAATCAAATTAATTGGTTACCCAGAGACTTTGCGATATCCTTTATTCTAAAATAAAGGGCACATCTTTGTATACTTTGATGTGTCTAAAACCAGAGTCTTTGGATTGATGTCAGAAACCAGAATGGAAATAGGATAAGGCAAGTGAGGTGCATGGGGTACAAGGTTCAGGCAGGGAGGACCCTAAGAGTGATTGTGTTTGGTGCCCCACTTGCCTTACCTACCAGAGGGTCAGGGTTGTCCCCACCTGCACAAGAGGCAGGGGCTTAGCTCATCTTCATAGAGATCAGTTCATCTGATTACACCTTGAGTGAATTTTAAAATATGGAGCCCAGTGGAAAAAGTTGGCAAACCCCACCTTAACCACCTGGTAAGGTTAGCATCCTCAGTGACATGATGTGATGTCCTCTGTGACATGATGCACTGAGAATGGCACCTAACTCCGTGGTACTTTTTATAAAATCCCATCACCCTCATTTAGTCTGGAGGGGAAAAGAGAGAGAGAGAGAGAGAGAGATATAAACCCAGATCAGGGTAGATTGTGCAGGATACTTGGCCACCAGCCCTCAAGACTGCCTAGCAAAGATTGAGAAACTGCCACAGACCAGAGGAGGCTGGGGAGACACATCATCTGAATGAAGTGGGCTCCAGAACAGAAAGAGTACATTGAAAGAATCACTGGTGAGATTCAAATCAAGTCTGTAGTTACTACTAATACTATACCAAAATTAGTTTCTTAGTGTTGACAAATGTTCCTTGTTAATGTAAGATTATAACAGAAGAAACTGGGAACTCTCTGTATTGTCTTTACAATTTTTATGTTAATCTAAGATTATTTCAAGACATAATATGTATTTTTAAAAAATATTTTACATATCAGCAGTATAAAGACAAGTTTTCTGTCACACCACAGAAATTAAAGGGAACTGAGATTATCAAACCTCTAGGAATTATAGAAGCTTCAACACAAGGATAAAGTGACATGACAGTTCTTAGAAAGTTGATTCCTCCATTATGAAGAACTATGATTCTGTTCATCATCTTCCCATCACTATGATAAAATACTTGAAATAATCAACTTAAAAGAAGAAAATGTCTATTTTGGCTCATAGGTTTCAGCCCATGGTCTGTTGGCCCTGTTGCTTTGGGCCTGTGGGCAGCACTGTACATCATGGTGGGAGCATGTGGTGGAAGAAGCCTGTTCACCTCATGGCTCCTGGGAAACGAAAAGATGGGAAGAGGTTGGGATTCCAATATCTCCCTGTAAGTATATATATATATACACACCACATTTTCTTTATCCACTCATCTATTGAAGGGCAGGCACCTAGGTTGGTTCCACAGCTTGGCTATTATGAAACGTGCACTATAAATATTAATGTGGCTGCGTCACTCTAGTATGCTGATTTTAACTCCTTTGGATATATGCCGAGGAATAGGATAACTGGGTCATATGGTGGTTCCAATCATAGTTTTTTGAGGAATCTCCATACTGTCTTCCAGAGTGATTGTACTAATTTGCGGTCCCACCAACAATGTATGAGTGTACCTTTTTCCACATCCTTGCCAACACTTATTATTATTTGTATTCTTAATAATTGTCTTTATGACTTTAGTGAGATGAAATCTCAATGTAGTTCTGATTTGCAGTTTCCTAATTGCTAGAGATGTTAAACGTTTTTTTCATCTATTTGTTGGCCATTTGTATTTTTTTTAATTTTTTTTTTTTTTTGGTTGTAGATGGACACAATATCTTTATTTAGTTTTTTTGTTTTTATGTGGTGCTGAGAATCAAACCCAGTACCTCATGCATGTGAGGCAAGCACTTTACCACTGAGCTAAAATCCCAGCCCCCTGTATTTTTTCTTTGGAGAAGTATCTGTTTAGCTCTTTTGCCTGTTTATTAATTGGATTATCTTTTGTTGTTGTCTTGTTGTTGTTGTTGTTTTGTGTTAAGTTTTTTGAGTTCTTTATATATTCTGGGTATTAACGCTCTATATGAGGAGCAGGTGGCAAAGAACTTCTCCCATTCTGTAGGCTCTCTCTTCACACTCATTTTTTCTTTGCTGTGCACAAAGAAGCTTTTTAATTTTATAGCATCCCACCTATTGATTTTTAGTTTTATTTCTTATGCTTTAGGGGTCTTGTTAAGGAAGTTGGTTCTTGTGCCAATATGCTATTGTGTTGGGCTACGTTTTCTTCTTGCAGTTGCAGAGTTTCTGGTCTAATTCCTAGGTCTTTGATTTACTTTGAGTTGACTTTTGTGCAGGGTGAAAATAGGGGTTCAGTTTCATTCTTCTATATATAGATATCCAGTTTTCCCAGCACCATTTGTTAAAAACACTCTCTTTTCTCCAATGTATGTTTTCTGCACCTTTGTCTAGTATCATATAACTGTAGTTTTGTAGGTTTATCTCTGAGTCTTCTATTTTATTGGTCTTCAAGTCTGTTTTGGTGTCAGTACCATGCTGTTTTTATTATTATAGCTCTGTAATATAATTTCAGGTCCAGGATTGTGATGCCTCTAGCATTGCTCTTTTTGCTCAGAATTGCTTTGGCTATTCTGGGTCTCTTATTTTTCCAAATGAATTTTAGAACTGCTTTTTCTAGTTCTGTGAAGAATGCCATTGATATTTTGATGAGCATTGCATTGAATGTGTACAATGCTTTTGGTAGTATGATGAGCATTATATTGAATTTATATAATGCTTTTGGCCATTTTGATGATATTAATTTTGTGTATCCAAGAACACGGGAGGTCTTTCCATCTTCTAAAGTCTTCTTCAATTTCTTTCTTCAGTGTTCTATAGTTTTCATTGTAGAAATCCTTCATCTTATTCATTAGATTAATTCCCAGATTTTTTTTTTCTTTTTTCAAGGTTATTGGGAATGGGATAGTTTTCCTAATTTCTTTTTTCCCCAAATTCATTATTGGAGTATAGGAAAGCAGTCGATTTATGTATGTTGATCTTATATCCTGCTACTTTACTTTTGTTTATCAGCTCTAGAATTCTTCTGGTAGAGTTTTTTGAGTCTTCTAAATATAGGGTCTAATGTCATCAGCAAAGAGACAATTAAACCTCTCCTTTTCCTATTTGTATTCCTTTAATTTCCTTCTCTTGCCTGATTGCTCTAGCTAAAGTTTCAAGGACTATGTTGAATAGGAGTGGTAAGAGTAAGCATCCTTGTCTTGTTCCTGCTTTTAGAGGAAATGCTTTAATTTTTTTTCTCATTTGGTCTAATATCCCCTTCAAATGTATACACCCGAGGACTTAATTTTCCCACACTAGACCCCACCTCCTGAAGGTTCTGCCCTCCCTATTCCCCTCCACCCCAATAATGCCATAAGCTGAGAACTAAGCTGTTAACACATGGGCCTTCGGGGGACGTTCAAGATTCAAACTACGGCACTCTATCTCCAAGATTCTCTGTCAAGAGCTTCCAGCTGATACTTAAGCAGTATTGATATAGATTGAACATCTGAATCTGAAAATCTAAAATCTGAAATGCTCCCAAATCTGAATTTTTTTGAACATAGACATGACATTCCAAGTAGAAAATTCCACACCATGAAACTCTGTTTCATATACAAAATTGTTTAAAACATTGTATAAAATTACTTTCATGTGAATAAGGCATATATGAAACAGATAAATTTTGTGTTTAGACTGATTATATATTTGCAAGTGTTCTAAAATCTGAGAAAATCCCAAATTTGAAACACTTCTGGTCCCAAATATTTCTAAAAAAGGCTACTCAACCTGTATTTCCAACTTACCTGTTGTTCAGTTAAAGATAAAATATATGAAATTATAAGCTTATCAAAAAGAAAGACATGTGAAACTTGAATATTTCTTTATAAAATTCAAAATTATGTTATTTATTCTAGAATTCTATTTATTTTGAGATCAAGATCACAAAAAGTTTATAAAATTGTCACTGTGATACTTAATCTAACTTCTAATGGTCAAAAGTAACTTAGTGAACCATTAGACTTTGAAGGCAAAGAACAATAATATACAAACTGTAACTGAGAGTCTGAGAAGAAAGAGTTTAGTGTTCATGTAGATAAATGTAGGCTCGTACCACTGAGTTAAAAACAAAGCCACATATTTGTAATCAGGTACCTGCCTCCTAAAAAATCCCTGCTATTAAATCAGTGGGGAACTTATAATTGAGATGACTTAGAATCCCAGAAACGAGGCACGAGGGAATGCATTTCCCTAAACTTAAGTGCCCTAGGAACCCTGGGGTTCCATAGAACACACTTTGGGAAAGAGTGCCACAGTTTATTTACTGCCTATCTATTCAATGAAGAATGAATTCTTAGCCTGGAGACTGTCAAGACTGTAGCTCTTGGGATTGAGAGGAAGTGTGCTGCATGAGCATGTTTTATAGAGAGTTTCTGAACTCAGAGGGGTCCCCATATAAATGAGCCCTGAAGAGTGAGACCTAACCTATTGATTGATTATTGAGCCAGGCATTAGGTCGGATGACATAGACCCCCTTCAGACTGAATGTGCTAAGGATTCCCCAGACCTGACTGTTCATTTGAAAGTAACTTTGAAAAGGAAGGAGCTGGATATAGTGAGCAAAAACCTTCCCTCTCTTTTCCAGGAAAGCACATAAGCCTTCTAGGAAACTGACATCTGTTGCAGAGAGAGGAGACAATTCTTTTTTACACTGGTTTAGACAATGCCTGGCAAGGCCTCCAATTCAGAACTCCCTATTTGTGGGCCAAGATCCTCCTATACATGCACACACACCCACATACGTGGAATCCGTGACCTTTTGCAAAGTCAGCACAGCTTTTCTCAGGGTCAGCTTGGCAGTGGTTTGCCCATAAAGCCTTGTTTGACGGTACTTTCTGTTCTCTGGTCGGTGATGGGTTAAAGTGTCATTTCAGCAGTTCCCTTCACAGGGGCTAGACTTGACCTTCAATCACTGGAAAACAAGAAAACATTGAAAACAACTTCAACTAAATGAAAAATACTCCACTGGACTCAGTCCAAACGTCGGCAGCCTTTGTGTGAGTGATGTAGAAAAGGGGTCTGCATGGCAGGTATGTTTCTAGCCAATGGAAACTTCAAGTTGTTAATGGCTCTTCTGAGACATGACTGTGGAAGCAGAGTTGGCTCCTGCTGTGGCAGAATAACAAATGAGAGAGAAAATTACTCAGGCACATGCTTTGCCCGAAAATAGACATGGATGGAGGGTCCAAGAGAATCAATCCCTAGCACACTCATCAGATGTCTTGGCCAAGTGTTAGCTCCTTCCTCCTGCTGCAGATGAGGAAAGACACTTAATTTCTTGCCATGTATATGTCATGACTAGCATTCCATCATGGTAGATGGAGCAGCTACATTTTACCAATTCATTTGAGGTCCTGAGTATACTTCTATTGTGAAGGACAGTCGTTCATTAGTCTCAGTAAGAGAAAAGAACTGATATAGGAAAACCATGACTGAGGATGAAGGGTGGACCTCTGCTAAAATACAGTAGAGTGTCATTCACACAAACATATGGAACCAGACTTCTGAAGTTCAAGTACTGTTTACTTGGGATTAACTCAAGCTTGGTTAAGAAGCATGTTATTTGGATAAGATTGTTGATACTGCTATTTGTGGTGAGAGAAACCAATCCAACGCTTGTGATCTAAAGAGGGGAGTGGGCCGGGGGCTTGTGCTAAGAGGCCACCCTCCAAGCCTCTACATCTTGCACTAAATGCTGGTTCTGCAACTCAATAGTTATTGTTGAGAGTGGGGTAATATTTGGAGAAGAAAAAGAAACATGTCTGCTATAGGTTGGATCTTAAATGTTCTCCAAAAGCCTGTGTGTTAAAACATTTGGTCAGCAGCACATTGCACCTTTGGGAGGAAGTTAGGTCATGGGGGAAGGTGTGCCCTTGAAGGGGCTACTGGGACCCTGACCCTTTCCTATTTCATTCTTTGCCTTGTGGCCAACATAGTGAGAGTTTTTTCTTGTTCTTTTTTTCTTATTAATTTTTTTTTTAGTTGTCCATGAATCTTTATTTTGTATTTACTTATATGCAGTGCTGAGAATCAAACCCAGTGCCTCACGCATGCTATGCAAGTACTTTACCACTGAGCTACAACCTTAGCCCATGGGGGATTTTTACTACCACGTGATCCTGAGGTACTGTGCCACAGGCCCCAAAGCAGTGGAGACCAATGAACCATGCACTGAAACTTCCAATAAACCTTTCCTCCAATAAAGTTTATTATCTCAGGTGTTTGTCACAGTGATGGGAAGCTGACTAAAACACTCTCTCTTCTAGTTTAGAGGAAGTGTTGCCTGCTCAAATGAGATTTTAGTGAATCCATGTACAGCATGTGCTACTGTGGTGAATTCTAAGTCTTATCAGTCTCTGGGTGGTTGTCTAGAAAAATCTGTTCTAAGTTTACTTCTCTCTACTGTAGTCTGGACAGTGTTCATTGATTACTTCCAGTTGCAGATTTTTTTGTCCTGAAAGTTCTCCAGAGATGCATTCTCTTATAGGTTTACAGAAGATAAACAAGTTGTGTCCAGTTTTCTGCTCACTCACATAGCCACTAAGGCCATCTTTCACTAGCTCTCAGGATTTATTCATAATAGGTTATGCATCATCTTTTCTTCCTTCCTTCCTTTTTTTTTTTGATAGTTTTATTGAGGTGCAATTTATATACCCTACAATTTACCATGTACAACACAGTGGCTTTTGGTACATTTACAGAGTTCTTCATTTTATGACATTTTCATCACCCCTCAGCAACCTCAAATCCATTAGCAGCTACACCCCAGCTCCCCAGCTCCCCAATCCCTAGGTAACTGGTAAGCTACTTTCCATTTAGAATTGCCTATTATAGGTACTTTATATAAGTGTAATTATACAATTTGTGGTCTTTTGTGACTAGCTTCTTTCACTTAGCATATTTTCAAGGTTCATTTATGTTGTGGCATCAGTACTTTATTTCTTTGCATTATCAAATAATATTCCATTTATGCATATACCAGTTTGTTTATCCATTTATCAGTTGATGGACATTCAGGCTCTTTTCACCTTTTGGCTAAGTGTAATACTGCTGTGAACATTTGCACACAAATTTGTATATGGAAGTATTGTTGTAATTTTTCTTAGATGTATATCTTGGAGTAGAATTACTTGAGTAACATTTTGAGGAACTACAAAACTGTTTTTAAAATAGCATAATTTTACATTCTCATCAGAAATATATGAGAGTTATAATTTCTGCATGTCCTTACTGCCACTTCTTATCTCTCTTTTGATTGTAGCCATCCTAGTAGGTATGCAGTAGTATCTCACTGTGGTTTTTTTCTTTTTCAATATATTTTTATTAGTACATTAAAATTATACATAATAGCAGGTTTTGTTGTTGTATATTCATACATGCATACAATATAGCAATATAATCTGGTCAATATCACTCCCCAGGATCTCCCCTTTCTCTCCCCCTTTCCCTCCCCCTGGTCCCTTTTTTCTACTGTCCCTGTCTCCCTTCCATTTTTATGAGATCCCCTCCCACCACCTTTCTTTTCCTTTTTCCTCTCTAGCTTCCATACAAGAGAAAACAAATGAATCTTGACTTTCTGAGTGTGGCTTATTTCACTTAACATAATGCTCTCAAGTTCCATCCTTTTTCCTGCAAATTACATAATTTCTTTCTTCTTTATGGCTGAATAAAACTCCATTGTGTATATATACCATATTTTCTTTATTCATTCATCCACTGATGAACACCTAGGCTGGGTCCATGACTTGGCTATTGTGATTTGTGCTGTTGTAAACATGAGTATGCATGTGTTGTTCTGGTATGATTGCTTTAGTTCTTCAGAATAGACACCAAGGAATGGTGTAGCCAGGTGGTATAATAGTTGCACTCCTAGTCTTTTGAGAAATCCTTGTGGTTTAAATCTGTACTTCCCTGCTGGCTAATGATATCAAGTGCCTTTTTATGTGCCTGTGGCCATTTGTATTTGTTCTTTAGAAAAATGTCTATTCAGATTGTTGGCTCATATTTTAATTGGGTTATTTGTCTTTACATTACTGAGTTGTAATAATTCTTGATATATTCTGAAGACAAGTCTGTTACCACATATATGTCTTGCGAATATTTTCTCCCATTCTGTAGGTTGTCTTTTTGCTTTCTTTGAAGCACAAAAGTCTTTAATTGTGATGGTGTCCAATCTTATTTTTCTTCTGTTGCTTATGCCTTTGTGTCATATCTAAGAAACCCGTGCCTAATCCAAAGCCATGAAGATTTACTCTTGGTTTTGCTTTTACATTTAGGTCATTGCTCCATTTTGAATTAATTTTTGTATGTGGAATGAAGTACAGGCCACCCCTACTTCATGTGAATTGTGGCTTCGTTAGGGACCACCTGTCTGCACAGCTGCATTCCACAGCTTAGGTGCTGGTGTCAGGAGAGCACAGAGGCTCTTCTACCTGGCTGGGTAGAGCAGTCAGGCTAACAGGTACACTGGCAGTTTACTCTTTTCTCCCAGGTCCCTTCAAGTACTGACCGCAAGAGAAAACAGCATCTTCTTCTAACCATTTGCCACCAAAGTTTGCCATATTTCAATGCCCAGCCCAACTCAGCAATGCATCTTCTGGTCTAACATGAAGGATGTGAAACTGGAGTTGGACAGATCTGGGAGTGACTCCTGTTGCTCCCACTTACTAGCATAGTAACATTAGCAAGTTGCTTAATTTCTCCGAGTCTTCATTTCCTCACTTACAAAATGAGGGTGATGATATGTGCCTTGCAAGATTTTTGTGAAGAATCAATGTGATGGCAAGTAAAATGCACAGTGCGTTAGAGCTTGGCACATAGTAGGTGCTCCATAAAGGATAATGATCACTGTTCTTCTGACCTTTCCTAACTTTGCCCTGCCCCTGCTTTGTTGAATCTTGTATCCCTAGGTCCTAGAAATAGCACCCAGCACAAACTAGGCTCCCAATAAATATGTATTGATTGAATAGATATATAATACCTCCATTATTTAATTCCTAGAATTATTGTAAAGATAAATACTTTTAAAATAATGTATTCAAGTATTTTTCACACTATGAAATGCTACAGAAATGTATGCCTTCCTTTGTTTTTGAAAAAAGATTCATGGGTAGCTGTTACAAGAAAGCAAACCTGCAAATGAGGTGAATATGTATTTTCTAGAAAGTGTAATTTCATATTCAAGGTACTAAAGCACCAGCAATCCTTTAATAAAGTTAATTTATTAAAGAATTTTGGGGTCATAAAAAGTTATTGCACCTCTCCAGGTTTTCACACTTCACCCTGGAGAGAAGTGCATTCTCCATTGCCCTTCTTAAGAGCAAGCAGTATGGAGATGGGAGGGGACAAGGAGGAGAGACCGAGAGACTATCTTGTCTTTCAGCTATTTAATATTTGGATAAGGACTGGGAATTTGCATTATTCTTTATTCATTTCTTTCTGTTCAATATTCCTTTTCATCTTTTTTCCCCTGTAGAAATAAAAAAAAAAAAAGCAGTACTTTCATATTGCCTTAAAATGACTGAATGTAGAATTTAGCTTCTCCTTCCTTGTGTCTGCCCACTTTACAGCCTTAGGGCACAACTCAGATCCCTAGGAATCATAAAAAAGTCCTGATTAGATGGGGATCACCTGTGGGAGAGAACCAACCAGGAAGCAGAAGACTGAGTTCTGGACCTGACTCTTCATGAATTAGTTCTGTTACCCAGAAAAGTTATTTCACATCTCTGGGTCCCACTCTCTCATCTAGAGAGTACATCTGTTAAGTCATATGCTCCCTAAGGGCCTGTGTCTAGATCACATGTGCAGGTTACTTGAGGAGGGCACAATATGGGGAACAGTGAAATAGGGCAGACAGCCCTGGGCCAGGAGTCAGGAGTTTCAGGGCTCTGTCCTGGCTGTGTAGCCAGTGGGCAGTGGTGACCTCTGTATCCAAGCCTAAGGGTCCCTCTCCGTGTTCGGATGATCTCTAAAGTCTCACTGGAAGACAGTGGAGAATGATGCAGGCAGCGGGCTGTCAGTGGGGCATGGATGTGCCTCAGAGTCCAGCTTGCTGCACTTTGGAGCTCTGTGACTTTGAACATTTTGTGTAATCTCCATGGGCCTCAGTTTTTAATCATCTGTAGATCATGGTAATGACCTTGAAGGATTGCTGTGAAGACTGTGAGAGAAGCAGTTAGCGCAGTGTGAGGGCCCAATAGTAGAAGTTTGGCTGTCATACTGTTAAAGATTTTCTGTGAATGAAACTGAGTTAAAAGAGGGGGTTTTAAGGAAGCAGCCCAGCTGAAATAAGGCATCTAAAGAAACCTGGTGGAATATGCAGTGGAATATTTAAAGCCTTTAAAAGGATGGAAGGAAAGCAGACCAGATGAAGGGGCCACTATAAATCTCATCCCAGTGACCCCAGGGCTGAGTCTCCTTCTAGATCTGAGAGGCAGGAACAACGGCAGACAGACTTAAGCCTAAAGGTATGGAGCCTTCTAGAATAGCTTGTTGGTGGCTACTGTGGGATTTTAAGACTAGGAGAATAGGGAAATGGTGCTGGCTAATGGATACCAGCTGAGATTACTAGGAGAGACTGTAGAATTTCTTCTTTCAATGTCTGTCTTTAGGCAAATCTGGATGCATCTGTGATGCCTGCTAAGCTCTTGTGGGGTAATTTTCAGGGATACTCAGTTAATGCTTGGCACACTGGAGAGAACAATGCTTTGCTTTTGTTTGTTCTTTTCATCCATTTCTGTATCCATTTGTTTATACAACCAGCCTTTAGCGCATGCTCACTGTGGAAGAGATGCTTGGCTCCAAAGCACCTCCTCTTTGTGCCATTTGCCTAAATAGTGACTTAAATTTCCATCAACCGCCAACTATGGGAAATGCCAGGTAACTTCCAAGAAAGATCTCCATTTCATGCTTGTGCCAAGTACTAGCGTCTGTCTTCACCCACTGCAGGGATCTTTGCTCAGTGGCATGGGCCCTGGTGCCTTCAGACAGTCCTCACGAGTTGATTGTGTTTACAGGATACAGAACCTACACCTCCCTGGAGTCCTGAGTGAGACAGGAAGCTGACTTATAACAAAAAGAGTGGCCTGGGCTTCCAGTTCCTAAGTGCAAAGAGCTGCTGTCTTGCTGTCATTTGGGCCATGTCACGCCCTGCACATTGTGGCTTTCTGGCAGCATGTTGCTCTCCCTTGCACAGTCAGCTGTGGGGAGCTGAATCTGGGAACCTTGCCACCCCACAGTACCTGGTACCCTGCCAGAGTTTTTGGTACAGTGAAGTTTTATCCTGGAGCAAGTTTGGTAATGAACCAGAAAAATTCTTCCAATTTTCTTTCCTCACTTGGCGTTCTTGCCATTTTGCCTGTCTTGTCTTCTGCAGACTAAGATGACAGAAATCCCTGTCTTACAGGCTTCCTTGAAAGGTCACCTAATATCTGAAGTGGATGGCCTAGGGGACAAACAGATGAGAGTCAACAAGGTAGAATTTGGACCAGTGAGAGTTTCTTGAATGATTATCTATGAAAATTGTCCATATGACTGAATCTGATAAATCCTACTGAGGCTCTCAAATGAATGGGAGCTTTGCTGGCACAAAGCAGTTGGCCCAGGAAATTGTGATAATGTACAGGACCAACTTTCAATGCTTGGGTTTAAAGGATATGGGCTTCTCCAAACTCAGATGCCTTTAGCCTTCAGAAAAGAAAAAAATGCATGTTTAAGACACATAGATCCTTTTCCAAAATAGGTCACATGTTATGTCACAAAGCCAGTCTTAGCAAATACAAAAAAATAGAGGACAAGGGCAAAGGGAGGGGAAGAGGAAAAAAGAAATTGATTTTGAAATTGTCCCAAAGAAAATGGAAGAATGTCTTAATCCCTTCTCTGTTTCTATAACAAAATAGCAGAAACTGGATAATTTGTAAAGCAAAGAGGTTTATTTTGGCTTATGACTGTAGAGGTGAGGAAGCCCAAGAGCATGGCTTCATGCTGCTTCACTCAACTCATACCAGAAAAGGAAAGGGCAAACAGGTGCATGTGGAAGAGACAAACAACAGAGACCGCTTTGCTTGGTAACAACTCAACCTGAAGATAACTATCCCATGAGAAAGGCATGAATCCGTTTGGGAGGGCTCGGCCTCCATGATGCCGACCCTTTCCCTAGGTCCTACTTCCCAACACTGCCACATTGAGGAATTAGGATCCCAGCACATGAACTTTTGATGATCACACTCAAATCATAGCAAGGAGAAAGAAGATGTGAATCAGATCCTCTAAATGCCGTTCCTTTGATTCATTGTGTTCTCCTTTGTACTTTTTGGTCTAGTTCTATTCCTCTGAAGCCAGTGGCTTCTATCAGTTGATATTTCACATCAAAGAACTGAGCTCTTTATCGTCAGAGTTCTTGTGCCTATGGGATGGCAGACAGAAAATGTTATAATTAGGGAGGCAGACTGGAGACCCCCTTACTGGCAGTGTCTGAGCACTTTGCCTCCCTCTACCCTGGGCCTAGAGAACATGTTATCATTACTCAATTCTGTTTATTAAGTACTCACTTGGACTCAGCCGTGTTCCAATAGAGATTTGAAGAATGTCTTTTATAGGAGGATTTTTTTAAAAATAAGTTTTATGCCACATGTTTAACAGTGTCTCTTGATCAAAGTGTTCAGAGGGCCATGGAGAGCCAAACTCAGAGCAGGCCAAGTAAAAGAGTTGTGCTGGACTGGGAGTAGATGGAGGTCAGCAGGAGGGCTGCAAAGAATGATTGCAAGTCCTTATCCTCATCTGGGAAAGTAAGACCATGGTGTAAAGGACATCACAAAAATACCGTGGCAGCAGTGCGATAGCCGAACTCCTGGGACCAAGGCAACAGCCAGAGGTATGCTGGCCATAGCTTTTTCTACATAGGTGAAGAGGACCTCTCATTACAGATTTGACATAAATCAGGTTATATCTGGCTTTTGCAATAGCCCGGTTGAATTTCACATTGTGTCAATCTTCCCATTCTGAAATGTGTGTGATGGGATGTGTCTGAGAATCCCGTTCAGTGGAGCTTACATAGAAAACAGCACAAGCCCCACATCCCTCTGCTTGCCATGACAGGGATGGCTCTGTGTTGCTACCATCACCCTAAGGAGCGCTTTCTCCCGGGGAGTTTTTGAATGCCATCGGGACTGAATGGACTTGATTTACTCTTCTTCTGAGTAGAAGCTCAACTGGAATCCCCTGAAAGAAAATTCTTGATTTCTTGAGATATTTGGCAGAGGCTGACCATGGGGAGTATTATGGTTTAGATGTGAGGGATCCCCCTAAAACTCAATTGTGAAACAATGGAAGAATTTTTAGAGGTGAACTGATTAGCTTATGAGATGTATAACCTAATTGGTGGATTAATTCACTGATATGGATTAAGGGGATGGTTTAGGGCAAGCAGTGTGTGGTTGGAAGAGGTAGGTCACTGGGCATGCATCTTTGGGGTATATATTTTGTGCCTGGTGAGCAGAATTCTCTCTTTCTACTTCATGGTGGCCATGTCCCAATCTGCTTTTTTCCACCAAACCCTTCTGTCATGGAGTTCTGCCTCACCTTGAGCCTAGAGCTATGAAGTCAGCCAACCATGGACTGAACCTCTGAAACTGTGAGCCGAAATAAACTTTTCCTCCTCACTTTGTTCTTGTCAGGTCCTTTGGTCACAGAAACAAAGAAGATGACTAAAATAGGAAGGAACTCATGTATCTATTACGCTGTTTCCTGTGAACTTCATTGGGCACACTGGCCACTGCTGCATGCCCCCAGGTTTTGGCCAAAATCTTCCTGAGGTACCTGGCCCATCTTCTTCCATGGAGGTGCACTGCTCTATTTAAAAGCAGCTTACCTAATCACTGGAGATAGTCAGCATTTCCCAATAGCTATAGTATGTGCTTCGATAAATTGGAAGGTTCAGAGGATTTAGAATCACAAGATCCAGGTCCAAGGCCCGAGCTATGCTGCCTACTCACTGGCTATACTACATTTTTATGACACAAAATTTTTGAGTTTTTGAAGTCAGGAATCTGATTCCTCTCTCATAGGGTTGATGCAGTGAGACCATGGCCATGGAAAATCTCTGTAGACTATTAAGTACAAAATAAATTACCTTTTGTCTTCATCTTCTCCTAAGAAAGGTGTTCTAATGCCTTTGAGCAGGAGTGTAACCATTTGCAGAGCTGCTGCAGGGACAGAGTTGCTTGTGTCATCACCCCGCAGACTACTATGGAAGGCTGGGATCTGATACTTCCTTGGCCTGTAATGCTCAAATCTTAGTATGTCGCAGAATCACTTGGGGACTAAATATGCATATCTCTAGACATTAGCCCTCTAAAACCTTATTGGTTGATCTGGGACCCATGTGTAATTAGCTCCCCAGCTCTTTTGATGCAAGCTACCCATAAACTTCACTTGGAAAAAAATGAGAGTACTCAGCTGGGACTGGGTGACCATGGAGATGCTTACATGGACTGGAAGTAGCACACAATAGGGTGGTGTCTGTGTGACTCCTAGAGGGAGGCAGGAGTTCTTGCTGATTTGACCAATAGCTCTGCTTGGCTCTGCTTGGCTCTACCACCAACGTGTCCCATTTGTTACTAATCACTTAATCACTTCCTTGCGTTTGTTCCTGGATATTTTTCCTGGCTGGGATATTTGGTGGTATGTTTTGTTTTGTTCTATTTTTACAGCTGTAAGAAACAGTGCTGGGCTCCCAGATTTCTGTTGCCAGGTTTTGAATCTGTAGGTATAGTAGGAAGGCTGGAGCACTCCCAGAAGGCCCTGCTGTGAGGAAGATATCTTGGGAGATTTCAGTGGAGAGTGTGTGATGGAACGCTATTCTGAGAATCTAGACATTAAGAAAAACATCTCCTGGGAATTCCAAAATTCTGTCAGGTGGAAGGACTTGAGCTTCTTAGCACCAGTAAAAGCTAAGTGACTTCAAACCATTTCAAAGGAGTGCTCCTCAGTAGTGCCAGGCACAGAGCACCAGAGATTAAAATGTTGTTTGAAGAAAACTCTGGCAGTATCCACTCCATAGGCACCAGGGCTGCATGTGTTTAGCACTTGAGGGACAAGACTTTAAAATGATGTAGTGCTCACATGGAGTAGTGCTCACATTCTCTTTTTGCCCCCAGTTAAATGAGAAGATCGAGAAATTAGGAATCTTTTAAAAAGCTGAGCCTTGCCAGGCATGGTGTTGCAGGCCTGTAGAATCTCAGCTACTGGGGAGGCTGAGGCAGGAAGATTGCAAGTTTGAGGGCAGCCTGGGTAAGTTAGTGAGACCCTTAGCAACTTAGCAAGATGCTGTCTCAAAATAAAAAATAAAAAGGGGTGGGGATGTGGCTCAGGGGTAAAGCATCCCTGGGCTTAGTCCCCAGTACCAAAAAACAAAAAAACCCGAGCCATGTCTGTGCTTATACTTACTACTGCCTTACATATTTTTCCACCTTAATTTTCTAATATTTCTATGAAGGCAATGGTTTAGATAATTGTCTACTGCTATAAACTGACACTGTGAAAGTACACATTCAAAGCAGGAGACTACCAGAAATCCAAGTCCTTTTCCTCAGAACTGTAGTATAAACCATATTTAATAGTTTTTTTTTTTTTCTTCTTCTTGTTTGTTTGGTACTGGAGACTGAACCCAGGGGCACTTAACCACTGAGCCACATCCCCAGCCCTGTTTTTAATTTTTATTTTGAGACAGGGTCTCACTAGGTTGCTTACAGCCTCGCTAAGTTGCTGAGGCTGCCTTCGAACCTGAGATCCTCCTGCCTCAGGCTTCAGAGCTCCTGGGATTACAGGTGTGTGCCACCACTCATTTTTAATAGTTTTACTAAGGGGCATGTGTACTGCCTGGCAAGATAGTAAGTGCCCTAAATTTGCACTCCTTTTTGTAGCTCCCCAGTACCTGAGGATAACAAGAGGCCTTCTGTTTTTCTCCTTTTTTCCTGATTAGAAGTTATTGTTTTTATAAAAAACATACAAAAAGGTGAAATAATTTAGAATTTCACAAACTGTCTCATCACTTAAACCCATGACAGTGAATACGTTAGCTTATTTTTCGAAAACAATTTTTTTTTAGTTGTAGATGCACACAGTATCTTTATTTATTTTTATGTGGTACTGAGGATCTAACCCAGTGCCTCACGCATGCGAGGCAAGCGCTCTACCACTGAGCCACAATCCCAGCCCCACGTTAGCTTATTTTATGCCTACAATTCATCTGTGCGTAGATGAGGCTCCCTGAATTAACACAAATGAAAGAGCAATTTAGATTTGTAATACTTTGATGCCACCTTAACTCTACATTTTGCCTTTCTGTGACACTTCCTCCTCCAGTCCCAGGTCTTTGTGTTTTTCAGAGCCTCTCTCCCAGCTTCCTGGCCTTATTGGGATACCTTCCATGGAATTCCTTGACATGCAAGTCTATTGCCCACCTAATCTTTATCCTTGCTGTAAAAGTCAAGTAGATTAGTTAGACAGGGCTTGCCTTTCTAACTCTTTGTTGGTTATCTCTTTTTAGATAATTACTATGTATGCATGCACTGCTCCCAAATGCCCTGAGGCTGGGGAACAGCTTCCTTTCTTGCTTGGCTAGATTCTTGGGCATAGACTACCTCCCTATTCAATACTGCATCCGTTTAACTCTTATTTGAGGCCAGCTGCTGAGCTTACACCTGGAAAAGAAGGTCTGCCCTGTGCTGTGCATGGACCTTTGTAAATTTTATCTTAGGGAATAACTTCAAATGAAAGAAGCTGTGTCTTTATGATTCTTCTTCCTGCCCAGCTGTATCTTCATCTTTGCTCAAACCAAACTCACGCTTGCCTGCTGGATGAGATCCATTCAGTCAGAATAGTTTTTATTTTACCAAAAAAGAAAAAAAGGTACTAAGTTTTATATCCTGATGATGACTGTTTGAAGTGCTTCTCTCTCACCCTATCCTTCTGGGTGAGTGCCTCCCTTTTCCCCCATGTTTTTTATTGATGCATTATAATTATACATAATGGTGGGATTTATTGTTACATATTTGTCCATGCACATGATATAACAATATAATTTGGCCAGTATCTTTCCCCAGTATTTTCCCCTTCTTTCCTTTCCTCCCTCCCCCTAATCCTTTTCCTCTACACTACTGATCTCCTTTCAGTTTTCATGAGATTCCCCAACTACACACTTTTCTTTTCCTTTTTCTTAGAAAACATATGACCCTTGACTCTGAATTTGACTTATTTCACTTAACATAGTATTTTTCAAGTTCCATCCATTTTCCTGCAAATGATATAATTTTATTCTTTATATTGCTGGATAAAACTCCATTATGTATATATACACCACATTTTCTTATCCATTCATCCATTGACAGACAGCCAGGCTGGTTCCATAGTTTGACTCTTCGTGAATTGGGCTGCTGTAAACATGGGTATCTATACACTACTCTTGTGTGATGATTTAAATTCTTCAGGATAAACACCAAGGAGTGGCATGGCTGGTCATTTGGTGGTTCCACTCCTGTCTTTTGAGGAATCTCCAAACTGATTTCCATAGTGGTTGTACTAATTTACAGTCCCATTAACCATGTATAAGTGTTCCTATTTATCTACACCCTCTTTAGCATTTATGATTGTATTCCTGATGGCAGCCATTGTAAGTGGAGTGACATGAAATCTTGGGATAGTTTTTTTTTTTTCCTCTTTTAAATGTTTCTTTTTTTATTTTTATTTTTTATTTCTTCTAATTAATTAGTCATACATGACAGTAGAATGCATATTGACACATCATACATAAATGGAGTAAAGCTTCTCATTCTTCTGGTTGACATGATGTAAGATTACACCAGTTGTGTAATCATACATGCACATAGGGTCATGATGTCCAATTCATTCTCCTATCCTTCCTACCCCCAAAACCCCTCCCTGTCCTTTACTCCCCTCTGTTCAATTCAAACTACCTCTATTCTTCCCTAGCCCACCCCACAATTGTGAATTAGCATCTGCATATCAAAGAAAACATTTGGCCTTTGGTTCTTTGGACCTGGCTTATTTTAGTTAGCATGATATTCTCCAGCTCCATCCATTTATCAGGATAGTTTTGATTTGCATTTTCCTAACTGCTAAAAATATTGAACATTTTTTCATATATTTTTTGACCATTTATATTTCTTTTGAGAAGTGTCTATTTAGTTCATTTACATATTTATTAATTGGTTTTTTTGGAGTTGAGATTTTTTTTTAGATTTTTACATATTTTTGGATATGAATCCTCTGTCAGAAGAGTAGCTTGCAAAGATTTTCTCCCGTTCTGTAGGTTCTTCACATTCTGAATTGATTCATTTTTTAAAATATTTTTTTGGTTGTAGATGGACACAATATCTTTATTTTTTTTATTTATTTCTATGTGGTGCTGAGGATCAAACCCAGTGCCTCATGCATGCAAGGCAAGCACTCTACCACTGAGCTACAATCTCAGCCCCTGAATTGATTCTTTTGCTGTGCATAAGCTTTTTAATTTGAACCAACCACTTATTGATTCTTGGTATTATTTCCTGAACATTAAGGGTCCTACTGAGAAAGTTGCCTGTGCCTATATGTTGGAGAATTGACCCTATATTTTCTTCTAGGAGTTGCATAGTTTCTGGTCTGATTCCTAGGTTTTTGATCCATTTTGAGTTGACTTTTGTACAGGGTGAAAGAAGGATCTATTCTTATTCTTTTACATATGGATAACCAGTTTTCCCAGCATCATTTGTCAAAAAGGCTGTCTTTTCTCCAGTGTGTTTTTAGAGTGCCCCTTTTCAATTTCTACTCCTGAGTGAGTTGCTCATTCCTGAGAGATGATGAGGTGATCTCAGTCAGGTTACTGTAAAAAGGTGAAAGTTCCCTACTCCTGCCTCTCAGAGTTGAATTGGCAGTAGTTATATTGGTCACAAAGTAAGAAACAGGATGGCAATGGTCATCACACCCTGTCACAGAGCACAGTAAGGTATGTTCAAGACTGTTCACTTATTCCTGTGTCCACTCATTTCTCAGCAATTGAGGTAGCTGGTGGGAGGGGGAGGGGACTGCAAAGCTAGGAGCCATCCCAGAGTGAGGGGGGCTGACTCTTGCTCTCTTGAGCACAAGCCTGCCTCTCCTTGTCATTGAAGAGTAAAACAAGTCACAGTCTCAGAGACACAGAATTTTAGAATTACTAGCTGTAAAAGTCCTCTAACCTATTCTAAGGATTTTCTGGATGAGCAGAAAGGTCCACTGAGCTAAAGTGACTTGCCTACCCATACGACTGACCAACATGGCTTGCAGCCAGATCTTGTCAGTGCGCTGACTTGTGTCCCAGAGGTCAAGTCAATCTCAAGCCACTGAAAATAATTATCACCTGCTTCCAGAATGACATTTCATATCCCTGTAGATGGAAAATCCATTTTGAAACAACTCCAACAAAGAAACAGAAGCATTTTCTGAACTAATGGGGAGGCAGCAGGAAGAAAAGGGGCTCCAGAGTCAACACAAACTCATGTTCAAATTCAGCTTCTTCTGTTTGTTTTTTATATTTTTCTAGTTGTTGATAGACCTTTATTTTATTCATTTATTTATATGTAGTACTGAGAATCAAACCCAGGGCCTCACACATGCAAGACAAGTGCTCTACCACTGAGCCACAACCCCAGCCCGTCTGTTTACCAAAAGAATGGAAGTCTGAAGCAGGGCAACAACTCCTCAGAATGTCAGTGTTCATCATCTGTAAAATAAAGGCAGTAACACTGGCCTTCAAAGGGTTCATCAGAAATAGTAATGAATAACGTTCGTATAGCACCTGTACAAGATGTCACCTAATTTTGAACACTGAAGAAACAGTGGTTGTTTGTTAGCCACTCATGATTAGGGATATGCTCACTCTCTTCAATTTATGTTATAAAGAGCTTTCTCCAAATACAAAGTTTGTTATGGATCTGATAGAGAGGCAGGAAACGGAACTGTGGTTGAAAAGGTGAAGTGACAGGAGGAGCCATATGAACTGTACCATTAACTGTTCCAGAAACTTCTGATCAAGTGTTTTCCCAAATTCTGAAAATCCTAAGTCCCAATCCTTTTAAGAAATAATGTTAAAAGTACAGTGTTAAGAAAACCCAAGACTTTCAACATTTCAAATCTGGGAGTGCAGATACTAAAAGCATAACAGATATTTAATGGAATCTGTCTTTTTGATGATAATTATAGCATTCTGAAGTAGGCTTTAAACACATCTGTATACATGAACTGCTACTTCAAAATTACTTGCTTCAAGGGGACATTCAGTATCTCGCTGAACTTTCAAGTTAGATAACTACTGTTTAAATTGATGGCAGGTGTTTGATCTATAAATAAGAGCTGTACTTTGCACTTTAGTGCTGTTTACCTGCTGCACAGTGTTCATCTGCATCACACCAGGAAATTGGAATGGTCATAAGAGTATCATCAGTGATAGGGCAGAATGTGACAGCTGAAATGCAGCCTTCTAAATTCTGAAAGGGCCTCATTCTCCTTTCAGGGACAAGAGGACCTTCTCCTTGAATAGGAAGATGCACCAGTGAGCTCAGGGGCGGAGGGTGGTGAAAAAAATCATATCAGAAGGATAATGAGCACTAAGGACTTTAGCCAGAATATCTGATAACTTCAATAGCTACTTAAAGATCTTCCCTAGTTTCTGTTTTGTTTTGTTTTAGTTGGCCTTAATGTGGCAACTCAGTCCCCAAGCCATGTGGCTTTGGCGACCTTATCCCTTTGTGTATCACACTACCTTTGTATTGTATTTCAGTTTTTCATTTAGAAATGCTTTGGAAACTGGTCCTTTCTCCACAGTTCCGACTTCAGTTCTCTCGTTCATTTTGACACTGGTTGGGGGCTTATACAGGCTGGGCATGTGAACTCTAATGGACCTTCCCTTTTCCAAGCTCTGTGAGCTGTTCACCATGTACCCCCTAAATGTTCCTGAAACTGGCAGGCCATCAGTAACATGGTTCAGAGGGATGCTCAGTTCTTGAATTACCTCCTGCTATCCTGGAAGGGGAGGCTTCAGTGGAGACAGAAGTTTTTGGTGAATAACTGGGTAGCTGGTGCTACAGACTGATTATCTGACTGCTCACAGATTAGTGTTGTTAGTTACAATCCCCTCTGTCCAAGGATTCTTACATTTCTAGAAGGGATTAGGGGAGACTCTGAAATGGATGCTCTACCCCAGGACACCGTAGTGGTAGGCAGTCATTCTCCAGGGAGGGCTCCTTAATACAGGTTGCTATGCTGCAGCACACCTCACACCTCAGGACCTTATATCTGGGTTCTGGGATAGCCTTGCCCAGGTGTTGGGTAAAAGGCCTCAGCATGCAGGGAGGCAGTGTTTGTTCTCACAGGCTGCTCCAACTCAGAGAGTGCACTATCCCAGGACAAACTCACAGGGCATTGTCAGGAGAGGAAGGGCCTCTTTGGCCCAGGGAGCAGGGAGACTGTGACACTTGAGGAAATTGGCTTCCAGTGGTGAGATGTGTGTCTCCCAAAGAGGGTTGCTTACCTACTATTGTGCCCTCCAACACCAAGTCTTGGCTCCAGTGGCAAGTTGGACAGGCCCATTTCAGCAAACTAGCAGGTCTCTTGATCTTGGGGCTGTGCGATGATGAGAATGGGAGAGAACCTCTCATCTGAAATGAAGGCTATGGAGTCGAGTCCACATGCTTGCAGATAGGACGTTGCCAAGGGCAAAGAGGAGCTTCTTCGACCAGCCTCTGCTTTCATCTCACTAAGGAGTCGTTGCAGAGCAGTGTGGCTCTGCAACAGCCCCAGTGTTGGTCCCATTTGGAGCTTCTTTTCAGTGTCCCTGGCTAGTCCTAGTCACAGGAGGATATCTTCTGTGTCACTTCCTACCCACTGTAAGCTTGGTCTTACTTGGTAATCTGAAGAGTGCCTTCCTGGTATTGCTCCCTTTCCCCCATCTAACCTGAGTGTTTTGCATCCATGGGACTAGGTGCCACTCTCCAAGCATGTCAACAGCAGGCATCCTGAGGAGGCAGATCTCTAAATATTGTGCATAAAGCTAGAAGAACTCTGCTCCTTCCTCCTTTTGAACCCACTAGGAGGAAGGGCCTCTGGGGCTTTCTCTGTAGGCTGGGACTCCCTTACTGGGGTAGAAGCAATTGGTCCTCGAGGAAGACACATGAAATCCCCCCAAAACTTGATGTGGCACTGTATGTTGGTATAGGTTCGCTGCAGAGGGTTGGAGGAATGAAATGGGTGCACATTTGGAGAAGAGGAATGTGGCAGATGGTTCTGCACAGATTTTTTTCTTCTCTTTGCCTGGCAGATGAAATTGTAATCCATTTACCAAATGATCACTGATAACAAGGTCCACACCTGTGATGTATTTGATGTAGTGAGCAGCGGGAGCCAGGGGCAGCGTAGAGCTCTGGGTTATTTGGAAACTTCATTAAAAGTTTTATTTTGATCCTGGCCCGAAATTTCAAAACCACAATTTAATTTCTTTCCATGTAAAAAATCCTACACTGGGGTAGGACAGCATCCCCAAGCAGAGGCTAAGGCATATTACAGTCCCAATGGACACAGACACACACATATGCATCAAACCTCAAGACCCTTAGCAAGTTTAGAAGGCCAAGAAGATGAGAAGTGGTCAGCTTTGCCCCCTCCACATCCCCTGCTGGCACCAGCTTGCTGTTCCTTTCTGAGGCATTTGGTTCTCTGATAAAGTAAAAGTTTTTGAAGTTTAAACTTGTATCTTTTTAAATTCTCACCAAGACCCACTAATTTCATTTTTGTGGGAGACCTGTGTGCTTATGTTACCTTCTCCCCCTTTTCCTTTTGAAATGATGTTTCAGAATGTCATGGAAGCACGTTGGGGTTATATATTTCTGTGTGGATGTGTGTTATGTGTGCCCGGAGGGAAGGGGACACATGCCCATTGTAGTGTCTAGCTCTGAGAAACCAAAGAAACAAGTATGGCATCTTTGGATCTGATTTAAAATGTAAAAGAGAGACAGAAACACCCCAGCCAAGAGCCTTTATCTGTTTAATGTAGCAGAACTCAACTGCAGGAAACCCGTTTCTGTATTAGCATATCAGGGAAATGTGCAGTGCAGCTGCCTGGGAACGGCCAGTTTATTATTGCTGGGGGCCGTCCTGGGTTATGATCTGGAAGAATTTGAATCACCCTTTACGTTTTTTTTTTTTTTTTCCTCCCTCTGCTTTCATTTTGATTTTGGCATTGGCAGAAGAAGAGAATACTCCCTAGAGATTCAATTATTTCCCTTCAAAATTCTCTTGGAATCATAATGACTATTAAAAATTGAAGGCGCCCATATCTCATGCTATTCAGCTTAACTGGTAATTAAAGTGCAATTAAATTTTTCATGGTGTAGATTGTGTCTGTTTTTTTCTTTTTTTTAAGGGAAATTACAAACTCTGGGCCCTTGAGAATTATGGGATTAATCAGTAGACATTTAATAATTCAACTTTGATCAGATGCAGTCACTGATGAGTCTCTGGAAGGGAAGGAGGGGGATTGTAAAGTATTGTTATTAATGGTAGATTTTAATTTTATTTGGTTTCTTAGAAATCAGAAAATAAGTACCAGTCTATGAAGGAAAAGCAGTTTCCGAGTGCAGTTTTGAGTTGGCTGTGATTGTTCTCACTAATGTGTGCCAGTAATTATCTCTGCTGCCAGGCTTGCTTCCCTCAAGTAGCTTTGTGTCATTCCGGGTACATTCCTGAGCTGTCACCAGTGAAGGAAGCATCATCATTTGGCCAGGAGTTGGGAGCTGAATTTGTTGGACCCTTTCTTGCCTTGGCAAAAAAAAAAAATTTTTTTTTTTCTTCTCTTCCTTATTCTCCTCCTTTTTCTTTTTTTTCCTTCTTTGTTGTTAAAAATGTGTTTGCACAGCAAGGCTGTGCTAGTAAGTTCTTTCTTGACTTCTGTAAGATGTTTTACTGCTCTGAGGCCAGTGACCCTACAGAGACCTAGTCTTGTGTCTTTGTGCTGCTGAGGAGAGTGACTGTCAGTTTGGCTGGAAATGGAAACAAGGACTGCCCATGGCAGAAGCCTGGAGCAGGACCTGCCACTTACTTACCAGCATTCCTACTGCCTGAACCACGTGGCACTCAGATACTAGGTGGGAGGGAACTAGCGTGGGCGGCAGCAGCTTGAGGATAACCCACTCATGATTGGTGGCAGAGGTCAGCTGCAGGCTGTCCCTCAGTCATGACTCATTTCTAACTCTAAGGAAGGTATGCCTTATCATTTTTTAAAAAACTCATTCTAAAAGTTGATCTTAAGATAAAACACAGCATGTCAGGATGGGAAATGGCTCAGTGGTAGAGTGCTTGCCTAACTTGTGCAAGGCCCTGGGTTCCATCCTCAGCACTGGAAAGGAAGGAAGGAGGAGAGAGGAAGAAAGGAAAGAAAAACAAATACCACATCTCACCCTGGCAGGATGTAAGTGTAAGCTTAGTGAATTAGTGCACTGTAGCATAATGGTTAAGGATGTAGGTGTTAGAATCTGATAGGTCCTACTGCAGCTCACTTGCTTTAAGCTTTTTTTAATACCCCTAGACATGTGATTGAAACTGAGCTTCCTTAAGCCTTACATTTCACTTTGTCTTTTTTCTTTTCTTTTTTTGTTTTTTTTGTTTTTCTAACTGGGATTGGACCCAGGGCGCTTTACCACTGAGCCATATCCCCAGCCCTTTTTATTTTTTATTTTGAGACTGGGTCTTGCTGAGTTGCTTGTGGTCTTGCTAAGTTGTTGAGGCTGGCCTTGAACTTGGGATCCTCCTGCCTCAGCCTCCTAAGTTGCTGGGATTACAGATGCACGCCACCATGCCCACTCGGCTAGGTTTTGCATTTCTAAACTGGTTTGTTAAAAGAACCAGTACCAGCTTCATAGGGTTGTAGTAACAATTAAATGAGACGAATCTTGCCAAAACAAGTGGCAGAAAAAAAGCACTCAACAAATATCAGCTGTTACTGTTTTTGTTATTGGTACACGGGACGGCATCAGCATTCCTTCTTTTCCTCCCCTTGGCATATCTTAATCCTGCATCTCCACTTTGGAGTAATTTGGGAATACTTCCTAGTACCTCTCCAGAAAAGATTACTGTTTCTTTCTTTTCCTTTGAACTTTTCTATGAGTAGCAAAGAAGTTGAAGAGCTTCCTGTCTCCCAGTAGCTAAAGTATTCCTGGCACACATTAGGCATTCCCCAGGTAATAGATGGCTACAGGGATGAAAGGAATGCCTAGAACTGATTAGATAAAAGGATGGGAAAGAAGAGATCCATTCTAGTTTCTTTATCCTTCTATCTCAAGTCATACACTGCATATACTGAAGTGGTAGTAAGGAACATGGAAATATAAATTATGTTAAAGCTGCAGATTCTTCAAGTAATAGGCCCCAGCCTAGATTCTGAAGGCATATTTGTCAGGTAAGGCAACAGATACTGCATCTCATATTAGCTCACAGGATAATGGCATGATGTATCATCAGTCTGAGTGGGAATAGTACACAATTTTCTTTTAGTTGCCTGGAGCCATGGATGGGGTGAGCACTGAATATTGATTTTTTCAAATGGCAACTAATACATGATAAAAGCCAAATATTTTTTGATTCCACCTTTTCTCTTGCCCATGCCACAAAATTTGGCAGCAAATTAAGATTAACCTTTCTTTGCCAGAAACAAATTAATTAAAAGAGCAGGATTTCTGCAGGAAAATATAGAACACAGATGAGGAGATGGCTGTGTACATTGCACATCAGCAAATATTTATCCAGCCTAGAAAAGAGACAAAAATGATTTGAAACATTGATTGCTATTCTGTCTTTATTATTATAATGTGAGAATATTCTAATAATTTTAATCTTATAATAATCTGATCATGTAAATCCAATTTCAGCTCCTAGCTTGTGCAATTTTGCATAGTTCACTCGGTCTTAAGATTTTTCTCTGTAAGGGCATAATTAGCTTGTTCCTATCTTATATTCTTAAGATTGGATTATGAAATAGCCTGAATCTTTCTTTCTCTGCATTAGACTATAACATACTGGTTAAATGTGCAGAGGTGAGAAACTTCTCTTTATTTCACCTGTTTTGACAGGAAGCATTTTCTTTTTTTTTTTACCTTGAATCTTAGATAAGCAATTCATCTCTGTATGTTTTCAACTACCTGGGCCTTGACCCCATGAATATGTGAGTCAGACTAGAAGCCTAAGCTTTTTTGAATTTTTGATATGAAATAGTTCCTTCCTGTTATGATTCAGTTCAATATTTTGAGACCGTTTAGTCCAGTATCATAACCATGAATGTATGTATAAATATGTGTTCCAATAAGAAGTGTGTTGTTTCATGTATGAAAAGTCCAGAAGTGTTTGGCTTCGGGAATAAGTAGATTTTGGGCTCAAAAGATACAATAGGACATCGTCTCTCTCCATCTCTGTTGCTTCTTGTGTGGCTTCATGATCAGGCATATCTGATTTTAGAAATTTATTAAAATGATGGGTTTTGCAAGCTTGTCATTTCCCTGCTGACCTTTGTTAACTCTAGAAATAATGAACTTGTTCTTTTTCATAAGAACCCTCACCTGCTTCTAGAACTCCTAGGAGGCCCTTCTGCTGTTGTCCCTTTGTTATGCTGAGCCTCGGGTGTGGACCCGGCTTTGCATTTGTATTGTCATCCATCTTTACTGTGGCCATAGCACTCGGAGGAAGACATGTCAGACACCACTTTCTCTGGCCATTGGGATCTTTGTAGAATTCACCATATGGAACTGTTGATGGTCAACTGTTTCTGACTGCTGAATTGGCAAGTTCACAGGGCTCAGCCTTAAGTAGCAGGTTTGGAGTGGCAGCATTTCTCAGTACCACAGCAACAGTTGTGTCTAGGAAACCCTGCATAAACTGGTAATTTCCCCTCATTTTATTAGTGACAGTTTTTTCTGGGAGCCTCTCCTGTACCTTAGTGCAATGTATAAATAGTTGGAGGCAAATGACAGAGTGCTTAAGCATATGGCAAGCCATTCATAACTGTATCCCAGACCCAAGTTGACCATCTTTCATGTCATCATTGGAGGTTCCGTCATGCCATTCTGGAATTTCACATTAAATCTGGTTCTGCGACTCAGATAATGAGGAAAGATAGGAGACGTTTGCAGAGGCCAGAGAGCTGCTCTGTCAGCCCTGCCAGTCTTGCACATTCATGCTTTCTCATTTAATTCTGGCACTTTGAAGGGGCAGGGAATGTCCACAAATTCCCAAAAGACCTGTCTGCCTGAGTGCCAAGGCAATTATAGAATTATAATTATATAGATTATAGAATTTCAGCGCTACAGAAGACTTTACAGATGATCTAACTGCAGCCCTCACTTTTAGAATGCGAATGCTCAGTTTCAGAGAGAAATTTGCCCAAGGTCAGAGCTAGGAGGAGGTTCCAAGTTCCTGCTTCCTAGGCCTGTCTTCTTCCTCTCACTTCTTTTCTTTTCTTTTTTTTAAATTTATTTATTCTACTTAGGTATACATGGTAGCAGAATGCATTTTGATTCATTGTACACAGATGGAGCACAACTTTTCATTTCTACGGTTGTACGTGATGTAGAATCACATCATATATGTAGTCATACATGAAGCTAGGGCTATGATGTCCATCTAATTCCACCATCTTTACTGCCCCCATGTCCCCTCCCCATGCCCTCCCCTTTGACCAAAGTTCCTCTATTCTTCCCATGTCCTCTCCCCCATTATGGATCAGCATCCACTTATCAGAGAGAACACTGGGCCTTTGGTTTTGGGGGGTTAGCTTACTTCACTTAGCATGATATTCTCCACCTCCATCCATTTACCTGCAAATGCCATAATTTTATTCCTTGTTATTGCTGAGTAATATTGCATTGTGTATATATACCACATTTCTTTATTCATTCATCTATCGAAGGGTATCTACATTGGTTCCACAGTTTAGCTATTATGAACTGAGCTGCTATAAAAATTGATGTGGCTGCGTCACTGTAGTATGCTGATTTTAAGTCCTTTGAGTATAGACTGAGGAGTGGGATAGCTGGGTCAAATGGTGGTTCCATTCCAAGTTTTCTAAGGAATCTCCATACTGCTTTCCAGATTGGTTGCACCAATTTTCAGTCCCAACAGCAATGTATGAGTGAGTGTACCTTTTCCCCCGCATCCTTTCCAACATTTATTGTTGTTTGTATTCTTGATAGTTGCCATTCTGACTGGGGTGAGATGAAATCTTACAGTAGTTTTGATTTGCATTTCTCTAATTACTAGAGATGTTTAACTTTTTTTCATATATTTGTTGACGGATTATATATCTTCTTCTGAGAAGTGTCTGTTCAGTTCCTTTTTGTTGTTTCACAGCAATCACAGAATTTTAAGTCATGGATAGGCTCATGAGGGAACATTGGAAATCTTACTAGCCAGATGTCTTGGGAGCCCACAGCTAGACCTCAGGCTGTAGCCTAAAGACACAGACCTGGGATATCTGAAGTATGACTAATTCCTTCTCTAGTGCAGCAATGCTTCTGTTTTAGGAGGCATACAACATAAAACAAATAATAGTCTTTTAAAAAAGCAACTCACTTTTCAAAAAGGTAAATGAATAAAATAGTTGTGATCTTAAATAGCAAGCAGCTATTTTCATAATTTGTATTAAACAAAAATAAGAGATTGACCTTGTGATTTGGGGAAGAGAGGAGGTCAGTGTTTGGTCCTCTGACTTTAGGACAGATGAGTGAGGAAAAAAACAAACAAAAAACACCCAAACCAAAAACAAACTTTGAATAACATCACCAAATCATGTTCTTTCAAAATATAGCGATGTCATTTGCAGTGACAGCATTTCTCAGCAATCATAGTAACAGCTTTGTTTAGGAAAACTTGCATAAACTGGTGGGTTTTTTAAAAACAGAACATAGTGGGATACATTTGCTGCCATGTTGACATGCTCCTCCTGAAAGCAGTTTGCAGAGAGCCATTGTATTGAATGTGCAAAACGTGTGGCCTTCCTTGAACCAAACAGATTGACTGACTGGCATAGCAAAGTCTTGGTCAAGGTCCTGCAAATGACATTGCTATTTTGGAAGAACACAATTTGGTGACGTTATTCAAAGTTTGTTTTTGGTTAGGTGTTTGGGTTTTGGTTTGGTTTTTGTCACTCATTTGTTTTCTTCTTGTGTTATTGGGGGGGTCTTTATCTGGACTTATTTTCTTGGAGCTAAGTGCAGAATTTCCCATTAACGTGGCCTAACAATTGTTTAGTCTTAGTCCATGTGCCCAATTCCAGACCTTAAAAAATAATCCTGCTTCTATTAACCTGTGTAAGAAGAAAAATATGTGATTTCATTGGTTTGCTTTATTTGCTCATTGTTCTTCACAGTAACTGAGATAAGAGTCATCATCCCCATTTTATAGATGAGAAAGTAGAGAGTCCAGTGGATTAAGTCACACACCACAAATATGGAGGTATTATTCCTGACATGGAGCTTCATAGCAGCTGCATGTTTGATAAACATGTCAAATAATTTCATCCAAATCATGGTGAAAAATGTCGAATAAGTCTAGGCCAAGGCTGGCTTGCTTCCAGTGCCCTTTAGGTCAGAGGGAGACGTTAATCACCATCTTCTGGGAACCGTTTTTCAACCACTTACTAATCCACCTTGTCAAATCTGATACTCTGTTTATTGACATTATTATTGTTTTTGAAAATTCTTTTACATATAAAAGTATCAAACACATTTTTTAAAGTTTAGCTATTTTAAACATTTGTCATTGGTTCTGGTATAATATGTAGCACACCCAAGCAAAAATAAACTTCTTTAAGATCATGTTCTCTTAGTGGGGCTGTTTATTGGGTTTGTCCACCAGAAACTTGACTTTAAAAGCCAAATAAGACCTGATCCATTCTGTTCCCCTGATGTAATAATGCCTAGAGGGCTTCTTCAACTCAGGATTTTATGCGATGAACTAAGAATTGAGACTCAGTATACCCCACACTCTCCACCTACCCATCAGCAGGCCCTGCTGTGTTCTGTTTCTTCCCCACTGGGAAGGTAATACTAGCCTTGAGCCACAGTGGCCAAGAAAAGCCACTCTATCTTCAGGCAGCCTGAGACCTTCCCAGCCCCAGGGGCCTGGCCTGTTCCTCTCATTCTCCCTAGGTGGTGCTGGGATGCCCACTTCTTGATCTAGGACGCTTGTCCCTAATTGAAAAACAAAGCCTTGGTCTTTTCTTATGCACTAGTACAAAACATTCTTTAGGAGCAAAGCATTCAGCAGTTGTTACAACCCTAGGTATCCTCTTTCTCAACCAATTTGATCTACAGAAGTTAATTACTTGTTTACCAACATACACCTGCACTGGAGACCCATGTTTTTACCTGAACTCCTGAGTCTGCATTCTTACTAACATTAATTCATTCATTTCACAAATATCTAGGTATTTCTTGAATAGCTCCTGTGTGCCAAGCACTGTTATATGTAGTATTCTTTTTTTAAAAAAGGCACATATGAGCCTTGTCATTAGACAGCTTATTCCCTAGCGTGAGCAACAGACATTAATGACATGATTGCCAAAATATGATGACACATAGTTATGAACTATGAGAAGAACTAGGAAGGAAGGGTACCCTCCTGTGGGAACTTAAAATGGAAGGACTTTTGGATCTGATGCTGTGGCCATGGCCTGCGGTAATCAGTGTATGCTTACCACCCTGAAGAATATGAAAAAGAGTTATTTTTATATGAAAAAGCAGGTGGCTTAGTTAAGGGGAATCTTCGAGATAACAGGCTTCTGCTGCCTCTGTAAGCAGAGAGGCTCATCCAGCTGAAGTAGAAAAAGAAACCAGAAGAAAGAGGAAGTGCTTTGTAGCTCCATGTCCGGCCCTCCTGCCCTTCACCAGTATGTCTAGAGCCAGCCCCACCATATCTGTGTCCTGCTCACAGGTGCCAACACCCATGGCAGGCACTTTGCCCCAAGTCTGCAGAAAGTACCTGTGTGTTTCCTTCCCCTTCAGAAGCCACTCTCCCTGGGACATTCTTAGAGGTGAGGGGGTAACTACCCCAGTGTTTTTTATGCATGTGGGCTGTGCCAAATTTCCGTTTTGTAGAGAACATTCTTCTAAGAGGGAATTAATTGGCCAAGGGCTGCTCAGCCTAGGGGAAAGCTCACACTGGCCCCAGGGAAGGAGGGAGAATGCCACATCAAGAACCTGCACAAAGACCAATGTAGTAGGGGCAGGGAGGGACGAAAGGAAGCCAAGCAGCACAAGTGCCCAGAATGAGACTAGTGAGGTGGGCACCCACTTAGGCCAAGTGCTGCACGGCAGTCTTCTTGAGGTCTTGTTATTAAGAATCGTTGCTTCCTTGGGTGGCTGTGAGGTGCTGCCAGCTGCTTGCACAGTTGGTGAGAACTCCAGCGCCATAGCAAGAGGCAGCAGGTGGCCTGTGCTGCTGGGTCAGGAAAGGCCGCAGGGAACCTTCCTCTGGCTCATTGGTTCATTAGCAGACATCACAGAGAAATTAATCCAGGACAGGACAGGTGTCTCCTCCATCAGCAGTTAAAATGCGAGAACAATGTGCTGTGCCCAGTTTACTCACATGATTAACGTTATTTATGCTTTACAGCAAAGCATGAAAACGTTCATTTGCATAAGCTCGCTCATCATTTAGTTGGCTTCAGGGTAACTAAATTTCCTTCCTGTCCTAAACATATCAGACTCAATGCTTCCAAACTCATAAAGTTTTTATTCTGTTGAAAAGAGAGGGACTTGTGGAGTGGAAGATAGTCCCTCATGTTTATCATGACTCTCTGTTGAGTCTGTGAATGTGCTGTTTCCAGACCCCTCAGAGAACCCAGATTTGTGGGTCCCAAACAGTTGAGGGGAGGTCTGAAGGTAGAAATCCAAATCCAGAGAAATGGGGTTTTCAGTAGGACATGGCAGACCCCCGGCTTGGGCACTGCAGTGCTCCCCTGCTGCCTGTCCTCTTTGTGTGGGTGACCTCCAGGTTGCTATGCCCCTTGCACACCTGTGTGGGAGGAACAGGGACTGCTGAACGCTCAGCTCCCTCCAGAGCTCTCTGTGCCAAGTCTGCACAAGGAGATTGTCCACGCAGCCCTAGTTCTTCCCTGGGAATGTGCATTATTCCTAAGAGGTGTAGGCAGGTTCTCCAACTATGGGAGGGGCTGGAGATGACTCTATTAAGGGTATGGAGGGAGCAGTGAGGAGAGAAGGGGGAGAGTATGTGTTGGATAGATGGATGTTTGGGTTTTAGAAAAGTAACAAGGACATCATCAGACTGCAGGGAGTGAGTGGGAAAGTAGAGCGAGCAGGCATGATGGAGACACTAAGGTACAGTCCCAGGGGAGAGCGTAGAACAGGACTGGAGGGCTACCTGGCTTATTGGAAGCAGCAAAGGGAAGAGACGTGGGAGAAGGAAGAAAATAGGGAGTAAAGGCAAGAAGGGTAATTTGAAGAGATTCACATAATTCAATGAGGAATGAAGCTTCAAGTGGCAATCTAGCGAGAGAAAAGCAGGGACTCTGGAGAAAGATAGCAATGACTGGGGAAAGATGGCTGCCCTGCCATGGCTCAGCCTCATCCAGAACACGCTCCACCTGCCTTAAACACATCTAGGCATCAGAAAGAACTTGAGCTCAAGATCCTTGAGACTTCTGTACTCTGGAATGCACAGATTGAGAAGCTGGCTGCCCTAAAGTGTAGAGAAGACTCTGTGTGTGTGTGTGTGTGTGTGTGTGTTGGGACATATGTCCAAAGGTTAGAGCTCCTCAATCCTAAGACTTCAGACTGAACTTCCCCATAGATTGAAGCCCCTCTGACTTCCACTGGAAGCTTCCTCCTCTGGAGGGTCCAGCAGGGGCTGAGTAGCATGACACAGCCTCTGCTCAGTTATGTCGCTGCCAAGATGCATAGGGTAATGGGTTGGAGTGAGGCAGCTGGGGGCTACCATGCTTGCCTGCAACAATTTGATCCAAGAATCCTCTGTGGTTTCCTGGAATTTGAAATCGCCAGTAATAGCCAAAGGTTGTATTTTTTCTTTTTTCAAAGAAATAGGAATATTTCTACTTTCTAGACCATGATTCATTTACATTGGAAAACACTGGACAATGTAATGAACAAGGCTTTATCTTGTTTCTGTGCCCCAAGCTACAAATCTCAGATACTTAGCATCCTTGAACCCATATCATGAAAAACCTTATAGCTTTTGAAAATGGAATTCCCCAGAATACACAGGAAACAGATCATGAGTAATGAGCCCTGACAGTCTCTTGATCCAGCTTTTTTTTTTGGAACCCAAAAGCATTTGAGAGGACTCATCTTGGCACGGTTTTGAAAGTCTGCCAGTAGGGGGCATTTGCAGTAGACCTGAAATCTCTTTAGAGTTGGCCGTTTCTTATACTGACATAAAGTAAAGCCCTGATCAAAGGAATATATACACCAAATCCCCTCATAATCTGTATCCTGTAATTTGGTAGTTGAGTAGAAATTCCTTGTAACTGTTTTGAAAACCTTTCACTCATTACTATCATAGAAGCAGTTTCCTCCATTGCCTGATCCTTAAGTACACAATCTGGTACAGATATATCTCCTCCTGTCTTTCTAAATTCATTATTTCTTACGGACTTTTCACCTTAAATTCTGACTCCCCATTTTTGACTGACTAATGGAATAGTGATGCCTTCTGCTGAGAATAAGAGATAGAAGGAGACACAGAGACACCTCTTTCTTCAACAGATTCTTGCTGCATGTTTGATCCAGTTGCATGATAATCTAGTTGAGGTAAAAGAGCTAACTGCAGATGCAGAAGCTACAGCTGTGTGGTGGACCGTGACTGCATTACACTCTTCCAACTTTCCAGCAGAATATGCAAGAGTTTTGTGCATATCAAATTTCATTGATCTGACCTTACTGGTTTTGAATTTATGGTAATTTAGAGAGAGCCTAGGCTGAAGTTCACATTCCCAGTGTCTATAGAAGGGGGAAAATGTTACAGAAGAAAATGATGAATACATAGAAAATTATAGAGGAAGTACTAGCCCATCCATGCTGCTTTTACAGCATGCTGTCCTAAATAAACATAGTTAATCATAGATAATTCCTTACTGTTCATTAAAGCTGGTCCTGCAGAGCCTCTTTTTGGCAGTGTTCTATGAGCCATTACTCTGTGTTATTGTACAGGTTTGCAAGAAATCAATCTCCATTTTACTAAAAGAATCCAGAATTTCAAATTTCCATGTGTATATTTCTTCATCCCAATTAGTTTTAACTGGTTAATGAAGTTTTATTGTATTTTCTTTTTGAAAAAATACTGAAACATGGGGCTGATGTATGGCTCAGTGGTAGAGTGCTTGCCTAGCATGCATGAGGCACTGGGTTCAATTCTTAGCACCACATACAAATAAATAAAATAAAGGTCCATTGACAACTAAAAAGTATTAAAAAAAGAAAGAAAGAAAAAAAATACTGAAACAACAGAATCTTGATTATTAGACATAATCTTTTTTTAAGTTCCAGATAATTCGGTCATCAGACTCCTGAAAAGAAAATCAGAATTACCAACCCAAGAAAGATGCTTCTCTTCTCACTGGGGCATGCCCATGTATACACTTTACCTTTATGTTTGTAGATAACTGCTGTCAGTGTTAGCAGGGAAGGCATGTTTTGTTAAAAAAAAAGACAGAAGAATGGTCTGTAGCTACTCAGCTACTCTTTGGGGGATGTTGTGACTTTGCAGCTTTGCTCTGAAGAAAATTAACTGGACACAATAAATACTTGGGATGTGGGGCTGCTGAGGTAGAGTGATTAGAAAAGGACACTCAGAAGATGATATTCAACCTGAAATGTAACAGCTAAAAAGAATATTTAGGGAGAAGAAGGAACCCAGCAAGTTCTTCCTCCCTAGGCATGCATCTGGTCCTGAGGTAGGAGAAATCTGCATTGACCATAGACCGGAAGAGCTGCCAAGTGGGTAACTAGAGCACTTGAACCAGTGTCATGAGGTGAGGTTGTAGAGGTAGTAAGGGGACATCTCAGTAAGATGACATTGTTAAGTCGTGCTTGAAGCCACAAGAGACAAAGTACATTGACAGGAAACTGAAAGATACAGCAAGGCCAAAAACAAGATAAACATCTCTGTGGCTTAGAAAAAGAAGAGAAATGCAAGATGGGGATGAAGCCGAAGCCCCAGCTGCCTGGTTCTGGGATAAGTCTGGCAGAATGACTGGCAGCTTGGCTTCTGCAGTATGACAGGACCAGGTAGGTACTCTATGAAATGGGAAGTCAGGGTCTCTGCTTGAAACCAGGACTGTGTATATGTGGGAGGGCCATCCTCACTCTCAGTAGGAGGCTGCTAAGTGCCTGGAGCAGTGTGTCTGTTGAGGTTCAGGATCCCAGACACAGGATCCTGACCAGGGCCAGAGCCAAGCCACCTCTTGGCTCTATGACTGGATTTTTCAAAATCCTTGTCATCAAGGGTAGGATCCCTGAGCCACCATTTAAGATTCTGTTCAAGATGAGGAAATAGAACATCAAGAAAGAGAACCAATGAAATCCACAAAAAGATGATAAATTTACTCCATGCAGTAATGAAATGATAGAATAAAAATTTTAAATCTATTTTAAAGCCTTAGAGAGAAAAAAGAAGAAATAGTGTCCCCTGGGGTGGGAGACAAACACAAATGAAATGGGAACTAGAGAATAGGAACAGAGCCAATTGGAAATCTTAGATAGAAATAAAGTTATAGTTACTGAAATAAAAAGCCAATAAAATACATTGAATCAAAAGATAGCACTGGCAGCTGGGGCTGTAGCTCAGTGGTAGAGCGCTTGCCTCGCATGCGTGAGGCCCTGGGTTCAATCCTCAGCACCACATATAAATAATACATTAATAAAATAAAAATCCTCCAACAACTAAAAAAATTTTTTAAAAAAAGATAGTACTGAAGAATTTACCCGGAGTGCATCTAAGAAAGAAGAAGAAATTTTAAAAATTATGAAAGAGCAGTTAAAAGGCATGAAGGACAATTTGAGTTCCAATAAACTTCTAACAAGTGATTCCTAACAAAAGAATAGAACAAATGACAGGTGCATTTTTAATTTTCCAGAGTTCAGAAAAGACATGAGCCCTCCAGTTCAAGCATATTGCCAAGTACTGGGTAGTTTCCCTAAAAAGAGCCCTAGGCATGCATAGGAACACTGAAGCTTCAGAACATTGAGGACAGACAGACAGCCCAACTCCAGTTCTCTCCTCAGCTGTCACCATGCCAGAGCCCATGGGAGATTGTCCTCAGTGTCCTGAAGAAAATAATTGTCAAGCAAGAATTCTGGCTGTAGATAGACTCTCTTTCAAGAGTGAGAATGAATAAAGAAATGTTAAGAAGTACAGAAAATCTTGCTAAGAGAATTATTAAAGAATGAGTATTGCAAGAAGAGCAGTAAACTCAGAGGGAAATTGTAGGACTCAGCACCACATAAAAATAAATAAAATAAAGGTATTATGTCCATCTACAACTAAAACAAATTTAAATTTTAAAAAAAGAACATTAATCAGAAGAAAACTGGGCTAACATCATCTTTATCAAATTATGTAGACTTTAGTACAAAAGCATTAGTAGGGATAAAATTCTTTGTACTCATAAAAGAGAGAGGGAGACAAGACCAGATCATGTGGGGCTTGTGGGTCATGCTTAGGGGTCTCCATATCATCCTAAGCTATGTGGGTAGTCACCATAGAACACAGCTGTGTGGAGGTAGGGCAGGGAGGGGTACAGAAGGCACTGGACAGGGATGAGTGTGAAGGACTCAGGTGAAGCAGGGATCTGAGATTCTTCTCATGGATACCAATAGGGGCTATTGGGAGGCCATGGCAAGCTCTGGTATGTGCTGCCGAGGGGTGAAATGAGATGTGCACCTCTGGGTGGCATTCATTATAGGGGACAGCATGAGACTGAGAGAGTCAGAAAGCAAGCTATGAAACTGGTAGGGAGAAAGTTGCTGCAACCACTTTCAGCCTGTCCTGAATCTCGACGGGAAAGCTGCCCAGATTAGTGCCACAGAGTCTCTGCCCCTGGGAAGTGTGCAAATGACACTTCAGATAGAAGAAGATGTTTTCTCTCTAGAAGTGCAGTGGGATGGGGAGCTGGGGTTGTAGCTCAGAGGTAGAGCATTTACTTAGCACATGTGAGGCACTGGGTTCAATCCTCAGCACCACATAAAATAAATTAAATAAAGGTATTATGTCCATCTATAACTCAAAAAAAGAAAATGGCAGCAAAGGGCATGAGGCCATGCTTCTGGAACTCAAGTCTTTATCCAGGAATATTTAACTTTAATATTAAATATTTAACTTTTATATTAAATATAAAACTTTAACATAGTTTTACAACTGTGGGAGTAAATTGTATCATCATTTTGGCCCTGAGTAGCAGCAGCTTCTAGGATGCTCGAGGAAAGCCAGTGTGAGATCCTGAGAGGGCTTCACAGCCTTTGAACTTTGGTTTCTTCCTCAAGGACCTGCCTCCCCTCCTCTCAAATCCTGCAGGTCACTCCTGCTCCAACAGCTGCTGTTAGGGCCACTGTTTGTAAAGAGGCTGTATGCTAACTATAGACAATTTTATCTGTTTACAAAACAGATATTAACAAAGTCTTGGCTAACGGCTATGTTGATAGATTCATTGTGCTCACAATTAGCCTGACACCCCCCTAGATGAAAAACAAATGGAACATCAAAATTCAGTGCTTATTGAGAAGAGGAATTGGCAAATTGTGAGTACTGAATAAATATTCCCTGAAGAAATGAATGAATGTAGAAACTGCCATGAAGCTCCTAGGACATGGTCAGTTCACTTACCTGTGTTCGAGAGGAAGTCCAGAAAGATGGCATAAACAGAAATCTATGTGTACCCTTTTGGGTAGGAATTTTCATATACCACTCACACACACACACAGAATATCAGGTGACTCTATGTCATTGAGCCTAACAATGAAAACTAAGAAAGTCTAAGAGGAGAGCCCATAATGAAGAAAGAAAGAAAAGGGATTCTAGAGGGAAATGAGAGGAGTGGGGAGGAAGAGGCTGTCTGTCCTACAAAAGCTGCTTAGCTTGGGCTTCTTCAGTGGCTTCCAAACACATTTGACCTCCGGGCATCAGAAACTGGCTGGAGGCCAAAAAAGACCAGGAGTTCTGTTTAATAAATTGAATTTCTGCTGAGCAAATTCCTACTGATGGTTGTGAGTGCAAACAGGTCCCCTGTCCCTCCCTTCTTCCTTTTGTCCCTCCCTTTCTCCATTTCTTTCCTAAAAGATAGATAAACTCTTTACCTAGAGAAAATGGTAATCCATCTGTCAGAGCCCTGCTCCACAGCCCCACTCAAGAAAAACACAGACAGTGAGCACATAAACCTTGGTTACCGACAGAGACACAGTGTCACCGTGCCCTGAGTTTGGGACTCCTGCCGTTTCCATATGCTATTTTGCAGTGTTGTGGAGCTTAGCAAGATAAACCAATCCATTGCATTAATAAGCATTGCAAGTAGTACTTTGGTGCCTGAGAGGGATTTGGAAAGACTCTCGCTGTGCTTGCCAGACCTCTTTTCCTAGGTGAAATAATAGGCTCCCTTCTCCCTAGCTGATTTCATTCTCCATAAAATGCCCAAAGCAGTTTAGTAAAGTCATCCCTTGTGTATGAGGAAGAAAATGGCCAGATTGAGGAAATGACTGAATTCTCAGATACCAGGGAGAAACAGCTTGTCTAGTTGCGGTGTAACTTTCTCATGGTACCACTTATTGTAGACATACAGCCTGGGTGAGCTCCACTGAAGCCTCCTCCCTGCTCCCCATCTCCCATGCTTCATTTTTATGACAAGGACTAAATCCACATCCATAATTATAGAAAGGAGTCATTTGTGTCACCGGATTTTATTTTCTCTGCATTTTTTGGGTAAGTGTAATACTTTTCAACTGAAAAATACAATTTTCTTGGGAATGGAGAGCAAAGTGGAAAAATCATTCATTTCGTAGCAGGAACTAATGGACCTGATGATGAGATCAAACAGAGTGCCATCCAGAGCCTTGGATTCAGGTTTGGTTCTGCAGCTGAATTTCAGTTTTTGGCAGATCCAGAAATGTGTATCACCATCTTTCCCCAAATTAGTAGTGTCCTTGCAAATGATTCAAGTGATAGACCAAAGAATCATGGAGTCACTCACCTTCCATGGAGGCTATTCTGTGGCTTCAACAATGAGGCTGCCCCTCTTCCTGAAATAGACTTTCTTTACATGTTTGTGGCTTTCTCTCATTTTCTGAAAGTATTCACATTATTGGGCGCTGACTGCATACCTGGTATAGAAAGTACAATTACCCTCAAGACGAAGATCCTACCCTTGAAAAACTTTGCTGAAACTTTCCCCAACCCTGGGGCTCTCCCTCAGTTGGACCTCATGCATGAGTAGGTGGTAAGGGTGGGTTCTATTTCATGTGGCCCAGCTAATCCAGCATATGAGATGTCAGGCTATTCACCTGTCACTATATTATATAACCCTTATTCTATACCCAGAATACCCTATACTTTCTTTTTAATCAGTTGAATGAAAGAACAAGTGAGCAAACTCTCTTGGTATGTCTCTCCTAGAGTAGCATGCCACATTAAAGTTGGGGATTTTCCTTGGTCAAGAGATATGGAACAATGCTTTCCAGGTAGAAAGTCCTAACCTGTGAGCAGGGAAATTCATTAACCACAGAGCACCCTGGTGCCAGCAAGGCTTTGAGAGCAGCTAAGAGAAGTCAGCTGTCAGTGTTGAGTGGAATTGGAAAATGATAAAAATGGGAAAAATATACAGCTTATGAAATTGATTTTTTTCTTTAGAATTCATTTGCCTGGTGCCAATATTCAGTGTTAATGAAATTTCCAGTACATAGACCACATGCAAATGTAAATAAAAAGAATCTTCAAAGGTCAATATCAAGGATTTGAGGCCATCTCTTGTTTGTAGATGAAAGGTGATCCCCATCTGTACATGAGGGGTGATGAGGGAATTTGCCTCATTAAGGAGCTGCCTATGGAAATACCTATAAAAGGACTTAGATCACAACAGGTATTCAGGTCTCAGAAGATGACACATTATCAGGGGCTTGACCTAATGCCACAGGATACCTTGTCAAACTTACATTTAATTGGGAGGTCATCTTCAGGCCTTCTGGACTCCAGTAACTCCTGGTGTCACATTTCAAATGGAGCTCTTGACATCACCTTCAAGGGTATTTCCATGACAAAGAAATTTAGGCAAGGCTGCTCGGAGCACCAGCCTCTCAAGTCCACCTCCAAACCTCCTCCTAAAAGGATGAAAGAGCGGGCCCAGTTTCTAAAATCTGTGGGTAGTAATAAAAGATACACTACTTGCCACAAAATTAGGATGACAACCTGAGTAAGTTGGACTGTCCCCTAGTTCACTGTGGGATCTTATTCTAGACTTTAACATGACTTAGTTGTTTCCACCTGGAGACTAGAACTAAATGGAAGGGAGTAAAGAGAGCAGAGTGATAAAAAAAAAATACACAACCAGAAGCAGATGTCAGGAATCCAGACACTAGTTTAGCAAACACTAATTAAGCACCTTTTGTGTACCAAACATTATGCTAGATATACAGGGCACAGAGTTTGCTGCATAGCCTAGGTGGACCTAAGGCAACTTTGCTAGACTATTTTATCATCTGTAAAATGACAAGGTTGATGTAGGTGATCTCTGGTTCCTTCTAATGGTAAAGAGTGTATGACTCATTTTAATAATTGTAAGTGAAGCATCCTCTACCCCTTTACAGTGTAGGCATGTGCCAGGAATATCACTTGACCTCCCTAGTGATATGATAGGTTAATAGAGGTAGAGGAATGCAGACAACAGAACTCAGCAAAATCATTCCAGATACCAAGATAGTAGAAAGTAGAAGAAATGCCTGGAGGGTGCCCTGGGCCCCTTTCTTCTTTCCCTGTCCACTGTGGTGGAGTCTGTCCAGTAGTTTCAAGCCCTTCTGGCATTTGCTTCACAAGACTAAGCAATGTCGTGGACATTTTACTAGCAAGTTTGAGTTTGTGATCTTTTGCTCACCCCAAAAGTTGACAGCACTCGATTGTCAACTGCCTCACATGTGAACTTCAGCTCTCTATGGTCGGTTTTTCAAATCCTGCAAAGCACTTGTACTCCAAATTATATTTCCTTCCCACTGATGGAAATCTATCATGTTTCAAATTTTACCCATTAGAAATTATTTTAATAATAATTTTTCTCCTTCAAAATGCAAATGCATTTCATCTTTGAAATTATCAATAATTAACAGCTGAAATGAATCAGATAAGATTGATACTATTAGATATTTCTAAAGGAGGCCTGGAAGTTTTGACTGGGTGAAGAGGGAATTTGGGGGAAGGTGCTCTAGGGAAGGCAGCATTTGTGAGACATAAGTGAGAAGGCCATTGAGGAGTCCTTCTGCCCAAGTGAAAAAGAAAAGTTGTCCAGAAGTAAGAGGGATGAGAAGAGAATGAAGACAAGTGACGCTTACTTCAGAAGTTTGAGCTGCCTAACATTGGGGCTTAGCTTGATGAGTTGATAGTGTAAGAGATTGCCCATGTAGGAACCTAAGAGATAAAAGTAATGGGAGCTACATGTGAATAACAGCCACATATAATTTTACACAACTAGCAACATAAATGAGACACACATCCCCATTTTTTTGTTTTGTTTTTAGCAAAAATAGCTGTAATTTGCACAAGTCCTAAAAATCTACTTACAACTATAAAAATACTGAAATATCTAGTACATAGCAGGGCAGTGGTTCTGCCCATGACATGATGTGTGATTTTGAAAAGTAATGGAAATGGAACAAGGCATTGTAAAGACACTGCTCTAATGAACACGATTCTGTTTGCCAGACGTTTTTCCTGCTAGCAAATTATATTACTCCATCAACTTGGTAGAACATCAATAACATCTTCAGAGAATAGCTTGTGAGAGCTGAGTTACTGTATGGCAGGATTTTTGAAGACAATGTAATTTGGCATTTCTCAATTTTCTCTGATTTTGCACAGAGAAAATGGAAGACTGTAATAAATATTTTTCACAAATGGTGTCTTAAATGGAAACACAGCTGGTAGGAACAGTTTTCTGCTATTGGATGCCTGATTCCAGGTTTTCTCTGGGAAACAGCCATGGCAGCATTGGTTTTGCATTTTTCCAAAAAAAAATTTTTTCCCCTAGTTAAGTGATGGATTTGGTTCTGCCTGTGGGCTTCTGGTGCAGGATGAGGGGAAGGAGTAATTCCAGCCTTCTGGAATGATTGTAGACTTAAATTTTATTAGGGCTATTGAAATTGATTGGAAACATGTTGCCGTTTAAGGAGATAACACAATGCAGAGCTAATCACAGGCCAAAGTGTTGGATAGATGAGGTTTTAGTGAGACAGACCAGAAAGAACATAGGCTCAGGGAGCAGCTGCTGGGTTCTGATCCCAACTCCCTGGGGTATTTACTGGTTACGCTGCTCAGAGCAAACCAAATAGCCTCTTGGAACCTCAAAATCCACATCTCTATAATCATGATAATAAACTACATAGTTAAAATTAGTGAGTGAAATAGTAGTATGAAACTGTTTTATGGCATATGAAGAACTTATATTTATGATGCTTATTAGCATAGTGTTTGTTGCCTTGCTTTTTGTCATCTTCTTTACCTCTTAATGTTCCATTGCCACCATTGTCCCAATCCCACAACCAACTCAAATCAGTGCTTATTCTTGGTTCTCAACTGTCAATGTAAGGTTTAGATAATCAATGTGCTGTCTAGCATCTCTAAGAGTTACTGCTTTTTTTCAAAAAGCAAAACTTTCTACAAATTGAAATAAATACAATAATGGAATATATTCATCCTAAAAGGCTCTGGAGAAAATAATGGAGGGTGAGATAGGACAAAGGAATCTCCATGGTGAGGAATCACCTACCCAGAAGATGGGAAGAGGGGAATGCATATGACATACTTGCTGTTAGCCTTTTGTCTCCTTAGAAGGGCACATGCAAAAGGCACATTAGAAAAATTGTATGTACAAGTAGAACTGTCCAGGTGAGTAATAAAACAGCCTTAACCTGTCTTGAGACACCTCAGTCATTCAGGTCACCCTAGCTGAGGTTCAGAGGACAGATATCCCTGCTGCACTTTCTCTGAATCTCTGACCCACAAAATATATAAGCATCAGAAAATGGTAATTTCTTCATATACCTCTAAATTTTGTGGTGGTTTCTTCCACAGCAGTATATAACTGAAATAACCATTTTCTATCCATAGATGCTTAGATACCTTTCCTACATTATTTCCACGCTAGCTTTTCTAAGATACAGTGGAAGGGAGATGTGGTAAATGAACATGCCCAAAGAACTCGGTAGTAAACTGTATAGCTAAACATTTGAAATTAGTTAATGTGACTCCCCCAGTTTTGTTCTTTTACAAACTTGTGTTAGCTGCTCTAATTCTTTACCTTTCCTTATAAATTTTAGAGTCATCATGTTTATGTCTTGTTAGGAATTATTTAACTATAGATCAATTTGGGGCAAGTCAATAAATCAAACTTTATTGAGTCTTCCAATACATGAACTCAATGTGTTTCTTAATTTTATTTAGACCATAGATTTCTTTCTCTCCATTTTATTTAGATCTCTGAATTTTTGTTTGTTTTGTAATTTTTACAAATACTGTGTATTTTTAGATTTAAATATATTTCACTTTAGATTTATACCTAAGTAATTTTAAATGGTATTATGTCTTTTGTTTTTGTGTATATTCACACTGTGTATACAATTAATTTTTGTATGTTGAATTTGTATCTTCTGGCTTTACTGAATTCACTGATTGATTCTAGGGATGTTCTCATAAATTCCTTGGGATTCTTAACTAGCAATCATGTCATCTATAAATAGGGACAGTTTCTTTCTTCCTTTCTAATCCATACCCCATTCTGCTTTTTTTTTTTTTTCTTCACTCATTGCTCTGGCTAGTACTTCAAGAACTATGTTGAATAAGAGTACTGATAGCAGACATCCAGCCTTTACCTTAGTTTTTGTGAGAATATGTTCAGTGTTAGTGTTTGCCAATGGACACAGTATAAAAATTACCCTTGGCCCAGTGTTCTTTGAATTTCCTCATCAGATTATAAGTGGACAACAGATTCATGTACTCAGGCTAGTCCTCATAATCTAGTGTATTTTCATCTATTGGGAACTAGTGGACTAAAATTATATCTTCTCTTATCTTGTTTCTGGAACATGAAATAGATGTAAGCATGTCAAAAACAAAACACCCCAAAATGCACTTCTGCAAAGGCTCTTCATATCTCATTCTTCTCTTACCACATTTTAGGGCACTGACTTGTGTCATTATCCACTGTGATATTAATCTTCTATTCTTGCCACGTCACCCAGTTATTTTCCCAGTTGTAGTATATGAATGGGCTGAGGAGAAAGGAGGGCCAGGATGACTGACTTCAGCCACTACAGAAACCAGGTGCACATGGCACACAGTTGCACATATTCTTGCTTGGTCAGGCTTGCATTTCTGGTCCATGATTCAGGCAATGGGAGGGGTTCTTTCCAGCACTTTCAAGCAGGCGAGCGTACCTGCAGAGCATATCAGTGTGCATTGAACTCTGCAAAATTGTAACCCAGAAAACCTCCTATACCCTGGCCTTAGGTAGTTTCTTTAGACTTTGGCATTAATCCTTAATTATAAATTAAGTTGTATTTTTTAAATTGTCTTTACATTTTTTAACAATATGTTTGCATGTTTTGATATTTATTTTAATAATAAAATGGAAGCGTTATACTGGAGGTAACTTAACTAGATGCTATTTTAGCTATGAGTACTATTTTAGTCAGCTTTTTTGCTGCTGTGACTAAATGACCTGACAAGAACAATATTAGAGAAGGAAAAGTTTATTTGGGGTTCATGGTTTCAGAGGTCTCAGTCCACAGCCAGCCAGCTCCATTCTTTGGGGCTCAAAGTGAAGCAGAACATTATGGCAGAGGAGTGTGGCAGAGGGAAGTGGTTCACATGATGATCAGAAAGCAGAAAGAGAGACTCCACTTGCCAGACACAAAGTACATACCCAAAGCCATGCCTTCCAACAACCCATCTCCTCCAGCCATACCCTACCCACCTTCAGTTGTCACTCAGTTAATCCTGTCAGGTGATTAATTCATGGTTTGGGTTAAGACTCTCATAACCCCTCTGAATGTTCTTGCATTGTCTCACACATGAGCTTTTGGGGGACATGTAATATCTAAACCATAACAAGTACCATGAATGATTACCAATTTTGTCATAGGTGGCCATGTTCCCTTGCTTTAAATTGCCAAAACAGCAAACAGGCCATTAACTACACTTTCAGGGGGAAAAAAAATAGCAAAGGTTTCTCAAGGACATCAGTTTAAACCCAAATAATTTCACTACTGTCTAATGTTTACATTCTTGACTTACTTCTTCTTTGACAATGACAACACAAACAGGGTTCTCAAAAGAGATGAACCTTTCTTTTCACAAACACTCTCCCCTCATCTCCTTTCCTTTCTTCCACCATTTGAAAAATTACTGCTTGAGCGGCATTGATGGCTAGATATAATGTCTGCATTACTGAAAACTGTCAAAATCTTGCAAGTTGACAAGCATGAAGAAAGATTAGTCATGGCTACAGAGACTCTTCTAGAAACAAGATTAAAGAGACTAGAGTAAGTTGACCTCTAAGCAGGGATTTGATTATATAATTAAGCATATGACATGCATATACATTTCTGTAATCTCAAAGGAGTGATACATATTTGGGTTTGGATGGAAGGGTAGTTGTGCCTACCTGACCCTCAGTAGTGTCAGACGAGTCCATTAGCACAAAACACTCTACAGACACAGCTATCAGAAGAACATATTTCCTTTTAGAGTAACTATGGAACTCAGGAGGGGGAAGATCATTAGAAAGTACATACCTTTTAACTGTTTTACAATTATGTATTTTTAATGTTAAAAGGCCAGTCTTTATCACATGGGAAAATGCCATGTTTAAAAGAAGAATCCATTTTCATGAGAAATGGTGATACTAGACAAATATTTTAGAGTTAACCAACCACTGGTTTAAATTCCTCCCAGCTGCCCAGTACTGTACCAGTTAGCAAATTATACTGGGGTGAAATCATAGCTCTGTTAAATCAATACCAGAGAAGGAGGTAGATTCGTGGTCTATAGAGACTAGGAAAGATAAGGGGAAGAGGGAGAGAGGCAAGTCACACAACAGTATCAAGAGATAGGTAGGAGTAATTATTTCTTGTGTTCTATAGTGCACTAGAATAACTATTGTCTATAATAATTCATGATATATTTCAAAATAATTAGAAAAATCTGAAGTTTCCCAACATAGAAATGATAAACGTGTTAAGTCATAGAAATGCTAATTACCCTGATTTGATCATTGTGTTGAATTATCATACTGTACTCCCTAAATATATACAAATATGTGTCAATTAAATTTTTTTAATATTTATTTTTCAGTTATAGGTGGACAGAATATATTTTATTTTTATGTGGTGCTGAGGATCGAACCCAGTACCTCACGCATGCTAGACAAGCACGCTACCACTGAGCCATAACCCCAGCCCCTCAATTAAATTTTTAAAAATTGTAACTGTCATTTTTGTTGCCAAAGTGGCGATAATAGTAGTACGTATCTCATAAGGTTCTTTAATTTTTTCGATATCTTTATTAAAGTATAATGTGCATACCATAAAATTCAGCCATTTTAAATATATAATTCTTTGAATTTTAGAAATTTTTATAGTTGTGCAAAAAGCACAAAAATCTATGTTTAGAATACCTGTAGCACTCCTAAAGGTTTCCTTATGCTTGTTTTCAGTCAATTCCTGCTCCCACACCTAGCTCTTGGCAACCACATATCTGCTTACTATCTCTGTAGTTTTGCTTTTGTTAGAAATTTTGTATAAATGCAATTGTACAATATGTAGTCTTATTTGACTGGTTTCTTTGACTCAGCATAATGTTTCTGAGTTTCATTCATTTTGTGGCATGTATCTGTACTCCATTCCTTTTTATTGTTTAGTAGTAGTACATTGCATTAATGTACTCACCACTTGATTATTTAGGTTATTTCCACTCTTTTGGCTATTATAGATAATGTTCCTATGAACTGTGACACTGTGACATCTTCTAAGTCCTGCATGGACACATATGTTAATTTCTCATCAATGATAGTAGTAGAATTCTAGGGTATAATGCTTAACCTTTTCTAAAAATTGAGATGTAGGGCTGGGATTTAGCTCAGTGGTAGCCTGTCTGCCTCTCATGCGCAAGGCCCTGGGTTTAATCCCCAGCACCAAATGATGATGATGATGATGATGATGATAGATATAACTCACATATCGTGAAGTTCACTCTTTTAAAGTAGACAGTTTAGTGGTATTTGGTGTATTCAAAAATTGTGCACCATCACTACTATCTAATTCTGAAGCATTTTAGTCACCCCGAAAGAAACTTTATACCTCACAGCAGTCACCTATACACCCTGTGCTCACATCTCATGGGAACCCTAGTCTACTTCCCGTTTCTATGGATTTACCTATTCTGGATGTGTCATATATACATTTCATATATAAATCTTTTTCTGTCTGGCCTCTTTTAGTTAGCATAATGTTTTCAAGGTTAATCCATGTGGAATCTCACTGTGGTTTTGATTTTTAGTTCCCTAATGTTAAACATCTTTTTATGTGCTTATTAGTCATTTGCATATCTTCTTTGGAAAAATGCCTAGCCAAACCTTTCAACCATTTCAGTTGGGTCATTTGTCTTTATTTGACTTTAAGATATTGCCAAAATGTTTTCCAAAGTGCTTGCATCATTTTACATTCCTTCAAACAGTTTGAGGGTTCCAGTTCTTCCACATCTTCATCGACACAGAAGGCTAGTGTTGTCAGTCAGATAGTGTCTTCAGGCCCTTTGATTTTAGCCACTATCATAAATATGAAGTGGTGCTCATGGTAAAATATTTTCCTAATGTCTAATGAAACTTATTATCTTTTCTTGTACTTATTTGATATTTTCTTTGTAGAAAAGTCCATTCGAGTTTCTTGTTAATTTTTCTTTTTCTTTTTGTCTTGTTATTGAGTTTAAATATTATTTATATGTTTTGGATATATATAATATCAGATATATATTTTATAAATAATTTCATCTTATCTGTCAGTTATCTTTTCATTTTCTTAACAATATTTTATGGAACAAGTACTCTTAATTTTGATGAAATCTAATTTGTCATTTTTTTTCTTTTGTGAACCATATTTTGGAGTCACATGTAGGAAATATTGCCTGATTCAAGATCATGGAAGATCTTTTCCTATTTCTTCTAAAAATTTCATAAGTTTAAGTACATTTAGATCAGTAATTTATTTTGAGTTCATAACCTCATAATAAACCTTGTTATACACAGTTTGAAGTTCAGGTCAAGGTTCATTTTTCTTCCTAGACTAGACTAGACATTTTTCCAAAGAAGATATAAAAATGTCTAACAAGGATGCTCAATATCATTAGCCATCAGGTAAATGAAAATCAAAACCATAATGAGGTATCACTACTAGGATGGCTATCATCAAAGAGACATAACTGGTGTTGGTGAGGATGGTTTACTCCAATGACTTGTACTTGTGCCTTTGTCAAAAATAATTGGCTGTCTTTGCATGGATCTATTTCTGGAATTTCTGTTGTATTCCATTCATTTTGCAATGCCACCTTGTCTTGATTACTGAAGGTTTATAATGAATCTTAAAACTGGATTATATGAGCCCTTCAATTTTGTTCTGTTTCAGAATTGTTTAGACTATTCTAATTCCTTTAAGTCTCCACATAAACTTTAGATCCAGCTTGCCTATGTCTACACATATCATGCTTGGAGTTTATTACAATTGCACTAAATCCATAAATCAACTTAAAGAGAATCAACATCTTTACTGTCTGCACCTTCACTTTTAAAAGGTAGTTTCTCTGGATATAGATTTCTTGGTTGATGGTTTATTTCCTTCAGGATGGTGACTATATCTTCTTCCCCTGTCTTCTGTCTCCATGTTTTTTCTGATAAGAAGTCAGCTGTTCCCTGTATGACTTTTTTTCCTCTTGCTGCTTTCAAAATTTTCATTTTGGTTTTCAGCTGTTTGTGATGTATCTAGATGAGATTCTCTTTGTGTTTATTGTGTTTGGGGACTATTGAGCATCTTGGATCTATGGGTTAATATTTTTAAATATAGATATTTTGAATATGTTGTGTGTATATTATTACTTCTCCTTCAGGGACAACCATTGCACATTATTCTCTGTTCTAGAGGTTTGGTAATTTCTACTGATCTATTTTCCAGTTGGCTGATTTCCTCTCCTGCTATGTTAAACTACTGTTGAATCTAGTGAATTTTTTTTTTATTTCTCCATTGAGATTCCCTCCCCCACTTTTTTTACTATTTTCCTTTAATTTTTTATCATAATTTAATATTTTTTAAATTCTTTTAACATATTTGTAATAGCTGCTAAAGATTTTATCTTCTAGGGCTGGGGCGGTGGCTCAGTGGTAGAGCGCTTGCCTCGCATGCGTAAGTCACTGGGTTTGATCCTCAGCACCACATAAAAATAAATAATAAAAGATATTGCATACAACTAAAAAAAATATTAAAAAAAAAAGATTTTATCTTCTAAATCAAACATCAAGGCCCATAAGTCAGTTTCTGTTAAAGCTTTCTTCCCCTAAATATGTTTCCTACTTTCCTGATGTTTTTGCATGTGTACTAGTTTCCTGTTGCTGCTGTACCAAATTACTACAAAATTAGTGGCTTCAAACAACACAAATGTACTAGAGTTCTATTGGTTAGAAGTTTTCATGGGTCTCTCTGGCCTAAAATCATGATGTCAACATGTCCGTATTACTTCTGGAAGTTCTGTGGAAGTTCCCTCACAAATCTGTTTCCTTTGCTTTTTCAAGTTTCTAGAGGGGCTCATATTCCTTGGCTCATGGTTCTTTTCTGCATCTTCAAAACTAGTAATATAGCATTTCTCTGACCCTGTTTCTCTCATCCCATCTCTTTTCTGTGACCACAGTTGCAAATGGTTCTCCACTTTTAAAGCTTGTGTGATAAGATTGGAACCACCTGGATAATCCAGGATAATTTCATTTCTTTTTTTTTTTTTTCATTTTTTTTAGTTGTTGATGGACTTTATTTATTTATTTATTTATTTATTTATTTATTTATTTATTTTTATGTGCTGCTGAGAATCAAACCCAGGGCCTCACACATGCCAGGCAAGCGCTCTACCACTGGGCCACAACCCCCAGCCTCATAATTTCATTTCTTAAAGTCCTGAACTTTAATCACATTGACATAGTCTTTTTGCCATGTAAAGTAATAGGTTCACAGGTTCTGGGGACCAGGGCATGGACTGATCTCCCTATCACAAGGAGAAAACAGTGATTGGAAACTAAATTTTTGAAGCAATACACTATATAACTCTGCATTCTGTTTTGTTTTTCTGAAGGTGCTTGATCATTTTGTGGTGTGCTGTTTTGTAACTTCCTTAGACTTAAACTTGGTGTGTGTTAATATTGTTTTTCCTTGGTATTTTACTCTTTTTCATCTTTTTAGCCTGGTTTTCTGGAGATCTTTCTGGGTCTACACAGCTTAGTGGTCAGCCAATGATTTGGACAGAGGTATGACTCAAACACCTTGACATGTAAGGCTTCCATTCTGTGCTGGTCATTTGTATATAAGAAGGTAGATTCAGAGTTCTCAAACCTCCTTTTGGCTTTTTGTTTGTTTGTTTGTATATGGGTCATCTTGGGTGTCTCTTGAGTACATGCAATTTTCCACTGCCTGGATAATATGGAAAGCTTATCTCACCCCTTCTAAGACTCACTCAGGTGGGAATGGTGGATGGGAATAGCCTCAGGTGAGAAAACCATAGAATCTTGAATTTCTTACCCTAAGCTCTTACTATTTTAAAGCATAAACACTTCTCAAGTTTTTATCTATCTTTATTTAATCTATGATGCCATGAAGTGGTTGCCTTGGGCAATTTTGTTTTATCCTTGCTTTTTGTAAGCTTTATCCACTTCACATCATCATTACCAGAGTCTACTTGAGTAATATCATTTCGAGAAAAAAAATTGGCTTAAACAAAGTGCTTACAGCAGTGCCTGACACATAGCCAGTGCTCTAACCAATTTAACTGCTATTGTCATTGTCATTATTCTGATTAATGATGAAACATCCAGACAGCTACACATCCAAGACATATTCATAGTTGTTTATTGTAAATATTTTTGGTTAAGTATTCTCTCAAGCCTCTTACTTTGGGAAACTCCTTTACTATAGGACAGCTGTCAGCAACTTTTTCTATAGAGTGGGCAGTAAATATTTTAGGCTTTGCAAGCCATAGTCACCTACACAGTACTGCTGCTGTAGCAGGAGAGCAGTGATAAACAATATGCAAATGAATGGGCATGCTATATCCCAATAAAACTTTATTTACAAAAATATGTTGTGATTGGGATTTGGCCTGTGAGCCATACTTTACCAACCCTCTTCTAGACTCACTTCCTCATATTCTACATCCAAGCAGTACCTGCTCCTTTGTCCCAACAGGCTGTTTTTCTTAGAAAATCACCACAGAAGAAAATATCTCAGTTTCCCAGCACCGCAATGCAGTGCTTCACAACACCTGTGCTCTAGTAGCCAGTGCCAAGACTTCTTCAGGGTTTATGGGTTCATGAGTACTTGGCACCTGTAGCAACTGGTTTTAGTAAAAGTGCCCTTATAACTGAAATACATGTGAAAAAACACATATACATGTAGTATTTTTAGATACCATTGCAGATATACAGTTGTACGCAGCTTGGAAGCTCAAACTATATTTTATCTTCTCTTTAAAATTCACTTGTGGAACTTTTTATACATTTTTAATTTTTATAGCTTTCATTTTTCTTCCAAATAAGGGAAAGGTAGACACATTTGTAAAAACCATGGTGTTCCCTTCTCACAGATTTAACACTCAACTTTTGAGATCATTAAATCCCTAGATAAACCTATTCTTTATACATTGGTTTTATATCCAGAAATTAAAACAGAACATTAAATCAGCTTTTGAAGACTTTCTAAATATAAATATATGTACATATATATATTATACATAAATATATATGATGAAGAGTATATGAGTCATAGATGAGCTGTATAACTAATTATAAAGAAAAGATGAATGTCACTATTTCATGTTCCTTCTGGCTATAGAGGTGTTCTAAGTACCTTAGAATACTCAAGTCCTGTTTTCTCCCCTGCTGAGAAATATCATATATGCTATAATTATAGTGCATTTTAATTTTTACTCTATTTCCAACCCACAAAACATTTTTAATTTGTCATTATTCATAGATTCGCACATCTTGAGCATTCTCTTGGTCTTCATTTCTTCTTCTTAGATCTTCCATCTATGATCACTTGCTTTCTACCCAGAATCTTACATATTTCATCCCAAACAAGTCAGTAAGAAGGGAAGATTTTTGCATTAGAGTCCATCGTGGTGGGTAGATACTGGGCTTGCTGTTCTGTCCTCCAGGCCCCACAAAGCTGGTGAAGGCAGAGCTTTCAACCTGCCAGTGATTAGGCCATTCTGCTTGCTTCTTAAGGGTCCCTCTGTTCCTTACTACCTTGCTAGCATTTTATTGATTTTAAAAATATGTTAGCATTTTACATTATTTTCTGTGAGAGAATCAGTAGCCTACTGTAGTACTAGAAGCAGAGTGCCAACGAGTGTTTATAAATTTGTACTAATAACAAATAAATTTTAAAATATAGAAAATAAATTATAAAATTCTACTCACAAGTCCTTCTTGGGAAATGATTCTAGAATGGTATGACCATCTGTGCGTTCATATATTAAGGACTTTGGTGCACACAGTCAGAACTTCAGAAGTGTCTTTTACTGCCTACGAGGATGAATGGACTATAGAAGATAGATGCAAATATTGTAATGAAAATCTCATTGCCATTTTTTCTCAAGGACTTAATAAGCTAAAGTATGGTTATTGCATAATTTAGTTATAGTGGCTGACCTCAAAATACTTTGCATTATCGTCAAATATTTTACAGAGTGAAAAATGATGCTGTGAGGGCTGAGGTTGTGGCTCAGTGGTAAAGCACTTGCCTAGCATGTGTGAGGCACTGGGTTTGATCCTCAGCACCACATAAAAATAAGTAAACAAAATAAAGGCATTGTGTCCCCATCTACAACTAAAAAATTGAAAAAAAAAATGATGCCGTGAACTATGAAACAGGCAAAAGCCAGTGACAAAGGACAACATTGTCACTGTTCTGAGGATGAAAAGAATACTATTTATATGAAATAGAATATCATCCTGCCTGCCTGCAGGCTTCTGACTGGCTCCTACCACTGTCTTTTCTTATAGCCAAGCTGCTTGTGGGCCAAGCAGCACATGAAGCAGGTTTGGCAAGGGATGAGGATATTTGCCTACAAGTCGAGCATTAAATGAAAATAGTTAAACACATTTAATTTGAGAGTTACAAATATAAGCAATGGTTTCTCTGTTCATTTTCTGTAAAGGAAGATCAAAGCCCATACATTGTGGCTCAGAATTGGTTAGCTCTGTCTGCAACTTAAGACTTTTCCCTTAGGGAGGTCACTTCTGCAGAATCATTTTGGCTCCTCCAGCCTCAACTTATATCTAAAAGGAAGCAAGTAAACATAAAGATGACCCAAGTAGAGTTTTTAAACTGTTAGAAAATAAACATTTTGGGACTGGGGATATAGCCCAGTGGTAGACTGGAGGAGGAAGAGGAGGGGAGGGAGGGGAGAGATACAGTTGTATACATTTCCAAGTGTTCTCCCATCACTTTTCTTACCATCTGGCAAATGGTGAGGTCTTGAACCCAAGCCCCCTTTCTCCTTTAATTTACGTACTGTGTTACACTGCTTCTCAGTCTGCTCTCTGTGCTCCTGAGCCTAAATTATGTGGACAGCTAGAATAAACAGTTTTTTTTTTCTGAATATCTGATTAAAGATTCTTTTTAACAATGAGTCATATACAATTAACTCTTAACAGTCAAACCTGTGAGAATAAGAAAGCCCTGCCTTTTGAGTGAAGGACCAATTTGGAAGAAATTGTTAAGGGAGATGTTAATCTTTTTTATGTAGAACCAATCCCGCTTATTCATTTTATGGGGTAAAAAAAAATCTCATTGTAATGTTGTCAAGTCCACTTTCAATATGTGGCACTGTGATTTTGTTGTTATATTGTTTTGTTTTTCTCATACTCAGGTGCAAGGAGAGAGATGGGTGCAGATCCATCTTTCTCAGTGATGGAGGTTATTAGCGCATGGACAGAGCAGGAGATGAGGGTTCAGTCTGGGCTGAACTCAGGTCTTCCTCTTCCAGAAACAAGTGAGAATTCATGACCCTGATCTCCCTGTCCCTGTCACATCAGAGGCAAGGAGTAGAGGTGATAAAGAAGTACTGATTCATCTCCCACCTAGGAAACAGCACCTTTTCAGACTAACAGAGTGGGTTAATTAAGGTCATGGTTAAAAACTAGTTTTTCTGAGACGGTCTATCTTTTCTTTCTTTGGTTTTGTTTCCTATTAGGATTTTTTTAAAACTAGCAACACAAATATGTATTATATTACAAATAAAGATGCCCTACCACAAAAGCATAAATAACTTCCATACATCAGCTGCTTTAAATTAAACAGAACCCAGGGAGCAACAAATGATTCTCTCTGCCTTTTCATGTGTCCTTTGTCTCAGTTACCCATGAGTGCCTACCCTCGCTTTAAGACCCAAAGCAAAGCTCAGTGTCATACTCAGTGTTGAGTGTAAGCTGCTGCTACTTCTGCTGTTATTCCAGCTATGGAGTCAGTGTCTGTTGGATATTTGAATGGTGTGGAAGGTGACTGTGCACTGCTCATTGTGTGTATTATTCCATTTCTATATAAGGCTCAGAATTTAGTAAAATTCCTAAATCTTTTGAAACTTGAGGCAGTTATCTAAGAGTCCCTCCTTTCTCTCTCCTTCTCTCTGTTACTTTCAACTTTTCTTTTTTTTTTTTTTTTTTTTTGGTACTGGAGATTGAACTCAGGGGCACTCAACCACTGAGCCACATCCTTGGCCCTATTTTGTGTTTTATGTAGAGACAGGGTCTCACTGAGTTGCTTAGCACCTCTCCATTGCTGAGGCTGGCTTTGAACTTGTGATTCTCCTGTCTCAGCCTCCCTAACTTTCAACTTTCAATAACTACTTTTATCACCAAGTTAAATCATGCAGTTACAGGATAGTTAAAGTTTTCTGGCGGAGTATCATTGATTTTTTTTCTTGAAGTTCATTCTTACATAAATAATATGAGTACTTCACTGGGACACTACTGTTCAGAGGGCCCTGGCCAGATAACTTCCAAATGAAACACTCAACCCAAGGTTGTCTTCAGCCCACTGTCAATGAATCTGGGTACAGAGTGTATACCTTTAAAAGAAGAGTCCTTTCTAATGGTGAAAAGTAAAGTTTTGCAAAATTTCAAACATATATAGAAATAGTGTCATGCCATGTAAGTCCATCATCTAGCTTCAGTAATTATCAGCATTTTATGGCACTTAATTTATCTCTCACCTTCCCCACTATTTTTCCTCTTTGTTGAATTATCTTTATGTGGTTCTCAGTGTCTCTGAATCTATAACTTACATTAGTCATATATTAGTGACTTTAATCAATTTTGAAAATTCACAGCCATTATGGCTTTATATGTTGCTTTTGCCCCATTCTCCCTTTCTCTCATGTGTGTGTCCAGCTAATGTATGAAACCTGTGTCCCTGTTTAATTTTCATTCCATTGTGTTTCCATGTTTTGTGATGGTATATTCATTTGTGCCACCTTCCAGTTTACTAAGTTATAACTGTTGACTAATGTGAAACTATTAAGTTCTTAATTTTAGTTTTCTATTTCTCGGTTCTGGAATTTCCATTGGTTATTTTTATATTATTTCTGATTTTCTTGCTAGTATTCTTTCCTGTTATTTGTTTTGAAACATTTATTGTATGTCAAAGTATATAAGAGTCTCATATAGTTACCTATAGGTCTGTTTTATTGTCTGTACTTTTTTATCTTGGTTTTCATGCGGCTGTTGTCTTTTTGTTTGCTTGGTTATGATTTTACTGAATGCAGAACATTGCATAGAAAAATTAAAGTGATAATTCGAGGTTTGGGATAGTGTTATATCCTTTAGAGAGGTTTATTTTTGCTTCTGACAGGGTAGAAACATATCCCTTTGATTTAATAATGGTCTGAATGTGAGTCATTCTTGATGACAGGTGGTCTATTTCTGGCTTACCACACTATTCCTAGGTTATAGTCCTTTAAGATTCACAAATGAAAGCCAGAGATATTTGCCGAAACCCCTTCTCATCCTACTTGAGCCTTCAGTTCTAACTTCTATGTCTCCTTTTCTGTGACACTACCAAAACCTTTGCTTAGCTGGTTGGCCTGTCTGTCTCTACTTTCAAATTATCAAAGGGAAAAGTAGCAGTGAATGTAAGCTCTCTTTCCTGAGCATCTATTCTTCCCATGATTATAACTCTTCAAGACCCTGATGCCTCAGTTGCTCTGTGATACCTTCAAATTTCTTTAAAAAAAAATTATCTTTCTTTTCTTGTTGTTAGAAGGAGTTAATCTAAAGCAAGCTAAATCACCATAACTGAAAGCAGAAATTCTGATGAAGATATTTAAATCAAATCTCAGACATTATGTCATTTAATGCATGTATATTTCAGTTTGTATCTCTGAAAAATGTGATGTTTTCTTATACCTACAATGCCATTTCATGTTCATATTTCCTTGATTACTTCAGAAATGTCTTTTGGTTTACAATATATAAGGTCTATTTACTACATATGGTTATTATGTCTCTTTTAATCTAGATCACTCTCCTTCCCCAGCATCTTTTTCTTTTCATGCCATTGACCTATAAAAGATCCTAGGTCTATTCTTCCCTAATATCCCCGCCCCTTATTGTGAATTAGCATCCGCATATCAGAGAAAACATTTGGCCTTTGTTTTTGGGGGCTTGGCTTATTTCACTTAGCATGATATTCTCCAACTCCATCCATTTACCAAAAAATGCCATAATTTCATTCTTACTTTAGGTTAGAGGGGAGTGAAGGGAGGGGAGGGGATATGATAACAGGAAGGATAATAGAATGAAACAGACATTGTTACCTTATGTACATATATGACTGCATGTGATTCTACAACATGTACAATCAGAAAAATGAGAAATACATCTATGTATGATATATCAAAGTGCATAAGTGCATTCTACTATCATGTATAACTAATTAATACAAATTAAAAAATAGAAAGTAAAAAAATGCATTTGCACTAAAAAAAAAAAAAAAAAAAAAGATCCTAGGTCAAGGTCCTACAGAGTTTCCCATTGCTGGAAGCAGCTGACTGCTTTTACTTGTTCCTCTGTTAGTTGTTTATCCTATGAAGTGGAATTTGATTTTATGGACTTGATTAGATGCAGTTTGGGTTTGTAGATTTGGTTTGGTTTGTTTTGACAAGGATGTTCTATAGATTGTGTGCAAAATAATTCCTATTGCATCACATCAGCTGGCACTTCATGTCTGGTCATTCCATCTTAGTGATGCTAAATTGGTTAGCAGGTTCAGATGATAACAAACTAATCCTACCACCTTGAAATTCTCCACCATGCTTTCATCCAGTGGTTTTCATCTAGTGATGCATTTTCCCTGGGTCAATTATTTCTTCAGGAGATGAAGATGATGATTTTTTCTAATTTCATTGCCAGTAAATATTTATCCACTAAAATTCATGTAATTAGAGCTATTTGGTTACCCTGAAATACAACTTAAACAAGCAGGTTGAGCTTTCCTTTTAGGTGTAGTAATGTGTTGGCATCAGATTCTTGAAAATAGTTCTGAATACTAAATACCAAAAGCTGCTACCTGCAATGAAGGAATGTCACTGGTCATTGTATAATATGAAAATATCAGCAGGATTAGCAGAGGCCCTGCCATCATGTATTTCTTCTCTATATTCTTTTAGCTTGAGATATTTTAGTTCTCTGATTCTCCGCCTCTTTGTAAAATAGGACAGCAAGAACTTCGTGCCTGAGTCAGGGTTAAAGCTAGTATATATGCTTCCCTAGATTCTCTGCCTATTTAAACTCTTTCCTTTTATGCACTTATTCACCTCAGAAGCACCAAAGGCAATTTTTCCATGTGATTGCTAGCATTGTTAACAACTAAAGTAAAATGCCTTGCAAAATAATTATACTACTTTGCTTGGGGGGGGTGTGTGTGTGTGTGTGTGTAGACATTTCTATTTCTGAATCTGGGAGCCGACTCTGACTCCTCTGTACCCTAGCAGGTCCTGAGGTCCTATTGAATCACCCCTATAACTTGTTTTTCCTTTTCTTATTGCCACCAAACTTCTTTGAGTCCCTTTGTTCCTAGGCTCTCTTTTCCATTTCCTATGAAATATACTCATCCCTCTTTAGTGCCTCACCTGCAAGGGGAGGACCAAACTTCCTAGCTCTGCATGGATGCCTCTGCACAACCTGGCCTCTAGTGCACCCCCTCTCCAGGCTTCTCTACTGGTCAGACCAGTGTGCTCACTCACCCTTTGCATTCAGCCTCCCAAACTATCACCAGAGCAACCTGTCCCTTCTTATTCCCCACATGGTTGAATCACCAGGATCCCATCACCACCTCTGGTCCAAACCAGCTCATTCCTGCTGTTCCCTCAATAACTGTGTCCCCACAGTTCCCCCAGCACCCATTGTCTATGCCATGGTTTGGCAGCTCTCATGCTCCTCTCTGTATCATGTTTTAATTTGTCTCATTTCTGCAACTTAACTAAATGTTAACCAAGAGCAGGGATTCCCCTTGGACTTCTCCTGAGTCCTTACAGCACTGGGCCCAGAACCTGGAATCTCATAGGTGCACCTTCCCCTCACCTTCTCACCCAAATTCCTATGTAGTTCCTTCTCTGGTTCAGGCTCTCAGCCTGACCTTGGTTCCTAACAGTCCTGGGGTTTACCTTCTGATAATACTGTGGGCCCTCCTCTCTCCTTATCACTGTCATACACAGTGAAGTTGATTTAAAAAAAAAAAAAAGCCCACACCCTTGGTGGGAATTTCTCCCAGCAGGAGTGAGCTTCGCCTGTGTTCCTTGGGTGCTAATCCAGCAAATAATCATGATTCTTATTCCATATGTCAGCTGGATGGCCTCCAGAAACAAAGCAGGCCCCAAATGACACCCCTGCTGGAGCTGTGAGACTGCTGCAGGAATACTCATGTAGAAGGCTCTGCCTCCCCATCCTCTCCTGATGGAAAACTACTTCATCTTTTAATATCTTTCAGTGACCGAGGCAGGTACCTGTCATGGCATAATTATGTACCACTTTCTCTGTCATCATAGGACCGAAGATTTTCTTTCCTTCTGCTAACTGATGTGACAGACACTCACTTAGTGGAGAGATTATTAGTATAAAATTACTTTTTGGCCCTTAAATTTAATTATGCCACATTCATAGCAATAAAATAAAATCCTGAATCCAGGTGTGCTTTTCAAGGAAAGTGTCCAGGGCAATTACCTTCTGATAATGGCGTCCTGCGCTTAATCCTTTTGTCTGGGGTTCTTAAAATCTTTTCCATACAAGTAGATAATGATGCTCATTCTGTAAGGGGTGAGAGGTGAAGAGATTGACCTCTTAGTATTCTCAAGAGATGAAGAAAAATCCAGGACCCAGGTGTCTCTTTTGTTTTCCTCCCTTCCCTCTGCCTTTTCAGTTCTTTAAAGAGAGGCCTGGCCAATGTTCTACTGATTTAATTGCTTTCCTCCCCAGTAGTGCTTTCCACTCTTCTAAGAGTATGAATGAAAAAAGTTTCTGTATCACATTTCATGGGAAGAGTTGAGGTTCAGAGGAAGGGAGTGATTTGCACAATACATCTTAGACAGCTGAAGTGTGGGGTCCACAGGCTCATAAATGAAGAGCAGGGGGAAAGTGCCTGGAACGGTGCAGGCCCCGTCTGAGTGATGGCTCCTAGGATTGTTTTATGGACATCTGGGGCAGGTACCTACTGTCTCTAGGGAAAAAACATTTGGAATGTGCCCTTGTGTTTTCTAACAGTTGAGATGTACTTCCTTTCTCCCCACACAGCCAAGCCTTTTGAATCCTTAAGAGCTAGTTTAGGTCCTGTTCCCTCCTCCATGAAGCCTTCCCCAGTCTTCATAAACTCTTGTATCAGTTTCTCACTTCAGTTCAACAGACGCCAGCTGAACATCTAGCATATGCTAAGTATCACCTGAGTTGGAGATTAAATCAAGCTCTATCTTATAGTATCATTTTTAACTCTTAGATTGGGCTTTGAGGGAAAAGCACATCAGTACACAGTGTGTTGTTTCCCCCTCATGATGCTATACATACAGCAGGAGCTGAGTATTCTCTTGGAGGATGTGGGAGCCAGAAAAGACCAAACTGTTGAATCCAGTATGGCTCATTCTTAGTGAATTGAATTGAAATAATATAGCTCTTCATGGGGTCTGGAACATAGCCCTAAGTCCTCATTCGTTGGTCCACCACAGCACCCTATTCATTCTGTTATATATAAAAGAGGTCAAATATGTGTTGAATTCCTCCTACATGCATATCATGGAGAAGGGTACCTTAATCAATGGCACTGTAATCCAGTGTGATGGTACGCTAAATACATGAGTGCTGTTAAGCAAGGGGACCATGGTGGACTCTACAACCAAGATTCAATCAAAGGTTTTTTAGATAAAGGAGAGCATTTACTTGGGTAGCATTTACTTGGGGAATCATGAAAAGTTTCATTCACTTATTTAACAAATGTATATTGAAAAACAATATTCTGTTCCAGGACTATGATAGTCCTAGAGCTTAACAGAAAAAGATGGAGGACAGGATTAGTACCTGCTTTCCCTTCCTTCTCCCAACTGTAAATATAAAGGTCCAAATGTTTGTTTCTCTTCTCTAGAGTCTATTAGGTAGGCATTCCAGTCCTGTCATGTCTTTCCCTCATGCAGACAGCATTCTGGGTTGCTGAAGAGAGGGCAGTGTGTGAATACCCCTGGGTACTGCATTCTCCTGGAATGCAAAGCTAATTTCCTTTCAGTAGCTCATTAACATTCACAGCCAGTGTTTGCTCCCACTTTCAGTCTCCTGATGAAATGCTGACTGCCAAGGTGAGAGCTACTGATGCTGTTTGCCTTTTGGTTTCTTCCAGGATTTTTTTCCCAGGAAGCCACCCTGTCAGAGGTGTGCAAGTAATGAAAGTCGGCAAGCTGCAGTTGCATCAAGGCATGTTTCCGCAAGCAATGAAGAACCTGAGACTGGTGAGTGCATCAAGGTCTTGGGGAATTCTTCCTGGTATACCTCTTTCTGGCTATCACTGGGCCTTTTCTTGGTAATATTTTTTAAACAACTCTGTTTTTAGCAAAGAACATGCATGCACACACATACCCAAGGTATGCTGGTAAATATTTAACAACCAGCTCTAAAAAGAAAGGAAAAACTGATCTGTGATGTTTTCCAGTTTCTGTGGTATAAATGTACCCCATATAATTGATTTTAAATTACCAACCTGAATCAGCCTGCTCCCAATTCTAACAATTCTTCCAATGCAGCCTGCTCATGACAATTCTAACAGTCACCCTTGTAAACTGGTGCAAACCAGCCAGAGCATCCCTCTGCAAATGTACCCCACCCAACTGTGAACAAGCCACCCTTCTCTCTGCCTGCTGTACACAGTGCATCTCCTTGCATAGCAGGGAAGACCCTTGACCATCCGTTCATGGACTGCCTTTGCAGGCCATACCCCCACCCCATCCCCAACACACGCACAGCTACACTGTGCTCCTCACCATCGCCTACTCTAACCTGCCAACTCCTGGGTCTTTACAAAGCTCATTTCTCTGCCTTAAATTCCCTCCCCACCACCCTGCTCCCTGGACCTAGCGGATCTCTACTGATCCTTTAAGGCCCAGCTCCAATGTCATTTTCTTCTTTATTCTCGCAAATCTTTGCTCATTCAGCCTGTAAAGAACACTTCGCACATTGTAGTAGGCATACCTGGAGATACACCCTCCCATCCCCAGGAGGTTGTGAGGTCCCTGCGGTTGTCTTTATAACTAGTTCAGTGCCATGCATGACACTCGGAACCTAGGAAGTACTCGTTGTGGGGAAGAGGTGGTGGGAGAGGAAGGTCAATCAGTACAGTCTTAGCAATAAGTGTTGAGAAACTGAATGGGAGAAGTGGGTCTGTGTTCAGATACTTTGTTGAAGAGTCACACTTATTTTCACCCTCTTGGGGAATCTCCTCTGCCCAGAGGGGCTCTGGGCTCTTTGCTGTCCTGGCCTTTCCTCCCCTGCAGAGTCACTTCTCTGCCAACCCACGGCCTCCAGACATAGAGCTCATGTGCTCAGCTGGTGGGTACTAGGGAGACCTGACATATGGGGTTTCACAGGGAGCATTGACACTTCAATGGGGTCCTCTGGACCACAGTGCTCTTGTCTGCAGAAAGCTATGGTGGAAGGATCGGAGGCTTGCATTAGCAATGCTCAGAGAGTACCCAGGAGCTGGCTTAGCCCATAACATGGGCAATTTTAGATGAGAAAAATGACAAATACCTAAGGGATTCTTAAAAATAAGATTACCTAATGCTAATTTTTGTTGAACACTAGCCACATTGTCTGCTCCTGATTTCTATTGAATTTAAACCACAGTCAACAGAAAGAACACGAGGTTTTCTGAAGGCACTCAGCTCATCTTGTTCTTTTTACTTTATCGAATATCTTTTCCCAGATTGGTTGAAGAACACCAAAGAGACTCTTTGCAGTCTCAGGAGAACTTTCCATTTCTGATCTAGCTAGTGCTTCTTAACCAGTCAGATCAGCTAGGCAGAAATTTCTTTTTGAAGTCTGCTATGTGAAAGTTTCAGCAGACAAATAATTTAGGGAATATTCCTAAATACATGAGGTACTCAACCCATGGTTACCGTGCATATAGGTGTCTCACAAGTGATCATGTTAATCCTTTATGTTTATATGGGACTGGAAACAATTAGTACCACTCACACATGGTCTTACTTGGGCCTCATGACAGACAACAACCATATGAGGTCAGCAGGCCAGGCATTTTCAATCCCATTTGAAAAATGAAGGCATGAAGGCTTGGAGACACACAAGAGCTTGTCTACAGTATGCAGAGCCAGGTCTAGTTTATTCAGTTTAATTCAACATGTGTTGATGAAATGCTTCTATTTCTCTGAATAAGACCCAATATTGTCCTTAAAATTTAATGGAGGAGACAGGCATGTGAACAAGTCATTAAATCCAGGCTAGAATCCAAGGCTCTGTTCTTTTCCTCTAGACTTTCCCGGTTAAATACATAGGGCTTTCTAGTTACACTTGATACATAGAAATCCCTTCAAATCTAGTAGAATTCCTAATGCCAACTCAGAGGAAAATGTGGGAGAGGAATCAGAGCATATTTAGATCTCTGGAGTTCTTCATGTGAGGCTCGAGTCCTGGCTCTCCCATGCAGAACTCTTGAGGGAGGGGTCTGGTACCCTCAGCTGCAAGACAAACTTGAAAAAGCCCAACAGGCTTCTCTTTGCAGGTTTATGGGGTGATGTGGCCTGGGCCAATAGTGTGGGCTAGCACCAGCCCTTCTAATGGCTCCCTTGTTGTTCTTTACCCCTCACTTCCAGGTCTGTCCTTGTCATCCTCATGCCCTTCTTGTAAGGTTGCCTCACTTCACCAAGAAGCTTCCCCTGGTAGTCATCATACCACCTCCTGTTACTGGTACCAAAGATAAGTCTAAGCATGGACTCTGATAGCTGCCAAATGGGACATTCTTGATTTTCTGTCATGAGGCCTGTGCTTAAATTATAGCCTTAACTTGGAACTTCCTATTTGACTCTAGACAAAATCCCTGAGCTTCTTGCCCAGTCCTTTTCTTTTCTTTTCTTTTCTTTTTTTAAATGTTTTTTTAGTTGTAGATGGACACAATACCTTTATTTTATTTATTTTATGTGGTGCTGAGGATCGAACCCAGGGCCTCACATGTGTTAGGCGAGCACTCTGCCACTGAGCCACAACCCCAGCTCTCTTGCCTAGTTCTGATTACCAATCAAGGAACAAATGTGCACCCCTGACAGTGTGGTATAAGAAAAAGAGTGCCTGGATTTAAAGTCAGTAGATTCAGGTTCCAGTCTCACCATTTACCAGTTTTGTGACTTGAAGTAAGACACTTAATCTCTCTGAATAGAATTTTAGTTTTAAAATTTCTGTTATCCAGGCTGGGGCTGGGGCTCAGTGGTAGAGTGCTTGCCTAGCACATGTGAGGAACTGGGTTCTATCCTCAGCATCACATAAAAATAAATAAATAAAATTAAGGTATTGTGTCCATCTACAACTAAAAATATTTTTTAATTAAAAAATTAATACTATCCTGTAGATTCATTTTGAGAAGTAAAAAAGGCAATGTGTGAGAGTATGCTTGTCAATCTCAAGCATTTGGAGACCACGAAGGATAATTATTGCCACAGAAACTCATTTTGATCACTTTCCCCATAGCTGGTCCCTTTGGTATAACTTGTGTTTGCAGTTTGGCATTAAAATTCTCCTTGTAACAGTTATGCTGCATGGCAGCTCCCCAGCAGCTCACTAAGGTGTGCTGTTTCTGTAAGATGAGTGGAAATTCCTCAAGGGATCCTGTGTTATATACCTTTGGTATCTCCTGGTGCCACCAAACTGACAAACAGTCACACATGCCCCAAACACAAGTTCTATTAAACCCATGCTTGAATGGGTGGATTTCTTAATGGATAAAGGATTTTAAAATCCCCAACCTGGCACTGTTCTTTTAGCTGTATGTGGCAAACTGACCAGACCCTATCATGACTTTTGCTGAGCATTTGCTAGCAGAGGAATGGCCTAAACATATCCCTCTCTATGAGAGCTCATATGACCTGTGAACCCAAATGCAGTTCTTTCCTGCAGAAAACCTCAGACTTGAGCTTTCTGGGGACTCAGGCAACCTGAAGAAAGGAAGAGGAAGCTATATTCACTATATTCTTTGCCTTTTGAAACTGTTTTGCTCTCTAGAAAGGTACCCCTGAGTATTCTTTCTCGTCTTAGAATCCTGGAAATAATGGAACAAAACAGCTTGAATGAGTTTTTCAAAGCCTGAGTGTGGAACAGAAGAAATCAGAGAAGCTTCAGAAACAGAAATCTGTTATAGATTCAATTAGGAACCAGCCTCCTCCAGGAAAGGAATCCATTTAGCCAGCTCTGATTTAGTTTAGGTTTTCATCTCCACTGGACTCAGCTGACATTCTTGTGATTGCTGCCACAGGACAGGCCTGGAGTCCCCTCATAGTGCTCCCCTCCTGCTTTCTCTTATCTCTAATCTGTTTTTATTTCTTCCCATATATTTCTTGGAAGGATTTTGTTTGCCACTAACTTAACTTCTTTAATCTCAAGGACAACAGTCCCCATCTGGGCTGTCTTGTCAGTGAGACTGTTTCTTTTCCATGAAGTCAGGTTGTAAGATTAGCCTTCTTTTTCCTCAGTAACTGTTTTTTAAAATCTAGATTCAAATTTCATACACTACACTTTTTTCCCCTTCTCATTTTTTAATTTTCTTTCTTTCATTTTTCTTGTTATAGGCACTGGGAATTGAACCCAGGTGTGCTTAACCACCAATTTACATCCCTAACCCTTTTTATTTTGAGACAGGGTCTTGCTAATTGCTGAGGCTGGCCTCGGATCTTAGCCTCCCTCATCACTGGGATTACAGGCATGTGCTACTATACCTGGCTCTTCACATTTCATTTTGAAGATCTGTTTAGTTTTTCCTGGGTACATAGAAGAAATGCAGACTACAAGTCTCATTAGTTGCTCCTTTTGTTGATGCACAGTTACCAGCTATTCCCAATAACTGTGGAGAGTTTAAAGCACTGGTCTTTCTACCCCAGCCTGCACCCTTATTTCTAGCCACTAACAATGGCTATTTCTAGCCATTAACAATAACATTAAAACATGCAGTTCTATTTTTCCATTTCTTTTTCTTCTCTTTTTTTTATTACTGCATTATGGTTATCTATAATAGTGGAGTTCATTTCATTTTGACATCAAAACATGCATGGAATATAATTTGCTCCATTTCAATCCCCATTATTTCCTCTTTCCATCCCCTCCTCCCCCACCTGTTCCCCTTCCTTTACTCCACTGGTCTTCCTTCTGTTTATTGTGTTTTTAAATTGATGCTTCCCATTTCTTAATTTGATATCACATCTTTTAAAGAATTATATACAATTTATGGCATGGATTAGTTGAAACACTTTTGGCTGCAGATGACAAAAATCCAATTTGAACTTTCTTAAGGGAAAAAGAAAGGGAAAATCTAGGCCCATGTAAAGGAAATGTCCAGAGTTACACCAGCTCAAGGCATGGTTAGATTCAAGTACATCATCTGGTCTTCAGCTCCCCATGTCTATTTAGCTGTCGTCTATGTTGGCTTTATTCTCAGGCAGCATTCTCTTTGGGGTGGCAAGATGGTCACCAGTAGCATGGGGCTTATATTCTGAAGAGTTGGTACAACCCAGCTGTGATCAATTAAGAGGAGAAGAGTCACATGTGAGACTCCAGGGATGCAGTGACTATTCAGTGGACCCCCAAATAGCCAAAAGCAGACTTGAAAGGGACAAAGTTGGAAGAATCACAACTCTTGATACTACAGTAATCAAATACAATACTACAGTAATCAAAACAACGTCCTGACCATCGATCTATAGAATACAATAGAAAGCGCAGAAATAAACGCATACATGAAAAAAAAATATTTCCAACCAGGTTATCAAGACCATTTAATGGAGAAGTAAATTTTCTTCAACAAATGGTTTTGGGTAAACTAGACATCTACACAACAAAAAAATCAAAATGGCAAGAAACCATGAATCCATACCAACACTGATTGTTAAAGGTCTCAACCCCCCAATCAAAAGACATAGATTAGCAGAAAGGATCAAAAAACAAGATCCAACTATATGCTATTTACAAGAGACTCATTTATAGGTGAAAATACCCACAGGCTGAAGGTAAAAGGATGGAAAAACATATTCCATGCAAACAGACTCTAAGAGCAAGCAGTATATTCTTTCTCATATCTGATAAAGAAGATTTCAAGCAAAAACTAATCAAAAGAGACAAACTAGGCCACTACATCCTGATAAAGGGAACAATCCGACAAGAAGATATAATAATAGTGAATATTTGTGCCCCAAATATCAGTGTACACAATTACATTAAAAAAATACTCCATGACAATAAATCTCAGATAGACCCCAACACAGTAATATTGGGTGATTTCAGCACACCCTTATCACCAAGAGATAGGTCAACAAAACATAAAATCAATAACAATATTTCCAATCTAAAAAATACTATAAATCAAATGGACCTAACATACATCTGCAGAATATTTCACCCCAAAACAGCTGAGTTTACCTTCTCAGCAGCTAATGGAATTTTTCCAAAGTAGACCAAATTCTAGGTCACATAGTAAATCTTAGCAAATACAAAAAAATAATATAATCCCATACATCCTATCAGATTATATCATTATCAGATTATAATGGAATGAAACGAGAAATCAACAGCAAAAAAATAATAGAAACCACATAAGCACATGGAGATTGAACAATATTCTTACAAATGAAGAATGGATCAAAGAAGAAATGAGAGTGGAAATCAAGAAATTCTTAGAAATGAATGAGAACAGAGATACAATTTATCAAAATCTCTGGGACAATAGGAAAGAAATTCTAAAATGAAAATCCATAGCACTGAGCCTACATTAAAAAAAAAGATCTTACTGGGCACAGTGGTACACACCTGTAATCCCAGTGAGTCAGGAGGCTGAGGCAGGAGGATCATGAGTTCAAAGCCAGGCTCAGAAACAGTGAGGAGCTAAGCAACTCAGTGAGACCCTGTCTCTAAATAAAATACAAAATAGGGCTGGGGATGTGGGTCAGTGATCTAGTGCCCCTGAGTTCAACCCCCAGTACACCCCCCCAAAAAATAGGTCTCAAATAAATATGCTATAATCCACCTCAAGGCCTTAGAAAAAGAAAAACCTAATTTCAAAATCAGCAGAGGAGAGGAAATAATTAAGATCATAGCCAAAATTAATTAAATTGAGAATTAAAGCAATACACAGGATTAATGCAACTAACAGTTATTTCTTCAAAAAGATAAATAAGATTGATAAGCCCAAAAGAGAGAGAAAAAAACAAATCAGTAAAATTAGAGATGAAAATGGAAAAATCACCACAGACTCTTCTGAAATCTAGAGGATCATCAGAACCTATTTTGAAAACTTATAATCCAATAAACTGGAAAATCTAGAAGACTGACAAATGTCTAAATATATATGATCTGACCAGATTAACCAGGAAGATTTAGAAAACCTAAACAGACCAATTTCAAGTAGTGAAATATAAAAAGCAATTAATAGCCTTTCAGAAAAGGAAAACCCAGGAGCAGATGGATTCTCAGCAGAGTCCTAACAACCTTTAAAGAAGAACTAACACCAGTCTTTCTCAAATTATTCCATGAATTGGAAAGAGAGAGAATGCATTATATAAAGCCAGAAAAACCCTGACACCAAAACCAGACAGAGACTCTTCAAGGAAAGAATACCAAAGACCAATATCCCTGGTGAACATAGATGCACAAATTCTTAATTTAAAGGAAACTGCATTCAAAAACACATCAAGAATATAATAAACCATGAGCAAGTGGGTTTCATTCTAGGGCTGCAAGTTTGGTTCAACATATACAAATCAGTATATATAATTCACCATTTAACAAAATTAAGGACAAGAATCACATGATTATCTCAGTAGATGGAGAAAATGCAGATGATAAAATCCAGCACCTATTCCTGTTAAAAACAGTGGAGAAGCTAGAGATGGAAGTAACTTACCTCAGCATCGTAAAGGGTATTTATGACAAACCCAAATCCAACATCATACTGAATGAAGAAAAACTAAAAGCATTTCCTCTGAAATCAGGAACAAGACAAGGCTGTCCACTCTCACCACTCCTATTCAATGTAGAACTAAAAATGTTAGAGCAATCAAGCAAGAGAAAGAAATCAAAGGAATACAAATAGGAAACAAAGAAGTCAAACTATCTCTGTTTGCCAACAACATGATCTAGAGGACCCAAAATATCCCACCAGAAGATTTCTAGAGCTTATAAATGAAGTCAGCAGGATACAAGATCAACACTCATAAATCAATAGCTTTCTTATACTCTAGCAGTGATTCAGCTGAGGAAGAAATGAGGAAAATCATCCCATTCACAATAACCTCAAAAAATTAAAATACTTGGGAATTAATCTAACTTGGGAAGGTAAAAGAGCTCTACAATGAAAATTATAGTACACTAAAGAAAGAAATGGAAGAAGATCTTAAAAGATGGAAAGACCTCCCATGTTCTTGGATAGGCAGAATTAATATTATCAAAATAGTTATATTACCAAAAATAATATACAGATTCAATGCAATTTTCATCAAAATACCAATGATATTCACAGAATTAGAAGAAAAAATTATTAAATTAATTCTTAAATTAAAGAATAAGAAATCCAGACTAGCCAAAGCAATACTAAGCAAGAATAGTGTTGCAGGAAGCATCACAATATCTGATCTGAAATTATACTACAGAGCTATAGTAACAAAACAGCATGGTATTGACATAAAAATAGACATGAAGACCAATGGAACAGAGTAGAAGACAGAGACAAATCCACATACTTACAGCCATCTATTACTTGACAAATGTGCCAAAAATATATTTTGGAGAAAAGACATCCTTTTTAACAAATGATGCTGGGAAAACTGGATAGCTATATGTAGAAAAATGAAACTGGATCCCTGTCTCTCACCCTGCACAGAAATAAAATAAAAATGGATCAAATAATTAGGAATTAGACCAGAAGGCTTGTAACTGTTAGAATATATAGGGTCAACATGCCATCATATAGGTTCAGGTACCAACTTAACAATACCCCTAAAACTCAAAAATAAAACTCAAGAAATAAACTCAAGAAACAAAACCAAGAATCAATAAGTAAAATGACATCAAATTAAAAAGCTTTGGGGCTGAAGTTTTGGCTCAGTGGCAGAGCACTTGCCTAGCATATGTGAGGCACTGGGTTCAATTCTCAGCACCACATATAAATAAATGAATAAAATAAAGGTCCAACAACATCTAAAAAAAATAATTAAAAAATTTAAAAAGCTTCTGCATAGCAAAAGAAGTAAGAGTGGAAGAGTGGAAGAGAGACCCTCCAAGATAGGAGAAAAATCTTTGCCAACTACTCCTCCAATAGGGGAATAACATCCAGAATATATGAACAACTCAAAAAGCTTAACACCAAAAAACAAATAACTCAATCAATAAATGGGCAAAAGAACTAAACGGACATTTCTCAAAAGAAGAAACACAAATATGTAAAAAATGTTCAGCATCTCTAGCAATTGAGGAAATGTAAATCAAAACTACAGTAAGATTCCATCTTACCCCAGGCAGAATGACAATGATGAAGAATACAAATAATAATAAGTGTTGGTGAAGTGTTGGTGGGACTTCAGACTATAAAAACTACTCTGGAAAGCAGTATAGAGACTCCTCAGAAAACTAGGAATAGAACCTCCACATAGCCAAGCTATATCAGTATTTTCCTAAAAGAACTAAAATCAGCCTTCTACATAGCAAGATAACCACCTCAATGTTTATAGTAGTACAGTTCAAAATAGCTAAATTATGTAATCAACACAGATGCCCATTAATAGATGAATGGATTAAGAAATGGTAATATATGTACACAATGGAGCATCACTCAGCCATAAAGAAGAATGAAATTATAGCATTTGCTGGTAAATGAATAGAAATGGAGAATATCATACCAAGTGAAATGAGCTAGGCTCAGAAACTCAAAGGTTAAATGTTATCTCTCATATGTCAAAGCTAAAGTAAAATAAAGGAAAGGAGGAGGGAAGGATAGGATATCATAAAAATATAGAGAAGATCAATAATGTAGAAAAAGGAGATCAAGAGGCAGAATGGAGGGATGGGAAAGGGGAGGCAATGTGGAATTAATTCTTTAAAAATCATGTTCTGTACATATATAAATATACCACGGGGAACTTCACTATTTTTGTATAAGTAAAAAGAACCAATGAAATGTAAATAAACAGATGATTGAAAGGAAGTCTAGCAGAGTAGAGGAAGAAGTGGGGAGGGAAGAGAGGGAAATCATGAACTGAAATCAAATTCCATACATGTATGATTTTGTCAGGATGAACCCAACTACTATGTATAACTATAAAGCTCTAATAAAAAAATTTTAATGTTCCAGTAACCCACAAAAATGCATAAATAGGAAAATAGAAACAAAAAAGCAGAGAGCAGAGAAGAAAAAATAAAATGGCAGACTTCAACTCTAATCTATTAATAATTACACTGTAAACTATATAAGTAGTCTCTGTTTAAAACAATATAAATTGTATAAATATTTAAATTAAAATGCAGAGCTTAATAGAACAGATTTTTTTAATGTGACCCAATTATATGCTGTCTATAAGAAGCTCTCTTTATAAGGATTTGGGAGTTTGAAAGTAAAAAGATGGAAAAAGGTGTATCAGAAAAACAAAATAAAGCTAGAATGGCAATATAAATATCAGAAAAAGAAGATTTCAGGGCAAAGAAATTTTACTAGAGATACGTAATTAAAACAATCTACCAAGAAGGCATAGTAATACTAAATATATATGCACCAAATCACAAAGGTGTAAAACAAAACTTATAGAACTGAAAGGAGAAAATAGAGAAAGCCAGAAATATAGCTGGGGACAGCAAAACCCCTCTAGCCAGTTTGTAGAACAACTAGACAGGAAATCAGCAAGGCTATAGGAAAATTCAATAATACCATCGACCAATAGGATTAAATTGACATTTTTAAAACACTTCACCCAACAGCAGAGTACACATTCTTTTCTACTATCTGCAGAGCAGAGATCAGGATAGACTATATTCTGGGCCTTTAATCAAATCTCAATAAATGTAAAATGATTCAAGCCATACAAAATAAATTCTCAGACCAAAATGGAATTAAATTAGAAATCATCAAAAATATTTGAAAATGAAACCAATTCTCTGTCTCCTAGCTCTGTGTCTTGTGTGGTACATTGGAGAACACACTGGTACTCCACTTGCCCTTCAAATTTATCCTGTTCAGTCTCCTCCTTCAGATGAGGAAACAGTCTCAGAAAGGAGGTAGGACTTCTTTAGGGCTTCTTAGATACTACATAATGACACAACAGTAACTCCTTTTGTGGTCTAGTTCTAGCCACCAGAAGGCACAGACCTGAGCTCTCGCCACATTTGTAACCCCCCTCCCTTTCTTTTTTGTACTGGAGATCGAACTAAGGGGGTCTCAACCACTGAACCACATACCCCAGCCCTATTTTGTATTTTATGTAGAGACAGGTTCTCACTGAGTTGCTTAGTGCCTCGCCATTGCTGAGGCTGGCTTTGAACTCGCAATTCTGTCTCAGCCCCTCAAAGTGCTGGGATTACAGGCGTGCACCATTGCACTTGGCTCATTTGTAACCCCTCTTGAAGTTTCCCTAGGTAGTCCTGATTCCTCCCTCCCCTGAGCACTCCAACACTTTGCATCTTCATTTAACACATGATGTTTCACTATGATGATCTCTAGGAGTCACATTGTGTTTCTCTTGACAGTGCCAGAGCTCCTCCCAAAACAGAAGCCAAGTCTTAATCATTATAGCTACTCACACAATATTCACTGAAGGAATAAACAGATGTTTTTTCCAAAGATATTCTGCCTCCCAGGAGGATTAGTCCCAACCAGTGGACTCTCTCCTTGGAGAGTTAGTTATTCAAGGTTCAGAGTGGACTGGGGTCAGCAGGAGTGCTGCTCTGCTCAGATGGGTCAGCAAAGGTTTTAGGACTTTCTGCTGCCACTGTAAAGAGCTTTTTGTGGCTCTGGAGCTGCTTAATCCATGTAGCCCTGTTGCTTACATTTCCTACCAAAGTGCCCCAGGCCACCTCCCCCCACTCCAGATGCTTCTTTCACCCTGAGACGGGCAGGATAAAAAAAACTTGCTTCCTTGTTTCCCTGTTGTGGTCTGATTCCAGAGGTTCTTATCATGCATACATTTCTTTTCCTTCTGATTTTATATCCATATTCAAATCATGCTTGGGGAAGTCATTTATTAGATTCCTCAGGCTGATGGTAGGAAGTATATGAGATCCTTGATAAACTTAATATATTTGTATTAAAAATTAATATGAAAGCTATATTGTTTCCAACTTTAAATCATAATTCAGTTTAATTCCTTCTGCTTAATATATGGCCACAATTCTAAAATTACTTTAAAAAAAAAGATGTGATGAGATTGAAATCAGTTCTGGGGACCCTTTCTTTATTCCTTAGTGAACTATGTGCCTGTCATATGGCAGACAATCTATGCTGCCATTTCTCCGGGTGACATTTAGAATCTATACATGGGTGCAGCACCTCCCCCCCCCCTTGGAGGCTTCAGATGAGTCCTCTGTGAAAGATTATGTGCAGACTCTTTTTAAATGCTACCATTGAAAAAAATAAAATTTAATGGAAAGAGATAAGTTTTTCCCAACACATGCACATTGTGATTTTATATTTCCTTAATCTGTTTTATATGTGCTGCAGGAAATTAAACCAAAATTGGCCTCTCTGACATGTGCATGTGTGGCATTTGGGAGGCACTGAGGGAAGTGAGACAGAGCTACTGGAAACAACTGCTCTGGTTTGTCAGAGATTTGCTGAAATGTAATGTTTTTGGCCAAGTGAGGGGAAGCACTTCTCATCTTCTGGCTGGGCTGAAGAACTGTGCCCAGGGTCACATGGGCTTTCTTATTGTCTCACACGGAGCTGGAGCTGTTTTCCCCAGCTCAGTGGTAGGCACTGTCCAGGATAAGGACCAGATGTCCTCCTCCATCACCAGGTCGGAGTTGCAGCTTCCTGTCCACCCAGCGCGTCACATCATTCATATGTGCACACAGGAGAGTCACTGACCTGGTTGCACATTACTGAATTTATTTTCTTCTTCTGACCATCACTCAGAGAAAAACACAATATTTATTAATCATATCTACATTTGGTTTTGGTTTCTAAGCAAATAATATATTTCTTTTTCAGCCTCTTAAGCCCTCTGCCCTTACCTCCACCCATTTCCTCTCTGCTTCTAGCCACTCAGTCGACAAAATCCTCAGACTTTAGCATCTCACACTTGCACAGACATGCTTAGGGACTGCCCCTGCCCTACCTCCACTTCAGTGTTACAGCCACCACCAAATAAGAGAACACAGTGCATGACCAGCAGCGTTTGACTAAGAAGACCCCTGTGGCGCCTCACAGAAGCCAAGTGCAGGCGTCACAGGGTTCCTTCCCTTGGTCACTGCAGACTGTTCACAGTGGAGGCTGCACAGTGTGGTCATGGGATGGATGCTGGAATGAGTCCTGAGAGCTGGATGGTCCTGAGACCTCTCAGGCCAGGCAACCTCAGGAGCCATTCCTTTGGTAACTTGAGAGTGTTGGACCTGATGATCTCCAGGAGCCCTCCTTAAGGAAGCAGCCGGAGAGGTGGAGGGTAAAGGCAGCTTCCCCACCCAGCTGAGGCCCTGGGGCTCCAGGCTTCCTGCTGACACTGGGCCACTTACCCTGCTGTCAGACAGGCAGTTCTGCCCTTTCACTGAATGGGAAGACTCCAGATTCATGGCAATGAACTCTGACCCTGGAGAGCAGACCTGATTCTCAAAGCAGAAAAGTGCGGGGGTTGGGGAACTGGAACTGCAGGAACTGTAGCAAGGAAGGAGGACTGGAGCCAGAAGTATGTTCAAAAACATGCAGACCAACTTTACACTGTCAGGTGACAAGAAGATGGCTTTGTTGTTCAACCTGTGAGTCAAATTATAAAGGACAGATCTTTCTGCAGACAGAGAACCTGAAGAAATGTAACCCAGCGGCAAAGCAGCAGCTGGCTGGGGCGGCTCCAGAGAACACAGGCCAGGCACTCGCCAGCAGAGGGCGCCGGTGCGGGCGGCAGGGAGGCGCGTCCTTCCTCAGGCCTGGCTTTCCAGGGTAGAGAAGGGTGCCGGTTTCTGCAAAGCGCCGGTCCATTCATCCTCGTTTGCCAGCACATCTGGCTCCGTCGAGTAGATGGGAGGAGAACTTCCAAGGAAGCTTTCAAGTAGGAGAATTCCCATGAAGGATCTCTGATCCAGAAACCTCTCTGCACTCGCGCTGTCACACAGGCCCCTGCCTCAGTCCGTAGGATGTCCACAACAGTGAGTACCCAAGGCGGTGCGGGGAAAAGAGAATAAAACATGAGGCGTGTGCTCCCGCAACGGCATCAAACATTTGTTTTTAATCTGCCCAGAGCAATCTTCGGAGCTTGGCAGCCTGCAAGGTGGGGGCAACCCCCAACTCCTCCTTCCCACTCCAGACTGCCACCCCCTCCGGATTTATTTGCCAATACTGTGCACCTGCAGGGCAGACCCACTGGAGGTAATAAGGAAGTCCAGCCCCAGCCTCCTGTGAGCCTGAAACCAGTATACAACTGGATTCCAGGAACAGAACTCTCTTCCAGGCTGATAGACCCGGCCTTTCTTTCCTCCCCCCCCCCTTTTTTTTTTTTTCCTTCTTTCTTTTTTTTCTCAGCAGCTAACTGTAGTCTCCCCCTGCTTCCCACTAAATGCTTGTTTTCCTTTATCCCAGCCTAATGGGAACATTTTTAAGGAGGCAAAAAAGAAGCCAGGGGCCCCGGGCACGGTGGTGCACACCTGTAATCCCAGCAGCTGGAGAGGCTGAGGCAGAAGGATCACAAGTTCAAAGCAACTCAGTGAGACTCTGTATCTAAATAAAATACAAAATAAGCCTGGGAATGTGGCTCAGTGGTCGAGTGCCCCAGAGTTCAATCTCCAGCACCCTCACCTCCAAAATAAAAGGCCAGGAACACAAGCTGAAAGCCCCAATCCACCTGAATGGTTTCCTTCTTCCAGCTTCAGTTTTTCTCCTTTGTCTAAATGAAACAGTCTCAAATATATGACCAGTAAAGTGTTTTCCAGCCTCCAAGTCTCAGTGACTTTAAAGATGTTCATACTCAAGAATTATACCCCTAGGAATTTATCTTAAGCAAATATTTAGCAAAAGCAAAACAAACAAAAAAAGTGAGGCTAAAAGATGTGCATTGTATCATAATAAAAAATTTGAAGTGATCTAAATTTCTGAGAGTAGTTTATTAAACAATGGTCTATAAACCTGATGGAATTAATTATATACAACCATTAAAATTGTAATTATGCTGACTATAAATTAGCATTGAGTAATGAATAGTAGCTATTATTTGTTGGCAGTTCTTCTATCAATTGTTCTCAACTGGTAGGGCATGCTAGAGTCTCCTGGAGCCCAGGCCCAGTGCCCAGAGATCAATTTACAGTTGATCACATATGGGGTCTGGGTGCTGGTCTTTTTTGACACTTGCCTATTGATACTTAGGTACAGTGAGGGTTGAGAACCTTGGGACTGTATGCCAAGATACTTTGCTAGATGTTTAAGTCTCCAAAACCGCATCTTTACGGGTCTCCAGAACACATTCCCACAAAATACAGTGACTCTTGGAATCCCTCACTTCCCCAACCCCAGTCCACCCCACCTCCTATTTGAGCAGTGTAAGATGATACTATTTAATCTCTCATTTATTTATTGCAAAAAAAAATTGAAGGTGTTCTGGTTATTTATTGCTCCATAATAAACTCAGTAGAGTAAAACAACAAAATTATGTTCACAGATTCTGTGGGTTAGAAATCTGAACAAAGCACAATGGGAATGACATTCTTCTTGTCCACAATGTCTGGTGCTTCATCTGGAAAGATTCACTGATGGAGTTTCATCAGCCTGACTTCTGGCAGGGCACTGGAAGTACCCACAAGCTTCTTTATGACACATCCCATGCCTTCGTTAGGATGACTTGAAAGATGGACTCAGCTGGGACTGTCAGCCAGAGCCACCTACACATAGTTTCTCCACATGGCTTGGGCTTCCTCACAGTATGGAGGCTCCTGGTTCCAGGAACAAACACATTAATGAACAAGGCAGAGACTTTGTGGCCTTTTCAGCCAGTAGCTTGACTTCCACTGTATTCTTTTTTTGTTTGTTTTTTTGTTTTTTGTTTTGTTGTAGATGAACACAATATCTTTATTTATTTTACGTGGTGCTGAGGATCGAACCCAGTGCCTCACGTATGCGAGGAAAGCGCTCAACCACTGAGCCATAGCCTCAGCCCCCCACTGTATTCTCTTATTGAAGTAGTCACAAGCTCTCCACAATTGCAGAAATATTTTGGAGGTAGCATCGCCAAGATTTAGTAATGGACTAACTATGGAAAGCAAAGGAAGGGCTCATTGAAATGCTAATACTATAGTGATATGATATAAAAAGAACAAAATATATGTAGATAATGCTCACAGTCCGTATAGATAAGAATTGAATGCAGCAGGGCTGGGGTTATGGCGCAGTGGTAGCGTGTTCGCCTAGCACGCAGGAGGCACTGGGTTCGATCCTCAGCACCACATAAAAATAAAATAAAGATATTGTGTCCACCTACAACTAAAAAATAAATATTAAAAAAAAAGAATTGAATGCAGCATACAAAAGAGTAAAAATATATCATAAGGAGGTAGTGTGGTATTTCTTCTTTCATGTGACTTAATTGTTTTAGTAGTCAACAGATAAATCCCTATATAACAGCCCCTGAAGATTGTTGTTGGCCCCTAGGCCCTGGCATGAGTTGAGCAGTGACTCTACTTTCCAAACTCTACGTTCAGACATCAGCCTTGTCGCTTATATTCTGACTCAGGGAACGGCAGTGCAGCAAGCCTGTAAGAGACTGTTTACCATGCAGACCTGCAGGCTTACCAGACCCCTGGCATCTTGGGGAAGGGAGGGGGAGCAGGAAGGGGCTCACTTATTTGAGGGTCTAATCTGTTTTCTTCCTCTTCAGGCTTTTGATATCATGCGAGTGACACATGGCAGAGAACACAGCCTGATTGAAGATCTGATTCTACTCTTAGAAGAATGCGATGCCAACATAAGAGCATCCTAAGGAAGCCCAGCTGGAGAGAAAGATGGCTTGTGACCTTGCTGAAGGCCTCATTGAGGTCACACAATTTGTATTTTGTTTGCTGTGTGAATCTTCCTTATTGAAAATGCTGTTTTGTGTTTATGTAGGTAAATAAAGACAGACATATGGCTTGTCAACCATAGAGTCCCTAGTTGTAGAGAAGCACGGTTCTAATAAAGACACAAAAAAAGTTAGTTGAAAATGCTGTCTAGCAACTGTTTTTCTTTGTTTATTCATTGGTGATTTTAATGTTTAAGATTGCAGTGTTCAAGATAGAAAATCTGATTAAAAGGATGACAAGATAAGTTCCAACTTTTTCTTTGAACATATATGAACGTGGCTGGATAAAAATCACTATTTTCATACTTGCCTCCAAGCACAAACTTAATGTCCATTTTGGCAAGAGGCAGAATTTCACTATTACTTCATGTTATGTTACTTACTCATTTTGCAATGCTGGGGATTGAATTCAGAGCCTTGAATGTGCTGGCCAAACATTATACCCCTAGCCCTTATTTTATGTTATTTTTTATTAACATATATTATCCATATTAATGGGGCTCAGTGTGATATTTCAATACATGCATACAGTGTACAGTAATCAAATCCAGCTCCTTTCCCTCACTGCTAGTTTCCAGCCTCTAGAAATCACTATTCTACATTCTGGTTGACTTTTTCTTTTAAACTTCCACATATGAAAGAAATACATGATATTTGTCTTTTTGTGTATAACTTATTCCTCTTAACATAATGCTCTCCATTTCCATCATTTTCCTGCAAATGACAGGATTTAATTATTTTTAATGTCTGAATAATACTCCACTGTGTATGTATACTCCATTTTCTTTATTTGTTCTGTTGATGGGCCCCTAGTCTGATTGCATATCTTGGCTATTGTGAATGGCACCACAACAAACATGGGCATGCAGCTACGTTTTGGTTTGCTGATTTCATTTCCTGTGGATATATACCCAGAGGTAGGAGGATAACTGGGTATATGATAGATATATTTTTAGTTTTATAAGGAATCTCCATACTGTTTCCACAATGGTTATACTAATTTACATTCCCACTAACAGTGTATAAAGATTGCTTTTTCTTTACATCCTTGCCAGCACTTTTTAGTTTTTGTTTTTGTTTTTATAAGAGTCATTTTAACAGGGGTGAGATGGAATCATATTGTAGTTTTGATTTGCATTTCCCTGATGACTAATGATATTGAACATCTTTTCCCATCTTTCTTGGCCATTAGTATTTCTTTTTTTGAGAATTATCTATTCATATTATTTACTCATTTTTAAAATGTATTACTCATTTTTAATAGTTTTTTTTTTTTTTTAGTTTCTTCTCTATTCTGGATGTTAATCCTTTGTCAGATGAAAAGTTGGCAAATATTTTCTCCCATGCTGTAAGTTTTCTATTCACTCTATTTTATTGTTTCTTTTACTGTGCAGTTTTTAGTTTGATGTAATCCCATTTATCTATTTTTGCTTTTTTTCTGTACTTTTGTGGTCATATCCAAATCTCACTCTTTATGCCAATGTCTATAAAAATCATTGCCAATACCAATGTACTTTCAGGTCCTACATTAAGGTCTTTGATGTGTCTGGAGTTGATTTCCATGAAGGATGAGAGATAAGAGTCTAGTTTCAATCTTCATCTGGACCTCCAGTTTTCCCAGCACCATTTGATGAAAAGGCTGTTCTTTTTTCAACGTGTGTCTTTGGCGCCTTTGTTGAGAATAATTTGGTTGAAGATGTGTGGGTTTAGGTCTGGGATCTCTGTTCTGTTCCACTCATTTGTATATGTGTTGTTATGCTATTTGTATATGTGTTGTTATCCGTGGTGTTTTGGTTATTATGCCTCTATAATATGTCTTGAAATTATGTATTGTGATGCCTCTGGCTTTGCTCTTTTTGTTCTAGATTGCTTTGTCTAGAAGCAGAATTCAGAGACTGTTGTCTTTACTCTTTGTAATAAATGATGTTTGTGTATACTGTTTCCAACTACAACTTGAACACAAGAATGTTTATCTTTAATCCTAGAAAGAAGTCATTTTAGGTGTTAGTAGGAAGGATAGGAAGTTTTACTGCCAAAAAAAAAAAAAAAAAAAAAAAAAAACCAACAACCATTTATCTGAATGTCGAACAGTGCTTTGTGTGAATCTTTCTCATGAGCTTTTTATTGTTCTTTGGGTGTGTCATCTTTTTTTTCCTTAAAATATTCTTTTCTGTTAATTCCCCAAATCCATGGTTTGATGTAAGGACAAAGCTCCATTATCCTGCAGTAAGCAAGGTTCTAGAATCCCCTCTGAAATGAGAATTGCTCTTTTTTCTTCTTTTCTATTTCCCAATTATTTGGCCTGCTTTTTCAACAAAACAAAAGCTTTTCTTTTCCTCATCAAAATAAAGTAGTCTTTTTACAGCTTACTGATCCTGGGAGAAATAGTCCCTCAAGCCTAGATGAGACTGGTAGTAACTGAAGTCCTTGGATCCCTCTAGCTGAAAGGATTCTTAGAGGGCATGTTGCTAGCCACACCTTATTCCACAAGTGAAGAAGCAAGATGCAGAGAATGATGGCAGGCTCCAGAGCAGCAACCTACACTCATCGATCCTATCTGGGTGCTCTCCCTACTGCTCACAAGGGAGTGGCAAGTCCTCTGGCCCTGTGACTGCTGTGCAGCAGCATGAACACACACTCAAAATGACATCTGCTGTAGCTTGAATAAACTGATCCTATTTTGTAGAAAATAAAGCTGAGAACTAGACAATAGAGTCTTGCCCTACACTGGGCAGCTACTGAGACATACAAACATGCAGGATATTCTGCATGCTGATAAGGTCCAAGGCCTCTTCATAAGCTTCCTTCTGCTCCAGCTACTGTCAAGCACATCTCTAAAGAACACAGTATATTTAATAACCACAATAGCACAACAAAGTTGGTATTTGGGGGGCTGGGGTTGTGGCTCAGTGGTAGCGTGCTCGCTTAGCACACATGAGGCACTGGGTTCAATCCTCAGCACCACATAAAAATAAAAGGTATTGTGTCCACCTACAACTTAAAAATATATATTAAAAAAGAAGTTGGTATTTTGAAGCCCATTTTTTAAGTGAGGAAACTGATGTCCATAGTCAGGTATTCTGGAATCCCTCCTGATTTACCCAGTGACCTTTAGAAAGGGGCTTAATCTCCATCTTGGGAAGACTAGTTTCACCCAATTCAACAAATATGTATTGAATGGTTCCTGTGTTTTTAGAAGGGAACACATGGACCAAAGCAGACATGCCCCCATCTGAAAACACTCTCTGGTATAGAATTTGTATCCATTAGCATTTACTACATAATGAACTACACCAGAACTTAGTGGATCAAAGCAATGTTTATTTATCTCATATTTCTGTAAGCAATGTTTAAATAAACATCTCATAATTCTAGTTGAGCTGGATAGTTCTGGTTTGGTCCAGGTGCGACTGATCATGGATAAGTTCACATTGTCTGAAGCTGCAAGTGGGTGAGCTGGGAGCCTCAGGGTAACTGGGCAGGTAGCTCATCAGGTAAACCCAGCCTTGGTCACGTGGCAGGAGAGTTCTATGAACAGTAAGTAGACAAATCCTAATGTATAAATGCTTTTCTAACCTGTTTCTGTCACATTTGCCAAAATCCCATGGGCCAAAACCAATCTCAAGGCCAGCCCCAAATCAAAGGATGCATAAACACTCCTGTTCTCAATAAGAAAAGCTACAAAGTCTCACTGCAAGGACATGAATACATGCAGAGGGGAAAATTGTGCAATTTACCATGGTGATCCTTAAACTCTTTAGGTGTTATGGAACAGTTAGTGGATTTGATGAAATCTATAGGTTATCTTTCTAGAAAAACATATAAACAATTTCCTTTTAGGATCAGGGATTCTCAGACTCCCTATATGGCCCATCGATGGGCTCCCTGGGGTCCATCATTTCATTTTCATCAAATGAAAAATAGACTTGCCACAGTTCAAAAAGCACTGGTGGGAATTGTGCTGGAGACTCATTTTTAATTCGTTGGGGGAATAACAGGCCCTAAGAGAAGGTAAAGGTGTAATAGCTTACATGCCAAATGAGCAGAGTTTACTGACAGAATGCTGTGTTTGCCAGTTTTCTGAATGAAATTTATCAGTCACTGATGATCCTGGATTAAGAGATTTGCCTTCACGCCTCCTAGAGAAAGGATGATAGACTTTTAAATCCCTCTCGGCTGGTTTGCAGTTTTCTAAGAGCAAAGGACTCTGTTTGCCTCAACTTTTATTACAAAGCCAACATTTAAGTAAAGGTAAACATTTACCCAACAACTTTACAGCAAAATAATTTCAGAGAAGGGAGAAAGGGACAGGGAACATAATTTAAAATCCATGTCACCAGTGGCTGACGATTTATTGCCACCCCAGCCTCCACGACTGCTATTTCATTAATCCACAGTCATTGTAGCGGCATGCTTTTTTCACATCAGTAACTTGACGCCATTAGTTGCTCCTCTGGGATGAGAACACATTTAGACTGAAAATGAACACGCTGGGCATAATTTATAGCCATGCCACATGAATGCCAAGAGTGCAGGGGAGGAAGGCTGCCCGGGAAGCCTGCTCACCATGGATGCTCAGGACCTGCTTCCTCAGTCAGGCAAGAGGGCTGGCTGGGTGGGAGGGCCGCAGACCCTGAGGGAGCCAGACAGCCACAAACTACAGAGGCCCCTCAGTCAGACTTCACTGCAGGGATGAAAGAAACTCCATATGCGGGGGCCTTTCCCTGAGTTATGTCTTAAAAATTCTTTTCTGGTCCAACCGGGAGTTGATGTTAGGCTCCCTCAGAGTAGCCCACTGGGATTCCACAAGGAGAAGATTCTGGGCATTGTCTGTGGAGCACCATGAAATCCTCATGACAAGTAGTCATTGGCGGAAGCTCCAGGAAGACACTGGAGCCCTCCATTTCCTCAAGGTCTGTAAGAGATCAAACTGAGGGGGCTGGGGTTGTGGCGCAGAGGTAGCGTGCTCGCCTAGCACGCGGGAGGCAGTGGGTTCGATCCTCAGCACCACATAAAAATAAAATAAAGATATTGTGTCCACCTACAACTAAAAAATAAAAAATATTAAAAAAAAAAAAAAGATCAAACTGAGGAGAAGAATCAGCAACACCCTCCAACTGGGCTTTTGCCTTAACATTTTGAGCTTTGTAAGTATCAAATGCTGTTGGCTACCTGTCCATATATTCAAAACCAACCAAACTATATTGAAAAACTGATACTCTGTGTTTCGGTTTAGGTCTGGAATGCCCCCCAGTCTCCCGTGTTGAAGGTGGGGTCCCCAGTGCAGCAGTGCTCAGATGCAGGGCTCTTGGGAAGTGATTCCGTCATGAAGGCTCTGATCTCATCACTGAATTGATCCATTGATAGCTTAATAATTTGATGGCATTACTGGGAGGTGGTGGTAACTGTAGGAAAGGGGGCCCCGTTGAAGGCAGCAGGCACTGGGGACATGCCCTGGTAGGGTATAGCTGGTCCCCGGCCCTTCCTCTCTCTGTCTTTCTCTCTCTTCACTTTGTGGTTTCCATGAGCTGAGCAGCTTTCCTCTGCCGTGCCCTTCCACCCTGATGTTTCTGCCTCAGAGTCCGTCCACCACAGACTGAAGGAGTGAGCCAAACGAAATCTCTCCTGCAAAGTTGTTTTCCTCAGGTATTTGGTCCCAGTGATTGGGACAAACACACTAATACATTCTGGCTTCCATATTTAGTTCACACGATCATTTTCCCCCTACTCTTTGGCACAGAAACTCAGTCATTGACTCTCTCTTCTCCTTTCTCGAGAGGAGAAATTCTATTCATCCTCTGAAAAGCTTTTTTTTTTTTTTTTTTATTTCAGCCATTTTTATTTCTTACCCATTCCCAGTACCTTTCAGGCTCCCAGCACCTCATTCCTCTGCCACTGCCAAGATTCTTCGCTGATCATGTCTATCCCCCCTCCTTTCCTTCTCCCTCATAACTGCCAGAGTAACCTCCCAGAAACACGGTTTCATCATTTCCTCTTGAAACTTCTCTGTTCAGATCTTGGAGTGGCCCCCCATTGCCACTCAAAGTCTACGTTTCAGACGGGCTGTCATAGCCTCAAACGACCAAATCCTTACTGATCCCCATCTGAACCCGCCATTCCATCTGGGCCAGCCTCCCTACCCAGACCTTCTGGATTATGCCCCCTTCTCTGTCAATTTTTGTTTGTTTCATACTGACTAAATTTTATTTCTTCTCCATGTACCTGATTGTTATCCATTGGCAAAGGTCTAGCTCATGCCACCACCCTTTTTTTTTTTTTTTTTTTTTTGTAAATTCAAATATGTTGCAGTCTCTAACTAATTATTTTTGATGCTCATGTTGTATCACCTTTGGCTATTGGGATCTTTAAGTCGGTCCTTAATTTAGGACCTTTAAGATACAGAGTACCCCTTTGATGATTGGGAAGGACACAAGATAAAAATAAAGGTTTTATACTTACAGATCCTGGGGGTAATAGCATGGCTGTAGGCCACACACATGGAAGTTAAGGAGTACACAGAGAAAGGAGCTGACCAAGTGAACTTGCTTTTATTAGATTCCAAAGTGGGGGACAGGCACCATGGTATTCGCCTGTAATCCCAGTGGTTTGGAGGCTGAGGCAGGAGGATCACGAGTTCAAAGCCAGCCTCAGCAATAGCAAGGTGCTAAGCAACTCAGTGAGACCCTGTCTCTAAATAAAATACAAAATATGGCTGGGGATGGGGCTCAGCGGCCAAGTGCCCTTGATGCCCCTGAGTTCAATCCCCAGTACACAAAAAAAATAAAACAATCCAAGGTAGGAACATAGCCAACAGAACAGGGTAGCAAAGGGGCAGTTTTAACCAAGCAGACATGAAATATGAAACAAATCCATGCAAAACTCTTACCTGGGAGGAAGTATCCTGGGAGGAAGAATCTAGGAATTCTGCTGACTCCAAAGGCAGGATGAGTTTGGGATGAGAACTATTTGACTGCCACCAGAGAGGAACAACAAGAGGAAATGATCAAAGCCAGTTAGCCGAACACAAAATGGACCACAAGTCACCATATTTGCCACAGACTTCAACAAAGGTCCTTTGTCCCATGTGTGCCTGTGACTTTGGAAACACTTTTTGACTTTGGGGTTTAGTAAGATGTTCCAGGCCCACCTTGCACTTCCCTAACCTAGACTAGGGACTGCATTCTCCATCGAGCCCTGGTTTCTTAGGTAATGGATGCTATTCTGAAGCCCCAACCTGGGCACCACATTTGCTTATTGCAACTAGAGCACCACTGCTTCCTGGGTCTCTTTAAAATCATGAGCTGATGCTGATATGACACTACAAATTGAAATCCAGCATTGAGGAATGGTCCTCCTCTTCCTCTGCCATATTTGTGCCTTCGTCCTGCCTGCAAAAACTCGGAATTCCTACAATAGAACCACCACCAGTAGCAAACTTAAGAATTAAAATTTAATACTCCTTTCCAGTACCCTTTTTCCTTAAACAAGAAGTTGCATAGTCAGAATACTATGTTTAAAAGTGACTTTAATTTAGCCAGGTGCGGTGGCAAACGCCCGTAATCCCAGCACTTTGGGAGGCTGGGACAAGAGAAGAGCGAGTTCAAAGCCAGCCTCAGCAAGGGTGAGGTGCTAAGCAACTCAGTGAGACCCTGTCTCTACATAAAACACAGAATAGGGCTGGGGATGTGGCTCAGTGGTCGAGCACCCCTGAGTTCAATCCCCGGTACAAAAAAAAAAGTGACTTTAGTTAGTCTTTATGTTTTTCTGATTATGTATTTGATTTAATAGCCAATTAGGTTTGGTTTTATTTTTATTCAAATGTAGTGTTTCTCCATTATCATTGATTTATGTCAGTATATAAATATCAATACAAATACACAGTCTATATTATATTTTGCTTTACAAATAACACTACAATGAATAACCTTGGGTAAATGTTTTTTCACATTGCTAGAGATACATCTTCAGGATAATTTCCTAGAAGTGAAATTACTGAGACAAAGGATAAATGCATACGTCATTTTATCAGTTATGGTCAAATTCATCTCAAAATGCATTGTATAACAAGACATATTTTCCCTTCTGGCCCTCAAAGTGGCGGTCCAGCTTGTGAATTTGTTAGTAAACTAATAGGCGAGAGAAGGTATCAGCATAGTTTTAATTTGTATTTTTCCTACTAGTAAGGCTGGGTATCTTCTCAAATATTTAAAAGTCTTTTATCTATCTTTCTGGGAATAAACCTTATGTATATGTCTTTTGACCATTTTTCTTTCACATACTTTGGTGTTTTTCCTCCCTTGTGTTTAGTTCTTTATATGTTAGGGAGCTTTTCTATCTGTGATATTTAATCTTCCATTTTTTCATTTTCTTGTTGTTGACTTTTTTAATATTTTGCTTTGTATTCTTTGGATAGCATTTTCAAAAACATTCCTTAAGCACTCGACTCCATGATAAACCGTGATCCATTTGTAAGGTTAAGCACTAAAATCTCCCTCATATTGTCCTTGACTCTTAACTCTTCATGAGTTAAGAAAATTCTTCTTCCACTCATTCAATGACCTACGTGTCTTTAACCAGCATCTTTCTTTTAAGATTTTTTTTAACCTAGCAGAGTGCGTCAGTGTTCAAATGTTTACTTCTGAACTGTCTGGGATGTCAGTGGTCTTACTTTTCTGGGTTGCTTCCATTTTCCTTTAGATAGTGTAGTTACGACAATGTACTTTAGAGAGTCCCCTGGGTTCGGGTATGGTCCTCCTTCACTCCATCGTGCAGCAGCAATTTGATAGCAAGATCAGTCAACCCAACCAGAGCAGTAATCTGCTTATTTGCCTTTTGATTCGGAGGCTTTAAAATAGCCAGATGTCAGTTTCAACTCTGTAATAATGGAAGCCATGGTTGTATTCCCTGGAGGGATCATTCCTTTGTTATAAACCAAGATATTTAAGCCAACAGATACAAAGGGTACAGCCAAAATTCTGCAAATGCATTATTAATTGTAATCACAAGAAGCACCCCATCTCCTCACCTTCTTTTGCTTCCTAGAACCTGTATTCTGTCTATAAGAGAAGCAGCTTTGCATATCAGATGTGGATTCAAAGCATAAGCCAATCCTGAAGGACAGCAATATACTCATAGAGTAGTCTCCTAGTGAATGATATAACTGAATTTTATCCTTCTACCACTCCATCAGGCCAGCTGTTTCTAAGTGAAGATATACCAGCATGACCCATAAATTCTGTGGACTTGAGCTGATCGAGGCATTTCTGTTGTGAAGTTAGTTCCTTTGCTCCAAAGCTGTGTTATGAGGAATTCCATAACCTCCTCTGGGTTTGTTTTACTTCTTGAATCTAAAGCTTTGTCACTAGAGGTGGTCCAAGAAAGTAGCAGACAGGGGAAACTCAGATGGGACAAGAGTGTCCTTGATGTATATATGACAGAAAAGAATTTCAGCATGCATCAACTATTAAGTGAGGCACAGAGATTTAACTTAAGAAATTAGAATACACTTTCAAGGGAAAATGTGGGCTAGCTTAAGTGAGATGCATTTGTGGTCTCAGGTCCTTCTTTTAAAGGAAACTTGGTGAGGGGTGTGCATAGGAAGGTATGTGGAGATGATGTCAGTCATGATTACAAGATAGTTTATGATGATCTGGCAATTCTCAGGATCCTTAGGTTGACATCATTCCTACTATCTGCTCAATAGATAACATTGGGAAGGACTCTATATTATAAATTTCTGGGAAAGTACCTTATATTACAGGTTTTGTATCTCCTTTTGTTCAACCTATTCTAAAAATACGTGTATTAGGGGCTAAATAACAGTGCACAGGACAATTTTCATGAAGCAGCAAATTCCCAGTAACTTTAAGCTTGTGAATGAAGATCTGTAGATTTTCTGGAAATTTGGGAGTGACGGGCTTGGGAGAGAGAACTGGCTTAGGCAGTGAAGCTCTGAGGGACTTCAGCATAAGGCTTTCACATTAGTTATAGTTTCTTGTCCTTCTTTTTGTCTCTACCTTTTATTTCTTTTCTATTTTACCTCAGATTCATGTCTTTCATCAATTCTGGAAATTTTTAAAAAATTATCTCTTTGAATATTATCTCACTCCATTTTTTTCAATCTTCTCTTCTAGAATTCATCATGGGATTTTATATATTATCATTTCATGCTTCTTTTGCATATCTCTCTTTCATTCTAATTTGTCTCTTTTTACTAATGAAACTTTGATATATTGAATTTACTCCTATGTTTCTTACTGAGTCTTTCATTTCAACTCCATAATTAAAAATGTTATTGGCACATTATAATTTTATATAATAGTGGAATTCATTGTTATATACATAATTTTTGTTTCTAAACTTTCTATTCAATTTCTTTGCTACATATATTTTATGCTTTTTAAAATTATTTTTATTATTTTTTTACAGGCATCTCTACACTTTATTTTATTTTGTGATGCTAGGGATTGAACCTAGGGCCTTGTGCATGTGAGGCAAGCACTCTACCAACTGAGCTATATCCCCCCAAATTCAATTACTTTTAATTTTCTTCTGCAAAGAATTTGGGGATGGTGTAGTTGTCCTGTTTATTGTGTGTGCTCTCCCTCTCTCAGTGGATACCATAGTTATTTGATTTCTAAATTGTAATTTTGATTATTAATTTCCAGTTGGTCTAGTTTTGTGTATACATGTATGTGAAACACAGAATGGGTTCAAAATTTTTATACGAGTAGTTTGTTCTTTCTATCATTGGATCTTTATTTTTCAGCACCCTTTGATAAATGTATATTACTTTTTTCTCGTTGTGTATTTCTGCAGTACATTCTAGCATAAATTCAGAGGCTAATATTTTTAAAAAATCAATTATTATTTATACTTTTTTCCTTTCACCCAGAGCTATGGATATAACTATGCTTTCTTAAAATCTCTGGAGGGAAAGAAAACAAAATATAATACACTCCATTACCATCACATGAATAATAAGTTTCAGAAAGAGAAAATAGAGACATTGGAAGAAAGGGAGTCAATACAGAAATAATAGCAGAAAAAAATCACAAAACTAAAGGACATAATTATTCAAACTGAAATGGATCTTAATTATCCAGTACAATGAATAAAACCAAATCCACATGAAGACATAATTCTGAAATTTTAGAACATGGCAAACAAAAGCAAGATCTTAATAGGTTTTTATAGAGGAAATTAAGGAGAAGTTTTTAAAAGAAGAATGCTATGTCAGAATCCTCAGAAACAATCAGTAAATTTAGAAGACAATGGAGAAAAACCTTTAAAATTCTGAAATAAAATATTTACATTCCTGGAATTTTAAAGATAATGCCAGACTCACACATGAAAAGTACACGTAGAATAAAAATAATCTCTCAAATTTTTCCTCCCATGAATATGCCCAAGCCACAGGATAATAAAAAGACATTTGCAACAGAAATATCATTATGAATTTAGAGTAAACTCAGGAAAGAGAAAATCTTAAAAGCCACTAGAGAAAAAAGACAGATTGACTTCAAATGCATGGTGGTTAGATTCATAGGTTATTTTTCATCTGCAACACTACAAGTTAGAAATAATGAGTAATATTTTCACTTGATGAAAGAGAATAACAGCTATCTTCAAATGTTATGTACTGAAAAAATATCTTTCAAGAATTAGAGTAGGGTGAAGGCATTTTAAAACAAAATCTGAACAAACTTATTAGTTACAGACTTTCACTGAAAAAACAAATGCTAGGTCTGTGGGTGTAGCTTTAGTGGTAGAGCTCGAGGCCCTGGATTTGATCCCCAGACAAAAATAATAATAATAATAATAATAGCCAAAGAATATATATTATGCAGAAGGAAAGTGATCACAGGCATAAGGTGGGTGTTGCAAGAAGAAATGAAAAGTAAAGAAAATGGGCAACCAACCCTACAAGCCATGCAGAAGCTCCTGGGTTCTGGCGACATTACTTTCTACTCTTCATCCCTCCAGGCTCAGAAGTGATGGCTACTTTCTGCTGTTACTAAATTTCAGATTACCACCTCTTTCTCTTTCTAACTATTCAACACTTTTATAAATAGTTTTCAGTATTGTGTTCCTCTCCTGTTTTCCAGAATGTGTATCAACATAATTCATAGCTTGAGTGTAAGGTTCTAAGAAATAAACTTGTGGTTCTGAGATGTTTGATTCTTTGAGATTAAATGCAGTGAAGACCTCATTGCTGGTGGAAAATAAATTTTGTTAATTTATACAGAGCAATAGCATCATGATTTCTATGTCTTGTGCTTACTTGGGATAAAGTACTATGAAAAAAAGGTTTAAGAAAAAGTTGCTGCTGCACTTGGCTGGTACTGTTGTAATGACTATAAAAACCATTACCAACCATGCTGGGGAGATCAAAGGGAAAGAATGAAGCTTAGTATTCTAAACTATGTTGTTCCATTTTCTGTTACTATAAGAAATACCTTAGATAACCAACTTGTAAAGTAAAAAAGGTTTATTTTGGCTCAAAGTTTTAGAAATTCCAGTCCATGATCAGGTGGACCCATTGCTTTTAGGCCAGATGTCAATTGTGGGGAGCATGTAGTGGAGCAAAGGCACTCACTTCATGGACTGGAAGCAGGAAAAATGAAAGGGAAGAGGGAAACTGGGGTCCCATAATCCCCTTCAAGGAAATACCCTCAATGTCCCAAAGACCCATCTCTTAAAGTTCCACTACCTCCTAATAGTGCCAAACTTGAGAACATGCTTTGAACACATGGGCCTTTGGGGGACATTCAGCATCCAAACTACAGATCCTCATTGTCTGCTCAAGATACAGTAGAGGAAGTAGAAAATATCCACAGTGTCCCTAAAAGAAGTATTTTGTCTAGTCGTGGGTGGAATTTGGAGCCCCTCCTCTTATATAAAAGGTAAGGCCTCCGTAGGGAAAGAGCAATTTTCAGAGAGGGATGTTTGTGTTTAATTGGATTAACATGACCACCTTGAACCCCCAAATTTCTTGGAGCCTTCCTAACCATAGGAAGCCATGCCTTCAGACCTCCTCCCTGTCCCTGTTCCTTAACTGAAGACTCTGCAGCAATGTCACCAGAAGTAGTTGACGTGTGAAGGATGTGCTGGTTCTTCTCCAGGCCTATGTCGACCACCTTCATGGCCTCCAGATGCATAACTCACTTCAGAATTCTAAGACCTCATGAGGGTTACCTCGGGAGGAGATGGTATAGGAATTGAGTTTAGAAGGATTAGAGCAAGGATCAAGCTGAATTTATCAATATGGGTACACATGGCAAAAATTATGGATTTCATGTTTTAGCCTGAGAGCTTGGAGTGACTTTAATAGTTTTCATGCTCACTTGACTGAGTCCTAGACTCAGTTGTCTCATTTAGTAAGACCGAGGTGTCAGAACTTGCCTAGTGTGATAAAGAGAAAACAATCCAAAGACTTGAGGAGATAGACATGTTGGAATATTTTATCACAGCTACCTTACCCTCACAACCACGGCATCTCTATGATACTTCCTAGAGGACACTCTTCTTGCTAATGCACTGGCAATGCTTTAATTAGGGGAGCCTCAACCACCTTGCAGAGTTCTGAGGCAGCTGTGCTCTTCAGAACCCAGGAGTAATGATGGGGGATTCCAGCACTGAAATGAGGAGATCCCAGAGGAACGAAGCTTAATCTCCAGAAACCTGATGGGAGCACTAATTATAATGTGTAGTTTAGACAGAATGTTTTGACTTCAGGTAGTTATTTTTTCTCTATCCACTTGCAAGGACCCCTAGAAGCAGTTTGCTTTTACATGGTAGAACCAACAGTACACCTTCACTGAATTGCCTTTGGGCTATTTAAATTCTTCTGCCAAAATCTGGTTTTCACAGATATTTATCAGACGATCACTTGATCCACTACACTGATGGCATCATGCTAAACTGACCTACTGAACAGTTAGCAACAGGTACCTTAACTGACTTGGTAAGATTCTCACATTCCAGAGCCCTCATGCTGAAGTGCAGTTTCTGTTATAGTAGTCTACAGAATTTTAGGTTATTCCCTTCAAAGTGGAAGATTGAGTTGTTGTGCCTTATAGAATTTATACAAAGAACATGGCACAGCACTAGTGGACTTGTTTGGATTTTTCAGGTGGTATGTTCTATTTGACTGTGCTATTCTGATCCACTAGGATTTTGGAGCAAAGCCACTTCCTCTTCTGCATGTAGTTCTTTAAAAAAAAACTTTATTCAGTTGTAGATGGACACATACTTTTATTTTATTTATTTATTTTTATGTGGTGCTGAGGATTGAACTCAGTGACTCACACATGCTAGGCAAGTGCTCTACCACTGAGCCACAACCCCAGTCCCTGTAGGTAATTCTTTATAGAAATAGCACCTGGCTTGCAACAGAGCTTCCCAACATGAAGTGAGTGTTACCTAATTCATCAGGACATAATGTTTACTGTATGAAGAATCCATCTATCCAAGTGGAAATAGCATAAACAGAGATCAGTAACAAGTTAGTCATGAAGGTATGAGTAAGTTGCATGAGAAAGTTGCACAGGTCCTTGTGATACCTGTTCTTGCTGCACTCTTTTGGTCTAATAGGAAGTTCTTTTTTTTTATTAACTGGGCAGTAACTGTAGGAAGGTAGGGTGTGGCTAAAGGAGGTTGGTCACTGGTGACAGCCTTTGTGTTTTTTAAGATTTCTTATTTGTCTTTTTTAGTTATTTGTCGTTTTTAGTTAGTGTCTTTACAGTTCCTTTGCCCATTTATTGATTGGGTTATTTGGGGGTTTTTGGTGTTAAGTTTTTTGAGTTCTTTATATATCCTGGAGATTAATGCTCTATCTGAGGTGCAAGTGGCAAAGATTTTCTCCCATTCTGTAGGCTCTCTCTTCACATTCTTAGTTGTTTCCTTTGCTGTGAGAAAGCTTTTTAGTTTGATGCCATCCCATTTATTGACTTGATGTTACTTCTTGCACTTGAGTCTTGTTGAGGAATTCACTTCCTAAGTTGACATAATAGAGAGTTGGGCCCACTTTTTTTCCTAGTAGGCACAGGGTCTCTGGTCTAATGCCTAGGTCTTTGATCCACTTTGAGTTGAGTTCTGTGCAGAATGAGAGAAGGGAGTTTAATTTCATTTTGCTACATATGGATTTTTAGTTTTCTCTGCACCATTTGTCTAGTATGAGATAACTGTGTTTATGTGGGTTTGTCTCTGTGTCTTCTACTGTGTAACATGGGTCTTCATGTCTGTTTTGGTGCCAATACCATCCTGTTTTTGTTACTATTGCTCTGTCATACAATTTAAGGTCTGATATATTGTTGCCTTCCGCTTCACTTGTCTCACTAAGAAATGCTTTGGCTATTCTGTGCCTCTTATTTTTTCAAATGAATTTCATGTTTGCCTTCTCCATTTCTATGAAGAACATCATTGGAATTTTCATATGAATTGCATTAAATCTTTACAGCACTTTTGGTAGTATGGCCATTTTGACAATATTAATTCTGCCTACCCAAGAACATGGGAGATCTTTCCATGTTCTAAGATCTTCTTCAATTTCCTTCTTTAGTGTTCTGTAGTTTTTATTGTAGAGGTCTTTCACTTCTTTTTTAGATTAACTACCAGATTTGTTTTTTGAGGCTATTGTGAATTGGATAGTTTTCCTAATTTCTCTTTTAGTTGATTCATCACTGATGTATAAGAATGCAATTGATTTATGAGTGTTAACTGGGGTGTTAATTTTATATCCTCCTACTTTGCTGAATTCATTTATGAGTTCTAGAAGTTTTCTGGTGGAGTTTTTTGGGGTCTTCTAAATATAGAATCATGTTGTCAGCAAATAAGTATAGTTTGAGTTCTTCTTTTCATATTCATATTCATTTAATTTCTTTCTTCTGTCTAATTGCTCTGGCTAGGTTTTCCAGAACTATGTTGAATAGAAGTGGTGAAAGAGAGCATCCCTGTCTTGTTACAGATTTTAGAAGGATGCTTTCAATTTTTCTCCATTTAGAATGATGTTAGCCTGGGGTTTTGCATAGATAGCTTTTACAGTGTTGAGGGATGTTCTTTTTTAAAAATATTTTTTAGATGTTGATGGACTTTTATTTTCTCATTTATTTATATGTGGTGCTGAGAATCAAACCCAGTGCCTCACACATGCTAGACAAGTGCTGTACCACTGAACCACAACTCCAGCCCTGAGGCATATTCTTACTATCCGTTGTTTTTCTAGTATTTTGAACATGAATGGATGCAGTATTTTTTCAAATGCTTTTCCTGCATCTATTGAGATAATCTTGTGATTCTTGTCTTTAAGTCTATTGATGTGATGAATTATGTTTATTGGTTTTCATATGTTGAACTAACCTTGCATCCCTGGGATGAACCCCACTTGATCATGGTGCACTATCTTTTAAATATGTTTTTGTATGCTATCTGCCAGTATTTTATTAACAATGTTTGCATCTATGTTCATCAGGGATATTGGTCTGAAATTTTCTTTCCTTGATGGGTCTTTGTCTGCTTTTGGAATCAGAGTTATACTAGCTTCATAGAATGAGTTTGAAAGGGTTCCCTCCTTTTCTATTTCATGAAATAATTTGAGGAGGATTAGTGTTAGTTCTTCTTTGAAGATCTCATAGAACTTGGCTGAGGGTCTGTCTGGTTCTGGGCTTTTCTTTTTTGGTAGGCTTTTGATATCATCTTCAATTTTATTACTTAAAATTGATCTGTTTAAATTTTCTATGGCATCCTGATTCAATTTGGGTAGGTCATATGTTTCTAGAAACTTGTTGATGTCTTCAAGATTTTCTATTTTATTAGAGTATAAATTTTCAAAATAGTTTCTAATTATCATCTGTATTTCAGTAGTGTCCATTGTGATAATTCCTTTTTCATCAGGAATTTTAGTAATTTGAGTATTCTCTCTTTTTTGTCAGTGTGGCTAAGGGTTTATCAATTTTATTTAGTTTTTCATAGAACCAACTTTTTGTTTCATTGAATTTTTGGATTATTTTTGTTTGTTTGTTTCAATTTCATTAATTTCAGCTCTGATTGTAATTATTTCCTGTCTTCTTTTGGTGTTGATTTGTTCTTTTTCTAAGGCTTGGGGATATAATGTTAGGCTATTTACTTGTTGACTTTATATTCTTTTAATAAATGAGCTCAGTGCAATGAACTTTCTTTCTTCTTAGAACTGCCTTCATAGTGTCCCAGAGATTTTGATATATTATATCACTGTTCTCCTTTACCTCTAAGTATTTTTCACTTCATCCCTGATTTCTTCTGCTATCCATTGGTAATTCAATAGCATATTATTTAGTCTCTAGGTGTTAGAGTAGCTTCTATTTTTTATTTTATCATTGATTTCTAATTTCATTCTATTATGATCTGATAGAATGCAAGGTATTATCTCTATTTTTTTGTATTTGCTAAGTGTTGTTTTGTGGCCTAAGATATGGACTGTTTTAGAGAAGCATCCATGTGCTGCTGAGAAGAAAGAGTATTCAGTCATTGATGGATGACATATTCTATATGTCTGTTAGGTCTAAATTATTAACTTAATTTTTAGTTTTATAGTTTCTTTATTTAGTTTTTGTTTGGAGGATATATATCCAGTGGGGAGAGAGGTGTGTTAAAGTCACACCAGTATTATTGTACTGTAGTCTATTTGATTCTTGAAATTGAAAAGGATTTGATATACATAGATACTTCATTGTTTAGGCATAAATATTTATTATTGTTCTGTCTTATTGATGGATAATTCCCTTAAGGAGTATGAAATGTCCTTCTTTGTCTCTTCTGATTAACTTTGGTTTGATGGTCACTTTATCTGATATGAGGATAGAAATTCCTGATTGTTTATAAAATATATGTAAATGATATGTTTTTTCCCTTTTACCTTTAGTCTGTGGATGTTTTTATTTATGAGGTGAGTGAGTCTCTTGAAGACAGCAGCATATTGTTGGGTCTTGTTTTTTAATCCAATCTGCCAGTCTATGTTTTTATTGAGAAATTATTTTATTCCCTGTCATTTTAATTTATTTCTGGTTTTTAATTTGAATTATTTTCTCCTTTGATTGATTATTCTGTAGTGTAGTTCCTCCCCTTGCTGGTTTTCATTTTTATTTTTCATTTTTTTCTTCATGAAATATTAAGTATGTTTTGCAGTTCAGGGTTTCTAGTTTTGAATTCTTTTAAGTTTTGTTTATCATGGAAGATTTTTATTTCAACATCAATTCTGAAGCTTAATTTTGCTGGGTATAGTACTCTTGGCTGGTAATCATTTTCTTTCAGATCTTGGTATATATTAATCCAAGACCTCCTAGTTTCGAGGGTCTGGGTTGAGAAATCTGCTGATATCTGGATTGATTTCCCTCTAAATGTGACCCATAATTTTTCTCTGGCAGCTTTAAAAATTCTATCCTTACTCTGTATATTAGGCATTTTCATAATAATGTGCTTAGTGTGGGTCTGTTGTAATTTTGTATATTTAGGGTCTGGTAAGCCTACCGTATTTGATTTTTCCATTTCACTCTTTAGGTTTGGGAAATTTTCTGATATTGTTTCAGTGAAAAGATTGTGCATTTCTTTGGTTTCTGTCTCCAAGCCTTCATCTTTCCTGATAAATCGTAATTTGGTCCTTTCTGGCTATCCCATATTTCTTGGAAGTTCTGTTTATGGTCTCTTAACATCTTCTGTCTGTGGTCAACTTTATTTTCAAGATTACATATTTTGTTTTTATTGCCTGAACCTCTGTCCTCCAAGTGGTCTAGTCTGTTGATCATTCTTTCAATCGAATTTTTAATTTAGTTTATTGATTGCTTCATTTCAAGGATTTCTGTTTGATGTTTTTTCAGAATCTCTCTTTATTGAAATGATCTTTCACTTCCTGTATTTTTCCTATGATTTCACTCCTTACACCATCCTTTACCTCACAGGTCAGTTTAACTATACACATTCTAAACTACTTCTCTGACATTTCTTCCACTGTGATGTTGATGGATTTTGTCATTAAAGTATCTTGGTTTGTTTGGGGTTATTTGTTCCCTTGATTTTTCATGTTGTTTCTGTGTCTACCCATCTAACTCTATGGATCTGAGTCAGTAGAGATTCTACCTTGTGGACTTATAGTGTCACTAAAGGTTTCCAGTACCTCATTGTATAGGGGGAACAAATAATACCAACAACCAATGCCAACATTATACAACATTAAACCAAATAGTCCCTACTATGATGCTTACAGTGTTAATTATTACAATAAACAGAAATGATATGATCACTTATTGCCCACACTAAAAACAGCAAGTTTGCAAAAGGGTTTACAGTTTTGAATGATGCACAGGGAGAGAACAGAAGTGATATAGGTTGTGATGATCATGAGGAAGGAGGAGAGAAGATAAAAGTAAAAAAATTAAAGGAAGAGTTAAAGAGAGAACAATAGAGATTGGCTATTAGAAGAAGAAAAGAGAAAAAGAGAATCAAGGGAAACAGATAAGTGAGAGAAGATAGAGTAAAAATTTAAATATTGAACACAAAAAATAAATAAAAATAAAAGAATACAAAACAAAACTGAAATCTAACATCTTTGTCCCGAAAACACTGATCCATGAAAAATAACTGGCTTCAAAAATGCTACAAGTGATTAAAAAACAAATATGAATATGTATAAATGTCCACGAATGATTAAGATCACAATTAAACAGAGAAAAGAAAAAAAGAAAAAGAAAAGATCTAGCTGAAAAGTTAAAGAATCATTTCCATTGGAGTTCAAAAGATTCTCAGTTTCCCTTCTCAGCAGTGTTAGGTGAAGTTCACTGGAGTGTGATGCTTGATCCACCCTCAGGGTGGGGTTGCTAGAATGAAAGAGGTAATCTGGTAGGCAGAACTCCTGGAGGCAGGGTTTAGGCTTAGGTATGCTCCAGGCTCTTTGCTGAATGCCAGTTGGTCTGGAGATTTTTAAATCAGCACACCTCTAGTGCCAGCAATTGCTAGTTCATGTTGAAAGACTGCACCCCAGGGATCTCCCCCCTCATGTGGGGGAGGAGCAGTGTCTTTGATCTCTATACTCTACATACCCACACATGCCTCAGGCCTCCCCCAAATGTGGGTTCCTTTAATTCCTTTATCCTTCCACTTTGTTTATGGAAGGCCCACTCTGCTTGTTCCCTCCAGCCGTGGCAGTGGCTGTGGCACTGGAGATTTCTTCCTTGTTTTATTATATCCAACCTCCTGAGTCCCAGATCTTCTTTGAATGTGCAGTGTTAAATTCCAATAAAGCCCTACCCCCTTTTTGTTCACCCACCTTGCTGAGAAGCTGCCTATCTGCTTTCTTGGTTTCATGCCATGGAGCAGCCAGGAAAGCAATGATCTCTATTCCACCATCTTGAAACCTCTGGAAAAGGAAGAAAACAGGTGGGCCTGGTTTGCAGATTGTTCTTCATGGTATTCTGGATTCTACCCTGTGGACTTAGTGTCACTGAAGGTTTCCAGTACCTCACTGTCTAGGGGAACAAATAATAACAACAACCAATGCAAACATTAAGCCATTAGCCCATAGTACACTAATGTAAATATTAGAGCATCAAGGGTATTCTTGATAGAGCAAAGCATCCCAACAGGTAAAACTTGAAGAAGTACATCTGATTTTCTACCTTGTTAGGATGAAAAAATACCTTGAGGTATAGATCTTCACTAACACATGGGAGCAGCTAATGGTTAGGTCAAATGGTCAGATGCTTAATGATAAATATTAAAAGACTTCTAACAGAATTATAGGGAATAAAGATATGGATATACCCCTCCCCCGAAATGGGCAGAATATGAAGATATCTGTGTCCCACTTGTTTGCTCTCTAAAAGACAATCTAGAAGACAAAAATAGCTCTTAATAATCAGTGGGACAAGATTATTTTGGGAATATTAGATTTATCTCAGTCACTGGCATATGACCAATAAACCTATATTTAAAGTAGCCATGGAGGCAAAGATGGGGACCATTTAAGGACTTAATAAGGTAGAATTCCTCTTACCACAGATGACCTAGCTACCATCACTGCAGAATACCAAGTTTGCCAAAAGCAGAGACCAACCCCAAAATTCCACTATTCTCTAGTGAAACCAGTCTGCCATCTGGAAACAGACTAAGATGAATTATACTGGATACTTTTCATTATGAAACGGAGAATTATTTGTCCTTACTGTGTGTGGCGGGGGAGGACCCACATGCATACATATTTTCCTCTGCATGTGTGTAATGAGTCTTCCTTCTCCACAATTTCTCTTCCAGAGCCTTGTTCATGTATTTACAGAATACCCTATTTATTTTCCTGATATCATATATAACATTGCTCCTACCTGAGGAATTAATTTTACAGCAAAAGATAAAATACAGCAGTGTGCTCAAGTTCATGGAATTCCCTGGTCTTTTCATATAACCCATCATCCAAAACCAACTGTACTGACAGAATAGTGGTCAGTCTGGTCTAAAGAAATTTCAATTATGACATCGGCTTAGAGATAAGCCCAGGATATTGGATATTCTGTTATGATATTGTTTGTGCTTTGAATCAGTGACCAGTATATGATTCACTTATAGAAGATAAGACTGAAAAAAAAAAGTACACTGTAAAACAATATAACTGATGTTGAGCAGGATGTAAAAGAACAAAAACTATACAAGGAAGTAAAATTCATGCAATCACTTCAATAAGCACTTTGTCATTCTTTGGTAAAATTAAACTTATCTTTTCCACATCTTTTAATTTCAAAGTGCGGTATGTTTATCATTCAGATTTGCATCTTTGTTTTGTTTTTTTTTTTTTGGTACCAGGAATTGAACTCAGGGATACTCGACCACTGAGCCACATCTCCAACCCTATTTTGTGTTTTATGTAGAGACAGGGTCTCACTGAGTTGCTTAGCGCCTCGCAGTTGTTGAGGCTGGCTTTGAACTCGGCATTCTCCTGTCTCAGCCTCCCAAAGTGCTAGGATTACAGGTGTGCACCCTGCGCCGGGCTAAGATTTGCATCTTGTAGGCAGGCAGCATATCATATTTTAAAAATCTAGTCTCATAATCTTTGTTTTATTTGATTGGAGTATTTATTATTTGATATAACTACTGATTTATTTGGGGATAACACTGCCTTTTTACCAGTTCCTTTCTATTTTTTTTTTAAATATTTTTTAGTTGTTGATGGACACAATGTCTTTATTTTATTGCTTTGTATGTGGTGCTGAGGATCGAACCCAGGGACTCACGCATGCGAGGCAAGCGCTCTACCGCTGAGCTACAATCCCAGCCCATCCTTTCTATTTGTATCAGCTGATCTATGTTCTTTTCTTGTTTCCTTCAGATACTTTTCTCATCTCCCCATTATCTAGCAATTGCACCTTTATACTATTGTTTAGTGTTTACTCAAAAATTACAAGATATATCTTTGGATTATCAAAGCTTAATGATTCTCAGTACTTTTTAACCTCCTCTCAGGTAATGCAAAAATCTTAGAATTCTTAACTTTATTTCTCTTGATTTGAATGCTCTTTGGTAAAATTAAACCAAACAGATATATACTCTTTTTGAGTATATTAACCTGATCTGTTGTATAGTCTTCTTGTATATGTAATTTAAATCTCATGAAATTGGTGTTTTATCCACATTTACTCTTTGTGTTGCTCTTTTCTTTCTGAATTTCTGAGCTTACATCTGGGATCACTTTTCCTCTGCCTAAAGAATGTCCTTCAGCATTCTCTTTACAGTTACTGATGATGAATTCTCTCAGTTCTTGGTTGCTTGAAAAGGACTTCATTTCACTTTCAATTTTGAAAGATACTTTCCTTGGAATTTTAGGTTAGCAGATATTTTTTACTTGAGCATCTTGAAGATTTTATTCTATTGTCTTTGACTTCTTTAATTTCTATTGAGAAGTCAGTGATATTCTGTTGTTGCTCCTTTAATAGGAATCTGATTTATTTTCCTATATAGCTCTCCCCTGCCCCTCCCCCATCTTAGGCATTTTAACTATTATGTTTAATTTACAGTGTTCTTTCATTTACCCTATTTAGAGCCTGAAGGCCTCATTGAACCCGGGGTCATCTGATTTCTTGAATCTGTTATGGGATATTCTCAGCAAATATTTATTCACATATTTTTAAAATTTAAAATTTAAAATTTATATGATAGTATAAATTATTATATGATAGTAGAGTGTATTTTGACATATTATATGTATATGGCGTATAACTTATTTTAATCAAGATCCCATTCTCGTGGTTGTGCATGATGTAGAATTGCACTGGTCATGCATTCCTGTGTTAACATGGGAAAGTTATGTCTGATTCATTCTGCTGTCTTTCCATCCCTTCTGCCTTCCCTTCATTTCCCTTGGTCTATTCCTATGAACTTCTTTGCTCCCCCCATCCCATTTTGTGTTAGCATCCTCATATCCGAGAGAACATTTGTCCTTCAGTTTTTGGGGATTGGCTTATTTCACTTAGTATGATAGTCTCCAGTTCCATCCATTTACTGGCAAATGTCAAAATTTCATTCTTTTTTATTTTTTTTTTTAAACATTTTTTAGTTGTTGATGGACCTTTATTTTATTCATTTATTTATATGTGGTGCTGAGAATTGAACCCAGGGCCTCACGCATGCAAGGCAAGTGCTCTACCACTGAGCCACAACCTCAGCCCTCATTTTTTTTTATGACTGGGCCTTCTCTTGCTTTTTAAGAGACTACAATTTCTGTGTGCTTTCCCTTCCTTCTGTTCCTCTTTTCTTTTACCCTCTCTTCCATTTTCTGTTCTTCCTATTCTATTTCTTTCTATATTTTTCTGAGTTTTTTCCCAGTTTACAGTTCTCTCTCTCTTTTTTCCCCGTAGTTTGTAGTTTTATTACAGCTTTCATGTAAAATAGTTTATATCATTAATGACTCAGGAAATCCCTGATACCTCCCAATCAGGTTACAGAAACAAAACACATGAGGTCAGTGATTATGCTTTTAAATATCAAGGCGTTTTGCACCCCAGATATTCTATAAGCTAAAACCACTAAGTTCATGTTTGTTTGTTTTAATAAGATTCTGGCCTAAAGGCTCACATTTTTCAAAAATTTGTTTCAATCAGTTATACATGACAGCAGAATGCTCTTCGATTCATTTTACACAAGTGGAGCACAATTTTTCACATCTCTGGTTGTACACAAAGTAGGGTCACACCATTCGTGCAATCATACATGTATGTAGGGTAATGAAAGACTCACATTTTAATAGAAACTACAGGGTTGGTTTTTTGTTTGCTTTTAGTTCCAGGACCAGGTAAAGACAGGGCAGCCTAGTTTTCTGTAAAATCGAAAGGTGATGGCTCCGGGTGAGGACTGTTTCTTGGTGACACTGGGATGGTTGAGCTGGTCTGTAACAAATCTATATGGGGGAAACTTGGAAGTGCTGGCTGCCTTGATGGCCTGAAAAGCCTGTGCCCTGAGCACCCTGGAGTGACCTCCTCCTGCTCCGCAGTCCTGTAATGCGTGCTCAACCAGTGGTGGTTTCTCAGCCTCAATCTCCAGGCGAGGATCTTTTTCTGCTTGGCATGCAAAGACACAGCCCGCGTCAGCCACACTCCCAAGAACTTTGCGCCCCTCCAGCAGCCAGCTGATACGACTTCAGTTTTCTTCTCAGTTGAGTCTAATTTACTGTTAGGCCCGAACATTTAGTTTTTAATTTCCACTATATTATTTTTCACCAGGAGTTTTTTAAAATAGCCTTATTTCTGTGAAAATTCTCCATTTTGTCTTTCTTGTTTTTGAGTATATTAACCTGATCTGTTTTAAAGTCTGTCTCTGATAATTTCATAAATACCTCTGTAGAATAAGGCTTCAAAGCAGTTGATTTGGCTGAAGTTTCCAGAAAAGCCTACGATAGACAAGGGTGCTAGTATTGGTTTTCTCTGGAAGCAGGATAATCAGGGGGACAAATTGCCTTTCTGAGCTTTGCCATGAGCCAGATATTTCCCCTTCTATCTCTGTGTGTCTGCCTTCTCTGCCCCAGGACATCTAGGTGTTGAGCTGTCTTAACCTCCAGCACAAGATGCCTAGACTTTTCCAGGTTACTCCCCCAATTTTTTAAAAAAATATTTTTTTTTAGTTGTAGATGGACACAATAGCTTCATATATGTATTTTTATGTGGTGCTGAGAATCGAACCCAGTACCCCACACCTGCGAGGCAAGCACTCCACCACTGAACCACAGCCCCAGCCCAATCCCCAAATTTTTTGCATTTTGTCTATTTAACAATCAAAATGATGCTGAAATTCTAATCTTTTGACAACTAAACTACTTTAAATTTTGGAGGGTGAAATGTATATAAAGTACAATTTACTATTTTAACCATTTTTAAGTGTACAGTTCTGTGGTTTTAAGGTCATTCACACTGTTCTGCAACCATTACTACCATCCATCTCCAGAGCGTTCTCATCTTTTCAAACTGAAACTCTGTGCCATTAAACAGTAACTCTCCATGTTCTCCTCCCCTGGTCTCTAGAAACCACCTTTATATCCCATCTCTATGGAATTGACTCTCTCTGTACCTCGTCTGAGTGGAATCATACACTGTTCATCCTCTTGTGTCTGGCTTATTTTCACTTCATGTCTTCAAGGTTTATCCATGTGTAGCCTGTGTCAGAATTTCATTTCTTTTTAAGACTGAATAATACCCCATTGTATGTATATATCACATGTTGTTATCCATTCATCTGTCAATGGACATGTGAGTTGTTTCCTCCTTTGGACCATTGTGAATAATGTTGCTGTGAATCTCGGTATACAAATATCTGCTCAAGTCCTGCTTTCAGTTCCTTGGGTATATACCCAGAGCTGGAATCGCTAGATCATATGGTAATGCTATGTTTAGGTTTTTTGAGTAATGATTGTATTGTTTTCCACAGCAGCTGCACATTTTACATTGCCACCAGCAATGTACAAGGGTTCTCATTTTTCTACATCCTTGTCAACACTTGCTCTTTTCAGTGTGTGTGTGTGTGTGTGTGTGTGTGTGTGTGATTTGTTTTTGAGATAGCGTCTCATTAAATTTCCTGGGCTGGTCTCAAACTTGTAGTCCTCTTGCCTCAGCCTCCAGAGCCGCTGGGAGTATAGGTGTGTGCCACCATGGCTGGCTTAATTTATTTCTTTTTATTATAGCTATCCTGATGAGTTGAAATGGTATCTCATTGTAGATTTGGTTTGCCTTTCCATGATATTTACCCAAACTATTTTTTATGTTACCAGACTTGACATCTGATCTGCTTTTTTGTATCTGGAATTATCATAAAAAATCCTTTGATAATAACACATACAAATTTTTGGCTAAGAAGATAAGAACCATCAAACCCCCCCCCCCCAGGAGCTGGAGGCAACAGCATGAGCCTGAGCATGAGCTGCTCAGGGGTCTGAGGCAGGGGATCACTTGAGTCCAGGGATTCAGAGCCAGACTGGGCAACATAGAGAGACTCCCCCCTTTAAAAAAATTTATTGGCGGGATTTAGGGGCCACCGGGGGCTGTGTGCTGTGTGCTGTGTGCCAAGTCTTCTGTTTATGCGTTGAGCAAAGACTGTGCTCTGAGGCCCTGTGGGCCCAGCCTGAGGAATGTGGGTGCCGAGCACCTTAACTCCTCACCGTCTGTGAGGCACTGTGACATCCACATTGGATACAGGGCTAGTGCCTTTTTCCTGATGGGGCAATTTGACATTCATTTTAAAGAGGTGCCATCTTTTAGTTCCATGTGTTTCACGGGTCACGTGATCTCCGATTACTAAGGTGACACTTAGGACAATTTTATGGCAAATTGAGTCCCAAATTACAGCCCCTGAAGGGGTCTGCATTAATAATGGCCTGTAAGAGCATCAGCAGGGGGCCTGAGCCAGGTTCCAGTGCAATCAAATGCAGTTGCCATGAGAGGAATGTATTATTAAGACACATTCGAGGATCTTCTTTCTAAAAGGAATGTTCAAATTACCAGACACCCACTGGACCACGGGATAATGAAGACGGAATTATTTTTGCATGAATTGGGATTTCCCTGTGGCTGAGTTAAGAAGCATGACCCACTACCAGCACATTGGAATGGCTTTCTTGTATTGTTTTTTTAAGGATCAATCACTCTGTTTTATTTATCCTGTATGCATTTCTAGGTATTTTTACCTTCTCAATTTGAGAAGCCAATGCCTCTAGCACAAGAATGTGTGAGAAAGCTTGGCTGGTAATTAATAAGCAAAATATGTGAAGATAACAATCACCACCCAAGAGTATTTTTCTTTCTGAGAGATTTCAGGTTTTGAAGGTACCTGTGCATAGCAATGTGCTGAGTTTTATAAGAAGATGCTGTACAAAAAGGTACATCTCTACTTTGGGGGAGTCTATAGAAACCAGATACTGATGGTTATGTTCATGGGGCTGTATGTGCATTTACAATCATGAATGTGAAATAAAAATGAGTTAGACAAGAAAATTGTGCCCCATCAGGCAACATGACCATGGGAATTAGGCAATTTTTCCACACATTTAATATTGGGCAATTACTGGGCTCTTAAGGGGTTTCAGGGAACATTGATTCATAACACTGCAAGAACACAATAAACAAAACAAAGTAAGCAACAGAAACAACCCTAAAAAACAAGAAGAAAAAAAGAAAGAAAACCTAAAAACAAAGAAAAAGAAATTGCACAGACATAATGAAAACCATGCTAGGGCTTCACCACGTGGGTTTTCACTTCCTACAGGTACAGTCTGTGTTTCTAACTAACATAAAAGATTAAATATTGTCCAGTTCTTTGCTATTCCATTTTTTTAAAGATTTCAGATTCCTGGTTAATGGGACTAGTAAATTTATTCACCCACTGAAAATGAATTGAATATCTATGGACCCTACTGTACAAGACTGCGCTGGGTATTAAGGAAGCAGTCACTGTCTCTGCCCAACTTGAGCTTACCACCCAGCCACGGAGACACCTGTGAGCGAGAAATAACAGCAATAAATGTGATGAGAGTGACTTTTTTCATCACCAAGCATCTATTTCGTGGATGCTCATGGCATAGGCAAGGGCTTTCTAGAGATTCTCCACTGCTGATCCTGAAAAGATAGGGGAGTATTTGACTCACAAGAAAGAGGAGATGGAAAAATGAAGAAATGAACTGGAGGGGTGAATTGTGTCCCCTCCTCTCAGTTTGTGTGTGGAATCCCTGACCATCAGTCCTTCAGGATGTGATTGTGTTTGGGCACAGGGACTTTCAAGAACTGATTAGTTCAAAAGAGACCATTAGGGGTGGGTTCTAGTTCAGCCTAACTGGTGTCCTCATAAGTCTGGACACACAAAGATAAGACCAGGTAAAGGAGCAGCAGGACAGTGGCCATCTGCAAGCCCAAAAGAGGCCTCAAAGATGCCCACACTCCCAGCACCTTGACCTTGCACTTTCAGCCTCCAAAACATGATCCATTATTTCTATTGGGATGTAAAAAAATGTAAAAATTAAAGAAAAATTACAAGTATAGGACATTTTTCCCTTTAACTATTTGAGAGTAAGTTGCTGACATGCTAGAAATTTCCTGAGAATTCTCTACAAACCAAGAAATGACTCTGATTGAGTTAAAGAGGTTAACATCTTAGATAAACAGGAGATTATTGCAAGTTATTCCTGAGAATATGAAATACAGGCATTGCCTAGGATGTGTGGTGTTGGGTAAGTCTGGGAAACTTCTTGTACCCTGACTCTTCCATTAGCTTTGTGATCTTGGACAAACCACCTTTGTTCAGTCCACTGGACTAAACAACTGGATTCTCATTTTCCCTCTTAAACATTTTGTGGTTTTATGTTTAAGGGACATTATTTTTCTACCATTAGAACCAAGGACTCTTCAGTCCTGTGCACAAGTGCCAAGGGCCTGTGCCAGCTATCTGCCCCCAGTGCTTAGAAGCTCAAGCTCTCTGACACGGTACCCAGCCCTCTCTATCCCATTGTCCAGATGCCTCCAGCACTTGAGTGGTCCAACTCCTGGCCTGTTTTCTCATGTTCTGTGGCTCATACTACTAACTCCACTCAGAATATATTTCTGTCTTCCCTCATATGTCCTTGGAAACCATGCTCATTCTTCCTGACCTGTTCAAGAATTTCCCGTATGCTGCGTGAGCACCATTCATTCCCCAAGTAGCGTATCACATCTAACCACTGCTTCTTTCTCTGCACTAGACTCCAGATCTCTGGAGAAAGGGACCTGGGTCTTATCTCTCTGTCACTTCAACTATTGACACTTTGCTCATAGCAGGTCATCACTGGATAAATGTGCCTAAGACCTGCATGCCAGATACTATGTTGGGCTGGGTGGAAAATGATCCTGAGATTGACAAAATCACCATGACTGTGGCAGAGGAAGATTGAGCTGGTGAGGAGCTGACAGGAGGGACAGCTTTCAAAATTGGACCACTTCTGCAAAACTAACATTTCATCTCACCCCAGTCAGAATTGCAGTTATCAAGGATACAAACAATAATAAATGTTGACAAGGATGTGGGGGAAAGGCACACTCATACATTGCTGGTGGGACTGCAAATTGGTACAACCACCCTGGAAAGCAGTATGGGGATTCCTCAGAAAACCTGGAATGGAACCACCATTTTACCCAGCTATCCTACTCCTTGGCTTATACCCAAGGAACTTAAAATCAGTATATTACAGTGATGCAGCTACATCAATGTTTATAGCAGCTTAACTCACAATAACTAAACTATGGAACCAACCTAGGTGCACTTCAACAGATGAATGGATAAAGAAAATGTAGTATATATACACAATGGAATATTACTCAGCCTTAAAGAAAAATTAAATTATGACATTTGCTGGTAAATGGATGGAGCTGGAGAATATCATGCTAAGCAAAATAAGCCAATCCCCAAAAACCAAAGGCCAAATGTTTCTCTGATATGTGGATGCTAATTCACAATAAAGGGGGAGTGCTAAGGAAGAATAGAGTTACTTTAAGTAAAGGAGATTGAAGGGAGGGGAGGGGTTATAGAGATAGGAAGGATAGTAGAATGAATCAGACATTATTATGCTATGTACATATATAACTATACAACTGATGGGATTCTACATCATGTACAACCAGAAGAATGAGAAACTATACTTCATTTATATATGAGGTATCAAAGTGCATTCTAATGCCATGTATAACTAATGTGAACAAATTTTTAAAATTTTTTAAAAATTGGACCACCTTCCATTGAGCTGTGTCACCATATGCTTGGGCTTTGCCAGCAGTGTCCAGCCAGAGGCAGGTGCTGAAGAAACACTGCTAGACATAAGTTTCATAAGGGTTTAAACCATGTCTGTCTCGCTCACTGTTGACTCCCCACTTATAGAACCACATCTGACATGTTGCGGTGACCAATAAATATTTGTGCAGTGAATACATGAATGAAGCAACAGTGAATCCTCCTTTTCTTTTTAACATGTCTTTTTCACCATCCCTCTTACCTTCTGACTTGTCCTGTCCAAAGTTGTGAGCTAACACTTACCTCAATGAGGTGGTGCTGAAGATCAAAGGCTGTAATAAATCTGAGAGCACCGAGGATAATACAAAGCCTTTATAAACTCGCCTTCCTACTCCCTGCCTCTGCCCTTCTGGGGGATGCAGGGTGAAGCTGGGCTGGGCTGACCTGCCTGGGGTTCAGATGCCCTCAGGACCTATTTATGCTCCTGTCAATGCAGAAGAGACTCCAGCATTCTCATTTCACCATTCTTCAAAAGTTTTGTAGGTTTTAATAAGGACCTTGGAGATTCCTTCCTTTGCAAGTAGAAGAGAATAATTCAGGTGCAGTAATTAGGGTTCCCGCAGTCTCTGTCCATGTGGAGGGTCCTAATGAGGGGTTTTCTCTTTTTCTTGTTGGACTCTCCCAAAGGGAGCTCTTATTAGAGAAAAAGGAGGTTCACAGTCCTGGAAGGGAAGTAGCCTGTCTTAGTCAGATTTCTCTAGAGAAACAGAACCAACGGGATGTGTGTCTGCATAGTGAGAGGATGCCCGACTTCCTACACCAGCAGATTCATGCCTGAGTGGGAGGGGGCAGAACCACACCTAAATAATAGAGGGGTCCCAGGGGACATCATTGGTAAGCATTTGCCTAGCATGCAGAAAGACCTAGGTTCCATCCCTAGCAATGCTCCCAAAACAAAATACTAATAGAGGGACCATCACTGACTGTGGGCCTGCAATGGCTCTGGAGGCTGAGAGGAGGGGCATCCAGGGCCTGGGCGACTTCAAATGTGCCTTTAGGAAAGGGGAAAATCTCCCTTCCTCTGACACCCCTCTAAGCTGAGAAGTTCTCACATGGTTGCCATGGTGCAGGAGCACACCGCATGGACACAGAGCAGGGCTGGGTGATCTCAGGCTGCTGTGCACAGCCCTGAGGTTTTCGAAGCTGGTCCTTTCCCCAAATATCTGTATCACCAGCCATGTAAACTACTTACCAGGCATTTGGCAACACACTTTCTTCACCCTGGGTAAAATACATGTGATGCTAGATAAATTGGGTAAGGGCCAGGAGGAGGAGGAGGAAGATGAGAATACTCTCTATTCCTGGTTCAAGAACACATCCATAGGAGAGCAGAGACCCATGGGTGTCAGTAAAGTCTGTGTAGGTTGTCAATCTTAGAAAGGAAACTCATGGGACAGGAACACAGGGGTTGAACAAAATAGCAAAGAGGGTAAAATCTGTCTCCTCTTGGAAAAGCAGGCCCTTCAGCTTGTCTGCCACCTCCAGGCTGGTGTTGTCCGATTAGACAGTTATTGAAGTTATTCCTGCCAGGGGCATCTGACAGGGCCTTCCTTCTCTCAGGGTAGGTTTGCACATAGAGAGGAGCCCCTGTGCTGCTGTATGTGGGCAGGTAAACATTCTAGGGTGCACTGAGTCAGACTTCAGAAACACAGCTTTCTATCTCAGCCTCCAGTGTTACCCTTCCATACCTGGTATGGATGCAAAACAGAGTGCCCAGCAGGGGCACAAGCATGTTCGCCACCCACCACAACTCCTACCTCTTCTCAGGTGGGCTCTGTGAAACCTCCATCTCAGCAACCTCCATGGGGTTGAGGTGGGGCCTGGAGTGTTGTGTGCACATTTCTTTCATTACATGTGGGCTTTGGCTGCCCAGAGGGTCCACAGGTTCCTCAAGGTTAGGAGTTTCTTCCCCTTCCCATAGATAGGCAAGCTATGGTTAAAATCCACAATTCATAATTTCTCAGAGAAATAGTATTAGATAAAGACTCTGCTCTCATCTGCTTTTTCCCAGCATGGAAAAGGGAAAGCTGAAGTCCACCCTCACACAGTGGCCTCTGCAGCTTCTCCACCCACCACTGAGGAGCAGGGTGGGAGGAGCAGGCATGTGCTGGGTAGGCCTGGGCTTCTTCCAAGCAAGGAGGCTGTCAGATGAAGACTGTTCTATTATTTGGATGATATTTTAAAGTTCTTCATATAAACACTAGTAGGGGAACAGAGTTAACCTTGATCCATACCTTAGGAATGGTGAGTTCACTTCTACAGTAATAATTTAGAATCTACAATTCAGGAATGGTTAGCATCTGATGAACTCTGTGCAATAGTCAGTATTCCAGAAGGCCCTACAGTGGGCACTTTAAACATCATATTGCTATGGTTTGGATGGTAAGTGTCTTCCACAGACCCATATGGTAAAAGGCTTGTTCCCCAGGGTGACACTATTGGGAGGTGTTGGGACCTTTAAGAGGTGGAGCCCAGTGGGAGGTCTTCAGGCCATTGAGGGAGTGCCCTCAAAGAGGACTGTGCAGCCCTGGCCCCTCCTCTTCTTCTTTTTTTCACTTTATGGCCATGAAGTGAGCAGATTTATAAACTTTTCCTCTTGATGAGCTAATCATATCACGCCTTTGTTTTAGTGATGGAAAGCTGTTCAAAACATAAATCTTAACAGAAGGCTAATGAATTAACACAGAAGACATTTAGAAAGGGTTCTTCTCAGTAAAAGAAGAGGAGGTCAAAATACGTGGCTTACTTGAGAAGAAAGCACCACCATCTTTGCATGGGGTAGCAGCAAGAGGCCACCAAGCCAGGGACCTGTCACCTTTGGAATGGGGTCTAGGTCACAGCTCCATTTGGCCTGGTATGGTGCTGGGACTGGCTGCTCCCCAGTCAGAGTAGACTCTATGGGAGCCCCCGTGCAATTGCCTCTCCAAGTGCTGGAGGACAGAAAGCAGGACTTCACCCAGGTCCCAGGAGCAGCCAGTGGGGCTGCCAGTCTGTCTGCTAACAGATGTCCATGTATGTCACAGAATCCCATTATAGATCTGTTTTACATGAGAATAAAGTTTAGAGAGGGTGAGACCTATTCCAACATATTTCTAACAGATGGAGGCCACTGATATTTACAAAGAATGGGACAAATGCTGAATGAATCCACTGGCCCAGGTCATTGGGCCATAGGCACAGTGTGAGGGAGGAGCAAAGGCTGCCTGAAGAGTCTTTGCTCTAATTATTAAAACAAACACCAATAATTCTGTATGGTTTGAATGTCCCCTCCAAAACTAGTGTTGAAATTTAATTGCCATTGTGGCAGTATTGGGGTAGACCCTATAAGAGGTTGATATGGTTTAGATGTGAGGTGTCCCCAAAAACTTATGTGTGAGACAATACAAGAAGATTTAGAGGTGAGATGATCAGGTTATGAGAGCCATATCATAATCAGTGCCTCAGTCCTCTGATAGGGATTAACTGGGTGGTAATTGATGGCAGGTAGGGTGTGGCTGGAGGAGGTAGGTCATTGGGGGCATGACTTTGGGGTATATATTCTGCCCTGACAAATGGATTCTCTCTCTGCTTCTTGATGGCCATGTTGTGACCTGCTTTCCTCCACCACACTGTTCTGCCATGATGTTCTGACTCACCTTGGGCCCCAAAGAATGAAGCCAGTGGTCTATGAACTAAGACCTCTGAAAACTGTGAGCCCCAAAATAAATTTTCCTCTTCTAATTGTTCTTGTCAGGTCTTTTGGTCACAGCATTGAAAGCACTGACGAAAATAAAAATTGGTACTGAGGAGTGGGGTCATTGCTGGGACTAACCTGACCATGTGGTCCAGAAGCTTTCGGAGCTTTTTGGAATTTGAGGGAAAAATTTGGGCAAATTTAGTTATAAAAGCTGGGAAAGCTTTAGAATGTTGACCTTAATGGTTAAATCTGGTGGGAGTTCAGAAGACCAGACCACCCACAGGATTGCAAATAGTAAAGACAAGGCTCATGAGATTTCAGAGGAAAAGGAGGGCTCCATTGGAATTGGACTAGAGGCCATTCATGTTACATTCTGACTAAGAAGTTTTCCACATTTTGTCCACATCCTGAGACTTTTTGAGAGACTGAATTTAAAGGTGATGAACTAATTAATCTGGCTGAAGAAATTTCTAGGCAGCTTGGCTTTAAGGCAGTAGCACGGGTATTACTGGCAGCTTTTAGCCAAGTTTCTTGCAATATTAAGGAGCAGAAAACAAAGCAAGAGGTTTTTAAAACTTACAGTTTGACCAGAAAATTTTGAATAAAACTGGGGCTAAGGAAGACATGGTTGTTAAAGACAATACAGCCACTGAAGAAACATTAGGTACTTTACCCAGAAACAATAGGAAAGATGGCTTAAGGGCCATCTCAGGAATTGGCAAGACCACACTGTCTCATGTTCAAGGGTATAAA